>CM053619.1:4386296-4460977 GCA_028646535.1 Procyon lotor
GTATATTTCTTCTATTTTTATAGGACCAGCACCCAGGCTGCAAGCTTGCCAAAGCCCTGAGTCATCGGGGGCTTCGTTTCCCACTACCTCCCAAACTTAAAACTTCAACTGTCCTTTCGTCCTTCAACCTCTTCCTGGGAACTTGGGAACTTCTCCTTTGTGACCCCCTCGAAACACAAAGATCTGTTAAAACCCTCTTTTCTGGGGGCGCCTGGGTGGCTCAGTGGGTTAAAGCCTCTGCCTTTGGCTCAGGTCGTGGTCTTGGGGTCCTGGGATCAAGCCCCGCATCGGGCTCTCTGCTCGGTGGGGAGCCTGCTTCTCCCTCTCTCTATGCCTACTTGTGATCTCTCTCTCTGTGTGTCAAATAAATAAATAAAATCTAAAAAAAAAAAACTACCCTCTTTTCTGGACAAAGGAGCTCCCAATTGCATCGTCTATCATCAGCTGGATGAGACTTGGGCTCACAGGTGCCATTGGGATATAAGAAACAGCACAGAAGGTCATGGGGGAAGGGAGGGAATGCTGAACGGGAGGTCATCAGAGAAGGAGAAAAACCATAAGACACTTAACTCTAGGAAACAAACCGAGGGTTGTTGAAGGGGAGGTGAGTGGAGCGATGGGGTAACTGGGTGATGGGCATTAAAAAAGAAAAAAAAAAGAAAAAGAAAGGAAATACTAAAAGGTGAACACTTTTGGAAGATTCAGAGCACATTCACATTCCATAGGGACTGACTTTGGCGTCCAGGAAAACACAGCTTTGTTTTCTATAATTCACCTGGACTTGTGACTCCCAGCCCCGGTCTGCCAGTCTGTGGTGGGCATTTCAAAGGAAACGAATTAACTTTTGGAATTGCCTGAGATCCAGCAGCTCAGGAATTAACCTCGGTCGATTCAGTATTTCATGGGCTCTGTTGAAATTCCCCCCACTTCGCTTTTCCTGGGGGACATGATCTAAGTCCTGAGGATTTTCATGGCGTGAGGAAAGAGAGGGGCTCAAGGCCATCAGCATTCACCTGTGGGCCTCGGCTGTAACCCCCATTTCCACTCCACCCTGACGGCCACCCATTTCCTGACCACAAAGGCCTGCTCTCGGCCAGTTCCGAGCCATTCTTAGGAACACAAAATGTTTACTGTCCTCTAAGGTCTTATAGGAGTGTCTCAGGCCTAGACTGTTGAGAGACATCTGATGACCGTTGTTTGCTTTTTTCTTTTTCAAAAAAGATTTTATTTATTTATTTGAGAGAGAGAGAGAGAGAGAGAGAGAGAACAAACAGGGGGGAGGGCAGAGAGAGAGAGACAAGCACACTCTGCGGAGCACGGAGCCCAGCGAGGGGCTCCATCTCATGACCCTGAGATCGTGACCTGAGCCTTAATCCGGAATCAGACACTTCACTGACTGAGCCACTGCGGTGCCCCTGTTTTTTTCCTTTGGTAAGTGAGGTAAAAGTTACATAATGTAAATTCAACCATAACCACTTAGTTCAGTGGCATTTAATACATTAATGAGATCGTGCAAGCATCACGTTTCTCTAGTGCCGAGATATTTTCATTCCCCCAAAAGAAACCCCAGCGGGTAGCACTCCGTCAGCCAGCAGAATCAATTCTTTAGAGGACGACATTTTCCTAAGCCTCGCATGATTCCTACAAACTATTTTGCAAACACAATATCCAGTGGGCACATGCAACACATACACACAGGCACACAAGGAAAACAAGATGCTATTTTATTTTCTACTGATTAAGAGTATATTTACAATATTAGATATTGTAGATAATATTAGATACAATATTAGATATTGTAAATATATGTAATATTATATTACATTATCTAATATGACATTATATTGTATATATGAAATCATACATGCCTTATATATAATACACGTACATTATTACATATGCTATATATACATTATATATATACACACATTATGTATAAATACATATATATGTAATCTTATGCTAAGACATTAGTAATTTTTGTTTCTTGATCTGCATTTCGGTTACATGTGTGTATGCACTTTGTGAAAACTAAAAATATATATAATAATACTTGCTCACAATAAAAATTTTAAGAGTGCAAAGAGGCATATTGTGAAAAGTACGGTTTTCTACTCCATTGTTGCACAAGAGGCAAATACTGTTCGCAATTTTTAGATATCTCTGTAGATATTCTTTACATAGATATTATATGTGTGTCTATAAATGTAGGTATCTAAAATAAATAAATAAATGTAGATATATAATGGAAGTGTCAAAAGATATGCTCATTTTTTTTGAAATATTAAATACAGGAAAGTACAGAAATCATGTGTATAATTTGATACATTTTGACAGCATGAACACATCCATAAAAATGTAAACCAGATCTTCTCATGCTTAAACTCACATATACACCACCCAACTAAACAAACAAACAAACAAACAAACGTGGATTTTGACTGCAGTTTCACCTAATTTTTAAGTTAATTTCAGGAGAATTTACATATTTGACCTATTTATAAATTATGTTTGCCTTTTTTTTTAAGATGTTATTTATTTATTTGACATAGAGAGAGATCACAAGTAGGCAGAGAGGCAGGCAGAGAGGGGGGGGAAGCAGGCCACTGAGCAAAGAGCCTGATGTGGGGCTTGATCCCAGGACCCTTAGGTCATGACCTGAGCTGAAGGCAGAGGCTTTAATCCACTGAGCCACCCAGGCACCCCTATGTCTGCCTTTTTAAAAAAAGATTTTATTTATTTATGAGAGAGAGAGAGATAACAAAAGAGAGCAGGAGCGTGGCAGGGAGTAGAAGGAGAAGCCGAAGCAGGCTCAATCCCAGGACCCTGGGATCATGACTTGAGCTGAAGGTAGATTTTAACTGACTGAGCCACCCAGGTGCCCCTAAATTATGTTTTCCAATCCATGAGCATAGTATAGCCTCCATTTATTTCAGTAATGTTAAATACACCATTATCAAGAAGAAATATGTGCAACTCACATACCTAATCTTAATTCCGTAGGAGCCGTATGTAAAAAAATGAAAAAAGAGGGCTCCTGGGTGTCTCAATGGGTTAAAGCCTCTTCCTTCGGCTCAGGTCATGATCTCAGGGTCCTGGGATCGAGCCCCGCATCGGGCTCTCTGCTCAGTGGAGAGTCTGCTTCCCCCATCTCTCTACCTGCCTCTCTGCCTATGTGTGATCTCTCCGTCAAATAAACAAATAAAATCTTAAAAAAAAAAAGAAAAAAGAAATAGGTGAAATTCATTTTAATAATCTATTTTGTTTAACCTGATATATCCAAATTAAAATTCTGACATGCAATTAACATTCAAAATTACTGTGCTCGCTTCGGCAGCACATATACTAAAATTGGAACATTCAAAATTACTAAAGAAATATTTTATAGTTTGTTTTGCATACTAAATCTTCAAAATTCTGTGTGTATTTTGCATTTATAGCATCCCTCAATTAGAACTAGTTACATTTCAATTTTCGATAGTGACTAGTCCACACTGCATTGGACAATGTGATTCTATAGTTCTCAGTGCAGGGAAAATTACATATATTTGATAGATTGACTTCATGTTTTTTTTCTTTTGATGCTGTTGTAAATTGCATCTAATTTTTCACTTCATTTTTTAACCACATTTTTTTAACCACATTTTTTAAATTAAAATGTGGTTAAATTTAAATTTAAAATGTGGTTAAAAAAACCACATTTTTAAAAAAATGAAGTTAAAAAACTTCATTTTTAACCACATTTGTTAACAGTGTGTATAAATATAATATGTTTTTATATGTTGGCCTTGTATCTAATAACTAGATAAATTTATTTATTAATAGACTTAATAATTTGGAGGTGATTTCTTGATAATGAGCTCTTCAACATGACAATCTTCCTTTTTCTTTAAAATGTTTCCAATGTATATGACATTAGATTAAAGATGATCTTTTTCAGTGCCATGAATAGCTATTTTCTCAGGGATTCTAGTGCAAAATGGCCCAGAATTGTTTCTTAAAAAGCATTATTTCTTTCTGGATTGGGTTGTGTCCTTAAAAACATGGAAAATATTAACTTTATATTTTCCAACTGGATGATCATGGGTTTTTGTTTTCTCCTCCACTTGAATATTTTTCCCTAGCATTTCACCCTCATTTTCTAACTTGAAGACAAATTTTCACTGAACAATTTAGGGAGGCCATAAGAAACATAGTAATATCAACCATTAACATTAATTTCATGAACTCACTGTCATTCATCAAGGCACATGCTTGTGAAGAGCTCTTTTTTCAACCATAGTGCTCTAGTGAGATAAGCAAGCCCAAGTCTTGCCTTTGAAAGTCATATCCTTTGCACCTCATGATAAAAATTGTGGCCTCATTAATTTCAGTATCATTGGGCAGAAAGGCATGGTGCATAAGTCACCTTTTCAGATAATTAAGGATTACTGTGCTGGACAAACTTTTAAAAAAATACAATATTATAAAATGGTTTTAAATGTGTTACACTATGTTAGAAGGCCTTTGGCAGTCCATATTAAACTGCATTTGACCTTTTATTGAGACTTCATGTCACTCTTACGAATTACAGTAATTGTTCAGTGTTGTAAATCAGGTTTGCTCTCGGGAAATTGGAATATATAAACCTGTTTATTCTTTTGTTAAATTAATACAGACTGCTGTCATTTTTATTTTTCAAAAATATTTTATTTATTTATTTGACAGAGAGAGAGAGAGAGCACAGCAGAGAATGAAGCAGGCAGAGGGAGAGGGAGAAGCAGGCTTCCTGCTGAGCAAGGGAGCTCAGTGTGGGGCTCGATCCCACAATTCTGGAACCATGACCTGAGCTGAAGGCAGATGCTTAAGGACTGAGTCACCCAGGTGCCCCAGACTGCTGTTATTTTTAAATTTTAGTTTCCAGATTGCTTTTTTTAATCCTGTTTTCTTCCTTGGTTTAAACTGTTCAAACCACATCTGTGATCCATCCCTGTACGTTCAGCAATACTCAAGAAAGAACACAAAGGTGGCAAATCAATGGTAGAGATCTAGCAGTGGTGCTTTGCTAATTTCTGGCTTTCATTTCATTTCAGATCCGGAAAATGAAGTAGAGTAAAAAGTAAGTTCGATGGTATACAAATGAGGAAGGAATAGAGTCTAGGATCCCTCTTCCTAAGCACTATAAGATAAGACCTATGGGGCGCCTGGGTGGCTCAGTCGGTTAAGTGGCTGCCTTCTGCTCCAGTCATGATCCCAAGGTTCTGGAATCAAGTCCCACATCCGTTCCTTGTTCAGCGGGGAGTCTGCTTTTCCCTCTGCCTCCCGATCCAGGATTCTGTGGCAGGTGTTTTGGGTTTTGGATATACAGAAGTTTTGCTAACCTACCACAGTCTGGCCAGTTCAGTCTGCTAGATACCTATCATCTAAATAGCAAGCTGTTATATAAATAAATAAACGAACAAACAAACAAATAATTAAATAGTGAGCTGTCACTCCACCTCCGAGATGATAGACCATATTGTGGGACAAAAAGTGTAGCTGGAAATTAATGGGGCCCCTGGGTGGCTCACTCAGTTGAGCGTCGGACTCTTGGTTTCGGCTCAGGTCATGATCTCAGGGTTCTGGGATGGAGCCCCAGGTTGGGCTCTGCAGTTAGTGGGGAGTCTGCTTGGGGATTTCTCTCCCTCTTCCTCCGCATCCCCCCAAGATAAATAAATAAACTTAATATAAAAAATTGGAGATGCAATCAGTTAATTGGTCCATGTGGGACAGACAGAGTAAAACTCCCTCTACTCATCCCTGCTGACCAGGGAGCCCGATGCGGGGCTCGGTCCCAGGACCCCAGGATCATGACCTGAGCCAAAGGCAGATGCTTAACTGATTGAGCCACCTAGGAACCCCTATTTCTAGCTTTTAAAGTTTGCCTTCTATCTGTGGATCAATAATTGCATGGTTTAGTTTGCTTTTTTGTTTGTTTGTTAATCCTTATGTGCTCTCCCTGATAACTTTTGGTATCTTAGAACACACACTCACACACACACACCCCCCCCAAAAACCTAACCACTTAACGCAGTAACTAAAACTGCCTCATTCCCATCAGAAATAAGGTTTAGTTCATCTGCAAATAGAGCAATAAGCCTCATTTAGTAATGTCGCTTTTAAGTGATGCAATTTTTATGCTCAGCGCTTCAGAAAGAGATCATCCAATTTCTCTCTCTCTCTCTTTTTTTTTTTTTGTAGGTTTATTTATTTGTTTTTTTTTTTTTTTGGATCTGCTACCTTAATTAAATTCCTGGTGTCAAAGCTCCATTAAAGTGGCCAGGCATGAAAGATAACTTGGTTTGTTGCACTAGATAATTAAATTGTGTCAAGAGAAGGATTGGCTCAATGAAGTAGTGTCAATGTTTTTTATCTCCTACCTTGAAGAAACTAACTTTAATTGTCGTCTTTCCAGAAGGACTTGGAGTTTTCAACAAACAGCTTTCTTCAGAGAGGCTTTCTGTTTTTTTAAAAAAAGATTTTTATTCATTTATTTGAGAGAGAAAGAGAGAGAGAGAGAGAGAGTGAGCATGAGCAGGGTGAGGGGCAGAGAGGCAGTGGAGAGCCCAACACAGGGCTCGATCCCAGGACCCTGGGATCATGACCCAAGCCAAAGGAAGGGGGAAATGGGGAAAGTTTTCAGGAAGAGGTGAGGAGGTAAAACAGGAGAGATGGAGACTGACAGAGGAAGAATGAGGGGAAAGAAGAGAGAGGCTGGGAAGAGGGTTTAAGAGACGCAGAACTGAACTCATTAATGTACACCAGGCACACAGCTCAGTGCTCACCTCCCACAATGGACAGGGGGGTAAACGGCCCCTTTTATCTTCGTCCTGTGAATTGCTAATTGATAGTTATTCCCTGAGAAGTCTTTTTAAACCTGCTTCTTCACCACGGAGTCATTGCACAGTTGGCTTTCCCTTGTACAAATCCAATTATGTATGCACATAAAAAAGAGGCAGAGAAGAATACAACCCCCATATATGTGACTGCACCCACATTCCATCCAAAAAGCAACGTCCTGGAGAGGACGGGAGGAAAGGACCAGGGTTCTGCAGTTGCCCCTAATGCGAGCATCTCACCATCATGAGTGCGAACCTCGTGTGTAAAGGGGCACATGTTCATGCATCACAACTTCTTTTGTAAATGGCTCTTTACTGAAGAAATGACAGTCTGTGCCAGGCCTGGAAGAAGAAAGAAGCAGAGCTGGGCTCATCACGGCCCCATATTGGGTTCCATCATCCATCATCTTGTAAAACTTTTAAGGACAATTTGCCTATGTCTTTCCTTTAGATGCTAGCTTCTGCTTCAGGTATGACACTGTGGTTTTGCTGCAATGAACACGACCTCGTCTCTGGAATTTTGAGACTTTGTGAAAAATGGAATGAGCGATAACGATAAAATTTCACATTTGGAATGGATCGTAGCGGTCCATTAAATCTATGTCTGTCTCACTGAGCAGCCCATTCTGCAACATGTTCTTTCAGCCTTCTCTCTATCTCCTAGGCACAAAGCCCATCATTGTTATGACTGACCATCGATGAGACTGTGCTCTCTTTTTTACGATGATCCTTTGTTTCCTTGCCTTAAATTTTTTTGTTCCTAATTTAAACAAAATTGTCACTTTACCACCAATTAGACGTTATTGTTGTCAGGTGGCTCTTTCACTTTTTCAGATTCCTTGGATTTAGCAGAGACCTTAAAGTGTGGTAAATTGAAGCAAATGAATTATCCATGTATGATATGAACAATGAAGAATAACACAGCACTACCATTGCCTGTGATAAGACTCTCTATTTCTCCTCCTGCAGGGTATTTTTTTCCTACCCTCAGCCTCCCGGGCAACCATTGATCTGATCACTATTCATATATTCATATAGATTTGCCTTTTCTGAAATATCATCCGGATGAAAATCATACAGTATTCAATGTCTTGAGTCTGAATTCTTTCACTTATGATAACAAAGTTGAAGTTCTTCCAACCTCTCAACATTTCATTTTTTTTTTTATTGCTGAGTAGTATTCCATTGGATGGCTATACCACAGTTTGTTTATCCATTCACTGGTTGATAGACATTTGCTTGCTTCCAGTTTGGGACAATTATGAATGAAGCCACCACAAATATTTACATACAGGTTTTTTGATTGAACAAAAGTTTTTATTTTTCTTAAGGGATTACCTAGAATGGAATGGCTGGATCATATATAGCAGGTATAGGTTGAAATGTAAAAGAAATGGCCAAACTCTTTTCCAAAGTGGGTTTACTATTTTGCATTACCACCAGTCCAGAGAATCTTCTTTGTCTCCAACCTCCTTCCTTCAAACTGGGCAGAAATTCAATTTAATAACAGCTTCTTGGAAGCCTTTCTGATATCAGCAATTGTGTTTCCCTTTGGGGAACTTAAAGGTAAGCAAATCTTTGCTTTTAGCCTTAATATGAAGAACAGCAGGGAGTGTTTAAGAGATTTTTAAGAGATTTATATTTATATTTATATTTATTTTGGTCTCCAAGCCTTTGGTATTTAAAATAAAACTTTCAATAAAGATGTACATATTCAATTACAACTTGTGACACACATCCCTTTTTCACTTCATTGTACTTTTGAGTAGACGCAGGAGTGACAGTGGTCAAGGTTAAGGATTCTATGGGAACTTGGTGCCAGAGAATGTGGCTTATAATTTGGTGCAGAGAGATCCTACAGGGGCTGCCATCCTATTCGTGGTATCTTTTTTACTCTGTTACTGAAATTTTATGTTTGTTGTCTCTCATCCACACGTTCGCACCCTTAGTCACTTGTTCAGGATACCTCTCTATTGGGATCCTGCTTTTGCAAAACTCTGTCACAGTGTTGTTGTAAGATGGACTTGGGTCATCTCCTTCTGGGTGGGTGTTCTCTCTGTTAGAATAAGAAAAATAATGAAAAATAGCAACGATGAATATCATTTCTAAAAGTGCACCATGTGTCATGCTCTTAAGTTTTCAATGGCAAATTGTTATTCTTCACTCCTCTCCTTTGATGCTTTAAAGCCAAGGAGAAACCAAGGCAGCTTCCTTGGGCAAGGAGATGTGAATCTACTAAGTCCACCGAAAAGAAATGCTGTAGCCAATATGTTGGTTAGCTTCTATCGTATCGCCGATGACCAAAAAATCCCGAAAGGTGGGGATTCGCAAGAGGTAAACGAGGCAATTTGCTGATCATGACTGGTTTATCTGACTGGTTATCTGATCTAATCTGGCCTTTGCCAGGACACCTCGGTAACTTGGCTCTGCCTCATGCATGTTTTCTTCCAGCAAGCTAGGTTGGGCATGTCCTCAGGACGATGGCAGAGGCAGGAGAGAACAAGACTCAGGGCATGAATCCCTTCTGGAACTCTGCTTGTGCAAATCTTCTCACTCCCCATTGGCCCAAACCAGCCACATAGCAGAGTTCAGTGTCAAGGGACAAGACCAGCTACCCATAGCACCTATTCTATACTACCGTGAATATGGAAGGACATGGTCAATGCCACAAGATACTGAGGTAGCCTCCTGCCTGCCACTGTCCAAGTTCCTACACTGCTCATTTTTTGCTTGGCTATTGCAAGAGCTTCCTAAAAATCCCCCTTTCTCCTTTGTGCATCACATTCCATGGAACTACCAAGTGCCCCTCCCCTCTGTAATATCCTTCAATGCTCCTCTCCCCACCACTATCTGCAGGAGAAAGAATGGCTCGATCCATTGTTTAATTCCCCAGCCTCTGTACCACAAAAATCTATCCTCAGTGCACATAAGGTTAAATTTGTAATCCTTGAATTAGAACTGCAGGGTACTGAATTGAGGTCTTTTCATACACTCCTCCCTCTTTGTGCATTTTCTCACCTGGTCTGACTCAGAGTGGATGCCTATGTATCCTTCACACATCAAGTCAACTGTTATCAACTATGAAGCTTCTCCCAACCTTCATACGAAGAGTTAGTCCCTGTCTTCTGTGAGTTCCATAGCACTCTGTACATTATATTTCCCTGTGATACCTCTCCATGCCATTGGAACTGTGGATTATGAACTCTGTAATTTAGAGGTCCGGAGTGTTCGTCATGGGAACCTCTTGATGTATCATAGACACTGGTACACAGTCAGGTCCCTATAAATAGTTGTCAAATGTTTATGTGAATGATTCAAGGAGCACTTTTTCAAGAGCAGGGTATTGACCACGTGGGGAAGGTGCTTGCTGACCCTCCGGTTTTTGTCTTCCATTCCTTCCCATTGGCTCATCCCCGTTAGAGTAGCTGCTACCTGCCCAGACTCATCGTTTCTGGAAACGATGAACTAGCACCCTGTGTGGTTTCCCAGTGGCCGATGAGCAGGTGAAGGCGGTGTAAGCAAGGACTCTTGATTCCTTCCCTCTCACCATCTTGTGTCAGGGGAGAAAGAGTCGCACTGTACCTACTTCAGGATCTCTGAGGCTAGAACACCCTAAGACAGCTGGAGCCCGTAGTTTCCTCAGAGAAACCCTGGACTGGCGTTGACCCCAAACAATCCAAATCCCAGGGGCTTAGGTTGAAACAATATGCGACAGGAATGTAATACTCCAAATGGTTTTCCGTTAGTTCTGGTTTCCATTTATCTTTCTTTCTTGGCAGGTAGGGCAAGGGTGAGAGGAAAACAGGACAGGTGGGGAGTGGAATTTGATTGAATTACCTGCCAGGACTTCAGAAACCCACACAAAGGAAACTCACAACTCAACTTGGCATCTCTTTAGGAACCATTCTTTGAAGGCTGCTGATGGGGATGCTGGTGTTTCAAAAAGCATTAGGCTGCGCTCAGATAATTCACGTGGCAGCATCCGTGTAAGAACATATTGTTCTTGGCGAAGGTGTAAAGCGCCTGCTGAGATCGAGAATCTTCCCCCCCCCAGCCCCCACCCGCCTGTTGGCATTATTTACACCCCGCCTCCCGTGTCCCTGAACAATTACACCACGGTTTTCTGTTCTGTGAAGGTTTGGGATTGCAATTCTCATGCAATATTTATTACTCTCCTTTCTTTCACATTGAACATCTTATCTCGGCCACTGAGAGTTTGTTACTATTCTTCCTGTTTGGCTTGATATTTATGAGCACACTCTCTACATCATTTAGTGGCTGAGGCCACTCTTCCTACTGTTTGAAATATATAGCTATCACTGACACAAGACTATTTCACCATTATTTCAATAAGATTAGCGCATCCAAATAGGTCAGTCTGTTTCCTCTGTTGTCTGGAATCTGGGAACACTGATGATTTCTGACATGGATTCATTCAACAGTCCATCCACCACCCGCTAATGTGTAGGTCTTTATTGAGCAACTGCCCCAGGCTTGGCACTTAAAATCCAGTCCAGGTCTCGATCGTCATATTGTCCCTTGCCGTTCCGCACAGCTGTACTACTCATCTCAGACATCCTGCTGCAACAGCCTTTTTTGAGCAAGGACTGGACATCTTTGTATCACGATGTCTATCTCAGCGAGGGGAACGTAGTAGACACACAGCAAATGTTTCTAAAAAATCAATCCAAACTTCTCCGCCATCTTCATATCATGAGTAAAGACAGGATCGTAGTATCAGTGGTTAATCCAAATAACTCTGCTGATTCTGAGGCCCCCTTTCAGTATCACAACCTCCAGTCTTATCTGTAAAGTAGTATCCTCCATGTTTTTCTGGGAGTTTCCAGGGGATGTCTCATGGGGTCCCAAGAAGAAGCTCTGTTTCCTCTGCACTGATGGGTCTGTAGTCCCCACCAGAATACCGCTGATAGTCGACCACTGTCTCTGATGTTTCCTTGCCCACTTTCTAAGTTTTACCAGGCTTGGATCCACAGACCCTCCCTCCATCCCCCATAACCACCAAGTCACAATGCTGCCCTACTGCCCTCAAGATCCTGAAGTGATGGGTGGTCTCTGTGGGTTCTGTTCTAGAGATCACAAAGTACTGTATCCCACTACATTTAGCAGAGCCTCTCTTTTCCAGTTAAACACAGCCTTCATGACTGGAGCCCAGAGCAAATGTGAGACAGCATCTATCACATTGTTCTCACAAATATCATTTCTCCATGAACATCCCAGGTAACTTTGTCCAGCACTTTTCTGAAACATGCCCAAATACGTCTGAATCCCCAAAAGAGTACAACTTGTAGCTCAAACTTAGATCCATAGTATTTTTCTTATTCCTTATTATATAAGTAACACATGTTCACTGTAGACAAAAATAAAAGACAAAAATAGAAATCACTGGGAATTCCACCACCTGGGTTTGACACATTGGCATACGTTCTTTCAGTCTACCTAGCCGTTCACCTGAAATAAACTAGGGGACAATGATATTGATCAAAATTCCTCTTGTATTTGTTTAAAGATATACTTGGAGGACCGGACCCCAACAAGAAGCTTGGTAACAAAAGTGGGTCTTGATAATTGTTTGAGAAAATAGCGGGGTGTACAGTTAGAATGTCTCTGAAGAAACCACTGGAAAGAAGCATGGGGGAAGATATGGCTGGGACCTTCTGACACAGGAGAGAAGTAACTGGAAGGAATTGAAAGTTTGGGTGGAGGCTGTTCAGCCTCAGCTGTGCACAGGGGACTGTGCTCTTCATGAGCATGATCTTAGAGGAACACAGAGAGACGTAGAATCCAATGGCATACCATCAAAATATATATAAGTATTTTAACCAAGCCACACAGAATGGCTATGAAAATAACTCAATAAAAATCAAGTAAGAGATAAAGTAGTTGGATTATCCCATCAACTGATAAAGTGACATAGGTTTGTGAAGGTTGGTGGAAGAGGGGAAGGTAGCAAGGGAAGAGGACACTTTAAAATTAAAAAAAGAAGAAGAATTAGGGTCACCTGGCTGACTCAGTTGGAAGAGTGTGGGACTCTTGATCTTGGGCTCGTGAGTTCCAGCCCATGTTGGGTGTAGAGATTACTTAAATAAATAAAACTTAAAAATCAATCAATCGATCAAAAGGAAGAATTAGATAATGGTGTATTTGAGCCCAAGAACATGGGCTGTGAGGCCCCACCAGTTGCAGGGAATGAACTTTCACAAAGGCTAGACAGTGAGGAGTGTTTGGGGGAATCTCCAGATTTCACCTTCTGGTATAAACTCTGACCTGCAGGCAGCATCAACCCATTATGATCATGACCCCAACTATTGTCATATTAGTCCTCTTAGTGGATGTGTCCTAAGAGGCAGAGGGAACTGATAAATCAGGAACGGATAAATCAGTTCCATGATAAGCATTCGATTACATTTAGGAAGAATTTCCACCCATGTGATATTTAAACTATTTCTAGCGATTAAGAGAGATTGGCACATCGACTAATCTGACAGAAAATTCTCAACATCCCAGTTGAAATTGTATACTGAGTAATTGATTTTAGACATGTAGCATTCACTGCACTTATGTTCAAGTTTGGAATATTTAAGAAAAGTTACGATTTTCTGTAGTATATTTAATTTATTGAATTTACTATATTGGGGAGATTTTGCTTGTTGGAGGCATATATTCGATTAGAAAGTCAAATCTATTTAATTTATAAATGCAGTTTAAAGTATTTAAAGGGATTTAACTAACTACTTCCATCAAACATTAATCAAAAGCCTCTTCCAAGATGCTTGTTAAAATTGAGTAGATTTTATAAGAAGGGTAAGAAGATTTATAAGTTGCATTCAAGCCCTCGGTGAAAAAAATTGATGTCAGTGAAATTTATTCAACGAATTTTACTGGGTGTCCTCAGTATGTAGTCCAAGTGCTTGGAATGGCCACTCAAGGAATTGACATTCTAGCAGGATGACAGACATACACAGATACGTGGTAGAATATTTAGTACGGTAGAAAATGAAAAAACTCAAAGGGGAAAAATAAACAGGGCAGAGGAGATAAGGTTTGCTGGGTGGCCAATTTGGGGTGAGGGTGGGACTTGGTGCTTTTATAGAAAGAGGTCAGAGAGATGGCTTCACCACCGCTTGGGTGACTTTTGAGGGGGAGACTCTAAGAACCGAGGAAGGGAATCATGCCGATCGATATTCAAGGGAAGACCTTTCCCAGGCAAAGCACCCCACTGGGGGTGCGAGGGTGGCTCAGTTGGCTAAGTATCCAAATCTTGGTTTCTGCTCAGGTTATGATGTTGGGGTGGTGAGCTCGAACCCCGCATGGGGCTCTGTGCTCAGTATGTAGAGTCTGCTTGAGCTCCTGTCTCTCTCTCTTTCCCTCTGCCTCTCTCCCTGCTCATGCTCTCTCTCTCTCTCTCAAATAAATAAACAAACATTTTTTAAAAAAGTTTAAAAATTGAAAAAACAAAGGCACCCCACCGGGTGGAGTTGCTCCAGTCAGGGACTCCCCTCAGAAGGGGGCCTGCTGGGTGGGTAATCACACTGATTGCATCCTGCACACTGGCTGGTGCTCTTACACCCTCAAGGGGACAGAAGCAGACTAGAACCCCATCTACTGCCTTCCAGTGACTACCCTTGTCCCGGTTCCCTACACACACAATTCTCCAGGGACCCAAGACCTTAGCTCCCTCTAACTTTCTCCAGTAGCTTTTCCTGAAGAATCCAGCTGCTACTTACAAACTCTGCCTTTTTAAAGTAGGTTCTACATGGCTGTTACTTTATTGCTCTCACGTGTGTAAACCTGTCTTCCCAAATGAGTCACAAGCCACCTGCTGAAGGATCAGGTCTCGTGTCACTATCACGCAGGACTCAAGAGAATTAGCCAGTCGGGAGCTTCAGGGCTGTCTTTGTGGTCCTTCAAAGTGTTCCCACAAAGGACCGGGACTTTGTCTCCCTCTTTTGGTAGATGTGTGGGGACAGGTCTAAAGACTATTTTTTTGCTAGTAAATCCTATTTCAACCAAACAACAACCACAACATTTGTTTGGTTTACTGCTCACAATAATCCCATGACCCAAGCAATAGGTTGGAACATGCGATTTTGGTGGGCTTCATTAATGTGTATTTGTCTCAAGCTCCCCAAACCCTTAGCAGTTATGGGGCTTGCTCAATTGTCCTGACTCCATTTTCTCCTTTGATTAGGGCTTTCACAGAAGGTAACAAATGGGTTTCCAAAGAGGATAATAGGAGGGACAGGAGATGAAGGAGGACATTGTGCCACATACAGAAAGCGGGATGAACGTCGATGCTCTGGCCAGCATCTCAGTCTGCTGCATGGATTATAAAATCCCTTAACAGCAGTGGGAAGGGAGTTCAGAATGACTAACCTTTACCATCTGTCACTAATGAGGAGGGTTATAGCAGATCCCATCCCCACTAAGTTATATTCCACTGGGATTCCATGCTCAGCAACCAAATGTGCTGAGTGTTGTCTTAAGGCTGTTTGAAGGTACGGCAGCAGAGGTGGCTTCCCTGGGGGCAACTGAGTGTCACCTGATATATAAAAAGTTGATATAAAAATGATATAAAAAGCTGGCTGTCATTGGATCAGTGGATGTTTGTCAAGTAAACTGAAGTTAGAAAATGTCTTCTATGGGACGCCTGGGTGGCTCAGTCGGTTAAGTGTCTGCCTTCAACTCAGGTCATGATCCCAGGGTCTTGGCATCAAGTCCTGCTCGGGCTCCTTGCTCAGCGGGGAGCCCACTTCTCCCTCTGCCTGCTGCTCCCCTTGTTCATGCTCTCTCTCCTTCTCTCTCTCTCTCTCTCTGATAAATAAATAAATAAATCTTAAAAAAAACCACAACATCTTCTAGATGAAAAACACATCAAAAGGACCCACTCTAACCCCCCACTCAAAACCCCTTGATTTTGCTTTGGCTAGCTTTCTCTGAGCATATACTTAAATTACACTGGTGAGTGTTGCCCATTACCTGTATACCTTTTGGGTCGAATAAATCAGAGTAGAAGATAATTAGTGAGTCCTTATACCTGAGCGTGTATTTTATATTAGAATTTTGGGAGAGTGAGTGTCTCTTTCTACAGATTAAGCATTTTTAAATTGTTCTTTATAATATTAACTTAATATCAGTTTTTTTTTTAAGATTAGGAGAGGTTGAAATCCTAAGAAGTAGGCTGCCTGATTAATCCAATTATGTGTCTTTTCTGCCTTTTCCAGTTCCAGTCCATCCCTAAATGATCTTTCTGAGCATGCACTTGGACCAGAGGTGGAACTCGTGGAGAATTAGGTGGAGGAAAAGTGTTTTCCCTGCTGCCCATGTGTAGGGAGGGGCTTGCTATGTATGAACATAGTCAGTGGACACAGAACAGTGCCCCACTGGACTTAATAAGCATTAAGAGATTATCAGAGGGAAACAATTTAAGCCTCAAGTGATTTGCTGGAAAGAGCTTCATCTGAAAAAGCTCCATATACTCTATAGGGGGGTGAATGGTGGCTCCCCCCCCCCAATGATAGGTCCATGTGCAAATCCCTGGAATCTGTGGATGTCATATCAACTGGAAAAAGGATCTTTGAAGGTGTGATTAAGTTGAAGATCTTGAGATATGATTGTGCTAGATTACCTGGGTGGCCCTAGATGCAAAGACAAGAAGGCAGAAGAGAAAACGCAGACACGCAGATGGCAATGGGAAGATGGAAGGAGAAATTGCAATGATGTGGCCACAGGTAAGAAAACCAAAGAATGCTGACACCTCCCCGAAGCTGGAAAGATTCTCCCCTAGTACCTCCAGGGAGGTATGTGACCCTGACAAAACCTTGATTTGGGACGTGTGGCCTCCAAAACTGTGAAGATATAAGGCACCCAATTTGGAGGGCTTTGTTATGACAGTCCTAAGAAAGTAATACAGAACCCACGGAGAAAAGCAGCCCAAGAGACCAGTGGCCAAGGAACTGCAAGGAACCGAAAATTCCTCCCCAGTGCACACCCCTGCAGCCAAGGAGACCAGGGAGCAAAGAGGAGTATCCTGGGACCCCAGAGAGAACCAATAAGTATCAGCTGGTAAACCACCAGCCCAGCGGAGAAGGAACTGACATGCCCACTTCCTGGTTCCCCAAACTCCCCTTCAAGAACTTTGCTGAACTGTGCCCTAAGGGGAAACAGAGCAAAGAATAAGGTCTTCCATCAGATTCTCTGGAAACGGACTCTGAGATGGACTGTTGCATGCAGAAGGTTTGTCGGAGAGCGCTCTTGGGAGACATACCTATTAGGAAAGGAAGACAGGAAAGAACAGAGGAAAAATGTGATCCTCACAGAGGCCTCAGCAAATCCTCTGAAAGCTGAAGTTGAAATGGCCCCTCAGGGTTTCCCAAGTGAAGGCAAGGGGGCCCCAGATCTTCCTTTCCAATAGACAGCGAGTTATCATTATTGGCCATGAGGTCCCGTTGGGAGACGCCATAATTTTGATCAAAGCGGTTCCCCGTTGTTGCAGGTGAGTCCCAGTGAGGGATGGGGCTGGGAACAGAGATGCGCGTGCTGGAAAGGGACTGAAAACACTCCGCCACTGGCAATACTGAACTATTTTCCAGACCTAGAAGTTGGGGTGTGTGGGAGGGCAGTGGAAGTTGTGGCGCGGCAGTGAAGTAAAATAATTCCAAAGCTTCCTGTTTGGGGCTAAATACATCCAGAAACAGCAAGGGAAGTCAGAACCCAGGAAGAGTAGATAGCTGGTAGTTTGATTTCATATAGTAGCAATTGTGCTGGATATGGGAAAGCAATCATCAGTGGGAAGGAATACCTCCCATTGAAGAAGGAGAAGAAAATTGGAGGGGATACCAATTTGATCAAATAGCAAAAATAAGAGGAGGAAGCAAGAAGAAAACAATGAATGAAAATAACCAGTTGATGTAAAATAAGATAAAAAGCTTGGTGTTAGGGAGGCTAGTTGCTCAAGGAAAGGTGGAAAATCAAGTTTCTCCTATAAAAGAGGCAGAGATTGTTAAAATGGGTTATACACATACATACTCGCACCCTGCAGTTATATGAAATTTATGAGAAACACACTGTGTGGGGTATCTTTTCTTTGCCCTTCCTGATTCACCATATCCCTTTCTCTACCTTGCAGTCTTTTCTGAGGCTGACCTGTAGAGATTGGATCATAGGGCTCCTTTATCGCCTGGTTCCAGTTAGTTTCAGCCTCCAGGAGGAGGAAGGAGAGATCAGGGGGAGGTAGGGGGATGGGGTCCTTTCTTCTGAGGTCAGCCTAGACTAGCTATGTGACAATCCCTGCCTTTCCCAAGGTAACTGGTGACATCATTCTCTCTTCTCCCAAATTCCAGTAAACTCTCTCTCCCTTGTCCCTCTAGGTCTAGGGTTTTAAGAACTCAGCCTCTACTCTCTCCAGGGAATCCCTCCATCTTTGTGATTCCTTTACACCCACACCTCATAGAGAACGTGCCATCTGTTTTCCTATCTGGAATTATCCTGTTTTAACTGTATCACCTGTTTTCTGCTGGGACTTGGCTGATAACTGGTTCCAGAAATGGCCCAAGGAAGAGGCCCTCGAAATGAATTGGCTTGGTCGTATATTCAAGGAGCGCAGGAATAACTTTGTTGCTGGATGAAAATAGAATATGAGTAAACTATGGAATTCAATAATTCAAATGATCGCTGTGGCTAGAACAGGATAAAAGGAAGGAGACAGAGAGGCATCAGGAGAACATGAGCCTGTGATCAAGAGGAATAGTAAAGATAATGGAGAACATAGGCTTCTTCTTACATCTTAGGGAGCATACACAGAGAAGGAAAGCTCCTGGCTGGCCCATGCAGTAGAACACACATGACTCTTGATCTTGGGGTTGTAGGTTCAAGCCCTGCATTGGGTATAGAGATTATTTAAAAATAAAATGTTAAAAAAAAAAAAGAAAAACCAACCTGAAAGTGGACACAGAGAAAAAGAGAAATAGAAAATCATGGACACCTTGAGAATGGTCATGGAAAACCAGGAGGCTCTCCAGCCGTTCCAAAGGATGCTTCATGTCCTGTGGTCCTAGGAAAGATGTGGCTGAGGGCTAAGCCCACAGTACGAGCATAGGGTGACGGAAGAGTAGCTCCAAAAAAATGCTTTAAGCACCACCAAGCCTTTTAGACTATAGTAAGGATACTAATACTGGGACCTTAAGATCCCGACTGGGATCAGCAGTTTTAGTGCCAGAATTTATTAGGAGGGATGGTCCTGCTGGAATAAGTCTCAGGTGGAAGCCAAAGGACCCTATCAGAAGCTGTTTTCACAGGCTTAAAAAATTCAGTGCAAAGATGAATACTCAAAGTCGCCTTGAACTCTTGCAGGAGATTGGGTAAGGAAGAACAGGACATCACAGTCTCCTCCATGAACACTTCTATGTCCCCACCACAAATAGTGAGGAATTCTTTTCAATAGAAAGAAGGAGAGTTTTGTCACAAGAGGTTAAAATCAGTTCATTGCTCAGGTGCTGAGAAAAATATTCAAAGGGAGATAGAACTCACGACGTTCACAATGTATGTGATGGATCCTGAGGCGGGGGTGGGGGGAGAGAAGGACAGCAAAAGTAAGATGCTGTGCATCAAAAATTGGCACCATCGCACACCTGAGAAGACAGAAACATCTTTCACATCACACCTTCCAAAATATTGTACAGAAGGTACTAGAATTGCTTGATGGGAGATTTCTCGAAAACTAGTCTACGTTCCCATGCTTCGGACTATGGACAACATGCCTGAAATCTGCCTGGCATTCTAGAGCCTGAGGTCACAGTGATATTTTTCTTGTCATTCATATTCTCTCTGTCTGTCCTCCTTTTCCAATATATCATTAAGTCTCTGCTGGAACCACATGCTTGGATCTGGAAACATAATTTTATTGTGAGTAATTGCTGGAGGGTGAGGGTGACTCTTGTTTATTTCCTATACTTTATGGTGGGCCAGATTCTGTGATAGCTTACAATTCCTAACAACCCTCAACAACTATAATAATGTAGGACACATCCAGAGTCTTTGCGTGATTTTGCTCTCGATGACTTAGTATTTTACTGACCTTGGCCGAAGATGGTCAAGGTTATCACTGCTAAAAAAGTAATCTAGGCTTAACCCAGACATTTTTAAAAGGCAGCAGCCTGAGAATGAGCAGAGGATGAAATTTCAAAGGACAAAAACTTCCATTTATTTCCGTAAGATTTCATTTGAAACTTTAATTTCTCCTTAGAGCATAAATAATAGGAAGGTGACCATATAAAAATGTGTGTGTGTGTGTGTGTGTGTGTGTGTGTGTGTGTGTTTTTCTGCAATTAAATTGTTTGGTTATTTTGGTGTTCTTTGGTTTCTATTTCATAACACTTTCAGCTGATACAGGTCTAAACTATATTAGACAATGTGACAAAATATAATGAGTTCACTGAGCAGGAAATAATCACCTGTGTTGTCTGTACTGCTTGCTCGCATTCAGTATCATTTAGTTCCACCTGCAAGGTTAGCTCAGTTTTGGTCCATATGCTGTGTTTCTCCCTACTATATGCATGCTCTTTAAGGCAGGAATATTATTTTTGTATTTTGGTAACCCCCCAAATTGACACAGTGCCATCCACTAAAGGGTGAAATGAACTCACCCAAACAAGTGAGACGAAGCACCTGGAGTCTTTAGAACCACCCGTGGCTCACTGTGAGCCCTGCTTCCCTGTAGATCAGACGTGTCTGTTGACAGTGGTAATGCCTGTGAGTGGCATTGATGTTGACAGTGGTGACAGATGCAGCTGGGAAAATAGGACTCAGTTGCAAACGCAGTCCAAGGGAAAGTCAGCTGCAGACACAGACATACTGTTCTCTTGTGGTGGAATGGGACTCCCAATCCGACCAGGAACCTTACCTCCTGCTCTGCATGCCTTCTCTTTTCCATCATTTATCACATCCAGGAGGCACAGACTTGGGACTCACCTGCCCTTACCTGCCATGCTTAATGCACTTGGATGTAGGGGGAGGCCCTAGTGTGGTGCTCTATCCCTAGGCAAACAGAGACCTGGGGTGGGGGGATAAGAGGAGGAGGGAATTTTGGCAGAATTTTACTTAAATATGTGCAGAGTGCTTTATAATATTTTTCTTGGCTCTGCCACTCAGTAGTTACTTTTAAATTTACTTTATGAGAAACCTCACCCTGAATAACCATTTCAGGTGGAGTTCAAACTCACAAACTTTGAATTACCTGGTCGGCCTGCCCACTGACCCATGCCAAAGCCATCAGTCAGACTGCCACCTGTCCTTCTGACCCCTTGAATTCTTTGTTTTCTCATAAGCACACACCTCATACATATGCTACACACACACACACACACACACACACACACACACACACGCACAGTGTCCATCCCCAAATACACAGTGATTCTCCACTTTCTCAGTGACGGCAGGCTATCATGTTAGTGAATGGAAATGTTGACAAAAATTAAAAGGGAAAAGGAAAACCTTTGTGCATGCTAATTTGTCAGTTACATATGATATTTAAAAGTACATACTCTATGAAATAACCCTTTGATATAGAAATATTGTTCTTTTGCATGCACATTTAAGGAAGAATGGTATCCAAACTTTTCCCAGAAAACAGCCCCTGCCTCCTTTCTGAGATAAAGTACTCTTTGAAGCTGTGCATAATGATGACAATGAAACCCCAGGACACAGGTTTTTGCCCTCATAAAGACATTTCTCTCTTTACTCGCTGGTTGTTCCCATTCGTCCTTGAAAGGCTCGTGTGCGATTATCCAACACACATTCACGTACTGTTTGTCTTTTTAAAATAATATTTTTGATGGTTTGATTTAAAAAAAAATCTGATACTCCCCCAATCATAATCACTTCATCTGTTTAGATTGTCTTGCCTTTTTAAAAAAAAATAGGTATGTAGAGTGCCCCTCTAAAAATCCAAATTAACATGACTTGAAGCTCTTTTTGGCCAACGTATCTTTCCCCAATGGTGTGTTGCTGTTCGAATTCAAGTGGTTAAGAAAGCAGGCATGATGTTAGAGTATTTGTATTTGTAAATATTTGTAAAATATTTTTGTAAATATTTGTAAAATATTGTAAAAAAGTATTTGTAAAGATGCAAAAATATCACAGCACTTGTGATACCTTTTCTACCTGATCATTTGGGGAGACAAAAGAAAAACTGTGCGTTATATATGTATGATGTAGAGGTTAATTTTGTTTCTTCAAAGACAGAAACTTAACTGTGCCTCAGAAGACTTATACAGAAACTTTGTGGCTCAGTTAGAAAGAACAGGGACAAAATGAATTCAGAAGGGATGAAATCTAAATAAAAGAACATGAATGACGCTTGATTTACTTCTCATCCTTGGGTAATCTCTTGATCAACTTACCTCTTTTATCTCTACTTGTCTATGTGTTGGGATTACTTTTTTCCCTCTTCCCTGTAAAGTTCTTCCCCACCTGTAAAGAAACAGAGACTCGGCAACTACAGTCTTGGACTATTCTAAGTTATAAAGTCTGTTTCTACCCACTCAGCATATAAAAAGCCCCAAAAGAAGAGTCTGAGGTTCCTTGTCCATTTTCTAGACTCTTCTGAGCTAGTGAGCTATATTAATGGACTCAGACTAGACCTTGCATCTGCTCCTGAGAACACTGCTGTGTGTCCACCAGCTCCCCCAGAATTGGGGAGCAGTCCTTAAGGGAAGAGGAAGGTTGCTTGCTGGAGAAGAATGGAAAAGGGAATTCTAGGCATACCGAAACCACAGAAGCTCACATTTTAGTTCATCTAAAAGTCAACAAATCTGAGGAAAGTGTCCTTTAACTGAAACATTCAGAAACTGGTTTATTGTTTAAATAATAAACTATGCAATACTCATTTCTTGAGTCTGCATTATAATTGCATTGACTTGATGACTATTCTGAGGAACCGATTTCTGCTTCAGAAATATGACTAAAGGGGCGCCAGGGTGGCTCAGGTGGTTAAGGGTCTGCCTTCGGCTCAGGTCATGATCTCAGGGTCCTGGGATCGAGCCCCGCATTGGGCTTCTTGCTCAGCCGGGAGCCTGCTTCTCCCTCTCCCTCTGCCCACCACTCCTCCTGCTTGTGGGCTCTCTCTCTCTCTCTCTCTCAAATAAATAAATAAATAAATAAATAAATAAAATCTTAAAAAAAAAAAAGAAACATGACTAAAATTAATCATACAATGTGTCTGCGTCTGGGCCATCCTAGTAAGAATACCAATCAATAGATTCATTCACTTTGCTCTTATTCCACTGTTTTGACTATCATCATGTGTATTTTTTCCCCAAAACTTTTTCACAGTCTCATTCTTCTTTACGTGCCTATAAGAGAAGTAAAACTTACATATTCTTAGAATTCAGGGCTGGAAGAAGTCCTACTTGATATTTTACCCTACCTGTAAGGGAAGGATCTTCCTTAGGCTACAAACAGTGATGCTTCACAATGAAATAAAGTTCTGTCCCCCTTGCTCTTTGCAAAAGGCTGCCAATGGCCTCCCCCACCTACCGTAACTGCTTTTCCCAGCTGCAGGGGATTAAACAGGTTATAAGATTTTCCTAGCAGTAAACTTTCTGAACAAATAGAACAGGTTTTCATTGCGGTGTTCGGGAATTTTTCAAAGCTCTAATTTTTCTTTTTCTTTCTTTCTTTCTTTTTTTTTTTTTTTAGTTCTTTTCCATTAGGTTTTAATTTGCAAAGTTTTATAAGCAAAATTAACCAGGAGAATCAGATTTTTGATTTACAAAAAGTTTCCAATTAGAAAGCCTTAATTAAACAAGGCAGCCTGACCTGCTTTCTTTCCTTTCAAATGGTATGCACACAAGTATGCCAAGGGGGACAGGAGCGGGCTTAAAAAAATCAGAATGAGATTTCAGACGTCAATATGGTAAAATGGGTATAGCGTGAACCCTTTTACGAGCTCCAAATTCCAGTTATGGCTGGGTCACCTGAGACTTTGGGGAGCAACAGGGTTGTGCCTGAAAGTTACAGAGAATAGTCTTTGCTGTGAGTAGATCTGAACTAAAATGTTGTCTACCAAAACCTTCAAAGAGCTATAGCTCCACAGCAAAGAGCTGTAGGAGTTTTGGAGGGACTTTGAAAAGCTTGTATCTATTAACAGTTACCCAATGGCTGGCTGTCTTGGGAGAAAGTATAAGTCCAACTCCTATAATGCCTAGCAGACTCCATAGAATCCACTCCCCACCTACAACTGCCTAATTTGGCAAATCAATATCGAGGACATCCAGTTAAAGCTGAACTTCAGATAAACAACAGATAACATATTGTATACAGTGGAAAAACGACAGTCTCTTCAATAAATGGTGCTGGGAAAATTGGACGACTATATGTAGAAGAATGAAAGTTGACCATTCCCTTACACCATACACAAAGATAAACTCGAAATGGATAAAAGACCTCAACGTGAGGCAGGAATCTATCAAAATCCTAGAGGAGAACATAGGCAGTAACCTGTTCGACATCACCCACAGCAACTTCTTTCAGGACATGTCTCCAAAGACAAAGGAAACAAAAGCAAAATTGAACTTTTGGGACTTCATCAAGATAAAAAGCTTCTGCACAGCAAAGGAAACAGTCAACAAAACAAAGAGGCAACCCACAGAATGGGAGAAGATGTTCGCAAATGACACTACAGACCAAGGTCTGATATCTAAGATCTATAAAGAACTCCTCAAACTCAACACTCACAAAACCAATAATTACATCAAAAGATGGGCAGAAGACATGAACAGACACTTCTCCAAAGAAGACATACAAATGGCTAGCAGACACATGAAAAAATGTCCATCATCTTTAGCCATCAGGGAGATTCAAATCAAAACCACACTGAGATACCACCTTACACCAGTCAGAATGGCCAAAATCAACAAGACAGTAAACAACAAATGTTGGAGAGGGTGTGGAGAAAGGGGAACCCTCTTCCACTGTTGGTGGGATTGCAAACATATTGTTCTAATAAATCGTGTAAGGACGTCCCGAATTTTCTCTGGCCACCCAACTGAGACCCATTTCTTCCCATTCTTTGCTTTCACCCATTCCATTTGGGGTTAAATTCTAGCCTTTAGTGTTATCCACTCTGTCTAGAATTACTTTCTCCCAGGTATTCACATAGCCAGGGCTGCCAGATTCAGCAAATAAAAATACAGGATGCCCACTTTTACTTATGTTTCAGACAAACAAAGGATAATGTTTTGGTGTAAATATGTAAAGTGCATGGCAAAAACTTATTTGTTTTCTAGGTGCAATGCAAGTGAAACTGGGTATCTATTATTTGGCCTGGGCTGTCACAACAAAATACCACAGTCTGGGTCCCTTACACAACAGAAATTTATTTTCTCATGCTTTGGGGGGCTGGAAGTCTAAGATCAAGGTGATGACTGGGCTTGCTTCCCATGGGGCCTCTCTCCTTGGCTTAGAGCTCACATCCTGATGTCTCTTCCTGCTCCTAGATGGACACCAGTCCTATTGATTAGGACCCTACCCTTATGATTTCATTTAATCTTGATCACCTCTTTACAGGCCAGATAGTCACATCGAAGGTTATGGTGTCAACATGACTGTGGGGGACACGATTCAGTCTATAACAGTGTCCTTTTATATCTGGCAGCCCCACATAGGCTGTATCTTCCTTAGCAGGTCATTGCTCAGAAGTCATCTTCTCAAGGATGCCCTCCTGAAGCCCCTATTTAAAATTGTACCCCCCAACCTCATTCCACTCCAGCCCTTCCACTCTCCCATGCTTCGTTTTCACCACCCCTTCCTAATTATCCATTATTTGTTTATTTTTTGTCTCCTCCCACTTGAATGTTAACTCTGTGAGAGCAAGGATCTTTATTTGAATTGTATCTCTCCAGGGTCTGTGGACCTGGCCAGTACCCGTTTCATGGTAGGCTTTCAGTAAATACTTGTTTCATGTGAACGGTTGACCAGTGGGAAGGAGGACCCCACTCCCTGTAGGCTGGTGCAGCTAACGGGCTGAACAAGAAGAGTAAAATTTGGATAACTGTAGAAGGTTCTGGAACTGTCTCCAACTTCCGATCACCATATCGTGAAATACTCGAGCAATTCTCAAAAGTCCATGCGTCTGGACGATGGACTAATAATGCAGGTTCCTGGGCTCCAACCTCGGAAATCCGATTCAATTAAATAAGGATTGGCCATGGAAATCCACACATTTAAAAAACACCTCAGCCAATCCTGACACAAAGACAACACGTTGACAGACATAATGCCAGGGTGAGCTCCAGAACCAGTTCCTACCAGGACACGAGGGCTATGGAACCAGGGAGGGGAGAGTGGGTCAGGGAGTTCCCCTAATTACAAAACCTTCGGCTCACACAAGCGTTTTTTTATTGTTGCTTTTGCCCAGAGCTTGTCACTCAGACTCCTCATTCCTCAAAATCAATTGCCTGGACTCTGCTGGGTCCCTACCTTCACCTCCCTAAGGTTTCCTCCCAGAGTTCCAGCTGGGGTCTCGAGTCGAAGATCCTCAGCTGCCTCTGAAAATGGGCAGGGTTGGCCTTCACCTGTGGAGTGAGCTCCCTGTGGACAATGCCTGCTTAAGGGGCCAGAGGAGCTCATCCAGTGAGGGACGTCCCTGAAGGCAGGCAGAGCTAACCAAGATCCAAATGGGCGTGGGATCTTGAAGGCAAAGCCAGGGAGCCACTAAGGTAGAGACCGTGCATGGACCAGCAGATGCTGCTGGGGACACAGGATTGGCTGTCATTACGCTGACTCTGGAACTCTGGTCCACCTCACTTCACATCAGGAGGTCCAAAATGGCACCGGTTTCTTCTCTTGAAACCCCTCTGTTGCCTGCAGAATTGTAGGGTTCCACCTTATGTCATCTCCCTAGGAACAGACCTGAAGCCCTCCCTGCACACTCAGGCAGACGGGCTTGGCTTTGCTAATTTCTTCCGATTTCCTGTACATTTCTGCACCACCCTGTCAGTTACCTTCACTTTCTCTCTCCCTTCTGCTCTGGGCCCCATCTGGCATCTTCCGGGACTATTCTCTGGAGGGATCTTTTGTTTCCAATCAGATGCCCGAACCGAAGAGAGAAAAAGTGTTCTGATTTAGTCTGACCTGCTGGTAACACATCTTATAAACCTGTAAGCAAACATCTGAACCCTACCTTTTAAGGTCTTGTTTGCCTAGTAAATGCAAAGACTTTCTCTTGCCTCCTGTCCACACCCAATCCAGGACTATTTGTTTTTTCTTTTAAGGTTTCAGGTCATGCTTTCATTTTACTAAATGCCTTGCCGCTTATCAAAAAGGATTTATACCAGCTTCCTAATCATTTTTGTAGTATCTGTTCTTTCATGTAGATGTCTACTGTGGGCTGCCTGTGGAAATACTGTATTTTCCTCTCCATGTATTCTTCTTAGCTAAAGTCAACATTAATATTTTTAATTTAATGTTTTAAATGGTTTCTTGTGATCTGTATTGTCACTTTGTTAAGCTGGTTACTAGATTAAATGTAGACCTTCCCAAAACATGATTTTCTTTTAAATTAGCAATTCAGATTGCACATATGTATTATAAAATGAACAAGTAAAGAAAATTCCAGGAAAAAAAAATCTCCAAAGTGCGTGAAGCAGGAGTCCTGCTTTATAAATGCCACATGATCAAGAAATATTTGTTAAATTAATAAAATGAGGGAAATGAAAGCATTGGGTGGTTAGCCACTCCACCACTAATATGCTTTATGACTTGGTTAGTCACTTAACTTCTGTGAACATCATTTATTTCTTTCCCATTATGAGGAGTCTGGTTCACAAATAATCAGAAAATGCTTTGAAAACATTATACTGCAAATATAATTACTGGTGCCTTATTATTATTATTATTGTTCTTTTCAGAAACAGCAAGATGAATTCTTTTACTTGGGCTAATGGCTGGCCCCAACAACTGTGTATCTCTTTTCCTCACCACAGGTGACTCACCTTTGAATCTATGTACTGATCCCAGGGACAATGCTGGGGGGAGGCCTTGTGGGAAAGCCAAGCAATGGGTCCCAGGGCTCAAGGAGCTCATTTGGGACCCAGAGATGCAATGCTGTTGGCGGGATCCTCCATCCCTCTGATGTCAAAATCCCCATTTCCACTTCCTCCCCAAAAGCTCACCCACCTAGATCAAGGCAAGAAGCACGCGTTACTTGCAATCCATGTCCACTTGCAAAGATGGGAGCTCTCCACATCTTTTCTGCCTGTGAACAGCAAACTGGGAAGCCACCGACCCGGGGTCTCTTTCACATCACATCTTTCACATCACATCAGACTCCACACACTGTTGGTGTGTTTGCTCTTATGAGCAAGCTATGATGGAATGCTAGAGAATGCTTAGCTCCTGCATGATATGCTTCTCTCTTTAAAAAAAAAAAGAGCCTTTTCATATGGATTCGGATTCCATTTTCAGTTCTCAGTGGTGACGTAGAAATCCACATGTGATATAACCACAGTCTTCAAAGGACGAAGCATAGAGGAAGGCTATTGGAAGAGAGGCTGCTGAGGAGAAAAATGGGAGAGATGTTTCAGAGAGGAAGGAGTTCTAGATTATGAGAAGAGGAGTCACGTGTCCTTTCTGTATCGGTTAGTTTTTTTTTTTTTGCCATACAACAAACCACCCAAGGCCCAGGGATTTAGAGCAGGAAATATTTATTGCTGCTTACCACCCCGCCAGTCATTTGGGGAGATGGGCTGACTGGTGACTTGTGCCAGGCTAACTCATGCAGGTCATCAAGGAGCAGGTGTACGTCATGTAAGGGTAGGTTGAGGACGCCTTCACTCATGTGTCTGTGGTGAGATGATGCTACAGATTTCCGAGTGAGCAGAAGTGCACAAAACCTTCTGAGGCTTAGGATGGGCCCCCCATCATTTCTGTATATTGGCCAAAGTAAGTCACAAGGGCAGGTCAAATTCAAGGAGTAGGGGGTAAATTCCACCTCTCTATAGGAGGAGCTGTGGCATCCCGTTGCATAAGACACAGACTCAGGGAGGGGTGAGGGGTGAAGGATCATTTCCCTGTCTGTTGTCAATGCACTGTGAAGGTTCTATGCCAGCTCTTCCGAGATCCTTTCTATCTGCTAGATGGGATGCTGCCAGATAGGTTGGATGTGGTTTTTTGCAGAGTACACAAAAGAGCTAGGGCTTCCCTTGGAAGGTCTGTGACAGCAGACTGAAAAGCATGTGAAGCAGATTGTGGTAGAAGCCTCTGGAAGGTCTTCAACATATTTAAAAAAAAAAAAAGCAAAACAAAACCTACTGGAAAAGTCTTTTGTCCTTCATGGTGAAGCCTAGTATTCAAATGTCAGGCAACTGAGCATTTACCTACGTGTGTGGCCCTGGGGATCCGATGGTGAGCTGCACAGAATTCCTGATGTGGGGCTTACAGCGAGAACGTAGAAGGTTACATATGTGCTAACAAAGCGTAAGTCCTGCTGTTCCCCCAGCACTGACCCTTAGTCTTAGCCCTTTCAGGTTAGAGATGCACATTGAACTGCCTGAGCTCTGTCCCGTCTCGGCATGGCTCACACAGTTTTATCCCTCCATGCCGATCTGTCCCAGGAAGCTCTCGAAGGGGCTCTGAATAGGCCCCAGCAGCGGGAGGATTATTTTGAGCTGAAGACATTTGAGGATCAACAGCCAAAGGAAGAATTCCCCATTCACCTAAAAGCAAAGCCTCCTGAGAGAATTCAACTGCTTTTCATGGGATTCCGGTCATAGGACCCCAAATAGGGCACCTTGGCATATTGGCTCTTAAGCTGAAGAGGCTCGAGTTGTCAAAAATAGAATGAATTGGAGTCATGTATGCTAAGCCCCATGTCACCGAACTGAGAAAGACTTCATTATAGAGTCTCAGCTCTGCCAGAAAGAGAATTTTATTTATTTCTTTATTTTTAACGATTTTATTCATTCATTTGACAGAGAGAGAGAGAGAGATCACAAGTAGGCAGAGAGGCAGGGAGAGAGAGGGGGAAGCTGGCTTCCCGCTGAGCAGAGAGTCCCATGTGGGGCTCGATCCCAGGACCCTGGGATCATGACCTGAGCTGAAGGCAGATACTTAACGACTGAGCCACCCAGGCGCCCTAAGATTTATTTTTCAACAGAGAAAACAATAGAGATGAGAAGGTCACTCTGACCCACGCTCTCCCCTAAAAGAGGTCATAAAACCTTCACGGGAGAGGGGCCCTCCTTAGGACTGGAGGAAAGGAGCATCCTTAACTCCCAAGACAAAGGGGCTGTGAGAAGAATTTCTGCAAACAGGCCACGCTGCTCTTTCTATACAACTGCCCACTACTTGTCAAACTTAGTCCCAATATGCCCAGGCGTAACTGCTTCACTGTTTCTTCAAGTCCTCATGTCTTTATGAAGGCTCTTGTGTCACGTAAAACCTATATTAAACAAATTTGTATGCTTTTCTCCCGTTAATCTGTCTTTGTTGGTTTTAATTTTGAGACCCAGACGGGGACCCTAAATGGGTCAAGGAAAATTTTTACCTTCCCTACAAGGTCTTGAGGCAGAGTTAGAAACTCAAATGCCCTTGGGGACCAGGCAAGAAGCCCAAATGAGCAAGACAGGTAGGATATAGGAAAAGTCAATTTAGCTGTCTTGAAGTATCCCACTTCTTATGGAGACATCTATATTGGGAAATCTTTCTCTACTAAAGGGGGAAGAATCAGTTTAAGGACAATGACCACGGCTAATGACACAGCCTCAGGGGTGATGGGGTGTGGGGGAGGGGAACAGGAAAACATCCCCTCCAAAGAACACAGCTGCTCCTAGGAACCCGTACATTGCCCTGTGGAAAGCTTAGCCAACTTTACCGCATCTCCTCATTTTCTGAGAGAAACTAGAAATGCCTGTCTTCCTGTGAAATCTCTTCTTTTTAAATGTTGATTAGAGCTTTTCAAGGATCGCACTGGAGGGCAAAAAGGTCACAACTGAGGCCTTGAGGACCAGTTTGAAATCTTAGCTATGGAGGCTCTGACACAAAGGATATTATTACACGTTAAGTGGTGTATTTAGAATATCATTTACAATCACTCCAACAATACATATTTTTTCCAGCAGATACATTAGCCACTTGGATTTGCCATCTCTGTCATTTAGGCCAATGGGAGTAAGGGATTTGCTTGGGAGTCACTAGATCAACACTCTATGCAAGATTGTAGAGACAGTTGCCCTCAGTGTTGTTAACTCTGCAAATTCTCCTTGGCTGGGCCTCCATTCCAACAGGAGCCTGGGCTGAGTTTTCCTTTTGGTCCCAGATGGATTTCAGCTAATCACGCCCAGAGATATTAGCTGATAATGGCTTAAAGCCTTACATTTCCAAGAGATATTTAAATTTTAAATGAGGACCCAAAGATGGAGATTTCATCTTTTTTCTTCACCATCCTACTCCTGAGAACCAGAGCATTACTAAGTGATGAATCATGCTAGGGATGGAAGGTCCTCAATAGAGGATTGTCATTAGTGTCACCAATAAAGGTGTCAATAGTGACACCACACAATCTTGGATTTTTGAGGTGCATAAATAAATTCCAGGATAACCTAGCTTGGTTCGAATTCTGAGGGTTATCAGGAATCCCTACTAGTACTCTTGATGACATCCTGCTTTCTTAAGGAAATAAAGCTAATTAATGGGGTAAGTGTGCAATTTCAAAGAAAGAGAAAGATTACTTTTTTCTTTACTAGGAATTCTGACTCCGTTTACTGGAAAGATTGCGTTTTAATGTCGACCACTCACACAGATGAGGTTGATTATGAAAAGAGAAATTGTTTGGTTCATTAGGCTTTAATTATAGAGATGAATTATTATGGATGAAAAGAGGGAGCCACAAAATTATGGAGATTGAATTCCAGTTCAATAAACAACTTCAAATATCTTTACTGGAGACATAAGCTAGTCATGTTCTTTTTTTTACCAATTTAATTTGATGTCTGCTGACAAATGATGTTAGAACGTCCCTGGAAGAATCTTAATATCTATAGTGTGTTGGTGGCTATCATTTAAATTATACTTTTTTCCCTAATTATATTTTCTGATGGTAGTATGGAGATAGATAGGTCTTACTTCTGCTTCAATTTATTTTGCGTAATGATGACAAAATGTGATATCCCTGTTTTGCCACTATCCATGAAGCCAAATTGCTTTTATAATAGCTCAGTGGCCTTCAGTAGCTCCCCAATGTATGCAAAGATAAGCTGAAAAACCCTGAGCTGGATATTTCACGACTCTCCGGATCTGCTCCAAGCAAAATATCCAGTATTATCTTTTAGTATTGTGTCTGGTTACAAAATTCATGCTGTACACAAATGCTTTCATCCCCATCCTGCACCAACCTTGTGTATTTTGCTTCTGAGATGTTAGGCACAGCTCTCCCTACTCTGTATTTTCCCTTTTAAATTCTACTGCCTGAGTCCTCATTTTCAAGGCCCTGTTCCAATGCGGCACGCTTAGTCTTCTTTCTGGGGGTGATTCTGCTGTCTGATTTTTCTAAAACACATATGACCTACAACATTCTTCTTTAAATCTCTTGCATTACTGGTAGTCTGTACTCTGAACTCTTTCAAGCAGATTTTAAAACTCCAGTCACAATATTATCTCAGTCTTTCATTCCTTAATACTTTAAAATGATGGTTTTACAAAATATGGTGAACACATGACCTCTAAAAATTGCAAATTTGAGAGTATCAGAGAGTGAATTTTTTAGGTATGATAATACTTTATTGGTTATGTGGTTATATATCTTTTTAAAAGCATTTCATTTTTTATAAGAATATAATAAATACTTATGAGTGAAGCAATGTAATGTCTAAGATTTGCTTCACATTAATATGGGAAGGTGGAAGGGTATAGATGAAACACGATTGACCGTAACATCAAGACTGACCATGATGGGTCAACGAGATTGACCAAAATTGACCTATCATCATTGATAGTTGTTGAATTTGGGTATTAAGGACTTGTATACTATTCTGTCTACTTTTGTATATGTTTAAAATTCTACACTATGAAAAAGTTTTAAAAAATGAACAAAGTAAGATAATAAAATTAAATATTTTAATTTTTAATTAAAAATTTTTTAAATTTCCTTGTTCTCCTTCCAGAACACTGGAAGGAGTTGGTGGTCTCAGCTTGGACTGAACACTTCGTCTTCAGTAAGTTACTCAGCTGTGCTCAAACTATTTCACTGTCCCAAGACATTCCAGTGAAAGCTTGAGCCACTTCCAGCCCTAAAGCTCTATGAATATAGGTGTTTAGAAATCAAAGACTGATTTTTGGTAGTTGGAAAAATATATAAACTAAACTCTCTGGAGTCATCACTTTACTACCAATGGAGTATAATCCCTCTTAGGGGATTGGGAAATAAACACATATAGCCTCAATGGGGCAGGAGTGGGAGATGGCCCAGTAGCCGGGAACCATGTCACAGATAGTCACAAGCTAAAAGACCTCCTGTCTAGAGTCTGAGAGCAGTGATTTGTCAAAAAAATGTCCTCTCTCTCATGACCAGTAAGCTATAAAAGCCTACAGGGACTTGGAGTTTCAGCTCAAGTTCAGCCGTGACTGGGATTACAAAGTCATGGCCATGTTGATTCCAGGAATCAAAAGAAATATTGACTTGCAGTGTGGAAGGAGACTAAGTGAGGCAGGTGAAAGCCAATCCAACCAGAACAGGGCTGCATTTGATTTTTGGAGAGTCCCCAGCAAATTTTCACTCAGAGACCAAGATGCCCATCTGAGAACTTTCAATTTCGAGCCGCGTCTTTCCACTAAGCCCGCTGCAAACCCAGTGAATAAACAAAATGTCAGCTTCATGATCATCAAAGGCCCTTCAGATCATTGAAGGCAGAGAACAAGTTGTCTTGGGACTTGCCAGGGTTAACCAGCCTCTTCAAGGAAAGCAAGTTCACATAGATAAACTGCAGAAGATGAAAAATAATACTTAAACTTCTCCACGTGCTCAGAACAGAGGTATTTGGGTTTTACTGAGCACGAATGTAAGACATCTGGAGGGTAATGGTGTTCGCTATCCTTGTCAACATGGTTGGCTTTTATAGATCACAAGCTCTGATTGCTATAGTCTGTTCCTTTAATATGTTAGCTATTACTCCAAAGTGCTGCCGAAGCCCCCAATGCTGGATACCATTTACTATGCTTATTGGAAAACAAAGTAAAATAAAATCCATTATTAAAACTTTGGATATGTCAGGAGCTAATAGTAGGATGAATAACTATAATTTGTTGAGCACCTGCAATGTGCCAGAAGCCTTCAAAAGATTATCTTTACTGTAATCATCTAAATAAAAAGATATTTCCCCATAAAACAAGTGAGGAGCTGGCCAAGAGACAGAGTTGGGATTTCAAAGCAGATGACAGATGACACCAAAGGCCCCTTCCACTATCAGTGTTTTCTCAATCTTGTCTGCACATTAGAATCATCTGGAGAGCTTCAAAGATTGCCTTGAAGATCTGAAATTAATTTGTCTTGGGTGGGGCATCAGAATTTCTATTTTATTTTGGGGTTGGCCGGTACAAGTCAGGAGAATCGTCTGCCAGCAAGAAGCTACTCCTTTTCCCTTCTCCTTGGCCCATAAAATTAGGGGAATCTCTCTAAGGTACAGAGCCATTTCGGTGGATAAGCACGCAGGCTCTGGAAGGTTCCTGCCAGGGTTCAAATCCCCACCCTACCATGAACTGGCCTCTGGGACTCTGTTGCCCACGTACACAGTAGGAAGACAATCAATGCCTCTTGTGCAGCTGTGTTGGGAGTGCAAGTAAAGCACTTTGAAGAGCGGGCCATGCTCACTGATGCCAATACTATCATGAGTCATGCAGAGGCCAAGGGCAGAATGTGGCCTCACAGGGTTCCTTTGTGTACCCTGCAAGGAGAGCATTTAGCTCCTGACCTTGTTTTTGTGTCTTCCTAAGTCTCCCCTTTGATATCTTGATTCTCCAACACTCCCTGTTTGCATATTTCCTAACTACAGTTTTGGCCCTAAACTTGGACTCCAGTAAATATGGGGGGGGGTGGTCATTATTATTATACTGTGTCTACTTTTTTTTTTTTAAAGATTTTATTTATTTGACAGAGAGAAACACAGTGAGAGAGGGAACACAAGCAGAGGGAATAGTAGCGGGAGAAGCAGGCTTCCTGCCGAGCAGAGAGCCCGATATGGGGCTCAATCCCAAGACCCTGAGATCATGACCTGAGCTGAAGGCAGAGGCTTTAACCCATTGAGCCACCCAGGCGTCCTCTTAAGATGATTTTTTAAAAAAATAGAATAAAATAATTAAATGAGCCTAAAGCTGCCTCTCCTCTTGAGGGCATGCATAGTCTAATTTCCCAAGTCATTTTCAGGGCTTTGGCTCTTACATTTATTATGATAATGTTCTTACTAAATAAATCTATTATAAAGCCTCACTATCGTACTTAGTCAGTGGATTTACCATTTAATTATTCAATAGTTACTTGAGAATAACCCAGGCGAGAACCCATTGTTGCCTTTACTAACATGAATACTCTATCTTAAGTGTATGTTGCAAGAATGCAGACTGATAAATTTAGACATGTTTATTCATCATAGATCCCTTTGCCTGTCTCAGATAGTGATGTCATGGGCAGTTTTTGCTAAGAGTCTCGTTATCTACAAGGCTTCAATTGTTTATTGTGCTGCTATCTTGAGGAGTATTATCAGACCTCCTTAGCCTTCTGAGTCCCTCAATAATATGCAAAATGAGAGCAATGGTGGATATTTAGGGTTTAGGGTAATAGCACCGGGACCTTGCCAACAGCTCCACTTGGCCGATATGGCAACTGAGGTCTAGTTGGGTAAGTGCTGCACTTGCCCGAAGTTTCACAGCTATTAAAGCAATGCTGCCTCTTTCCTGCCTGCAGGTGTCTTTTCATAGTGTTCAACTGTGATCAGAGGATGTGACAAGAGAGTGGAGTGGGAGCGAGGATCACGGGAATGCGAGGGACTTGCCTTCCGAAAGAACAAGTATTGACAGGGCTCACTTCAGTAGAGTTCTTAGACCCGTGGTTCTCAAACTCAAGTGAGCATCAGAATTCCCTGGAAGACTTGCTAAAACACAGATCTCTGGGACCCTTTCCCCTCAGGTTTCTGATTCACATCCTGACCGAGCCTGAGGATTTGCATTTCTAATAAGGAGACCACCCTTTGAGAACTAGAACCTCAGGTGGACACATTGAATTCATGTCCCCAATTTCCAATCATTACCATTGGTAATAATTATTCATTACCATTGACAATATCCTCAACCCCAGTTGTCTTCTCCATCCATCCCTGGGATTCCGTGCAAAATTGTTTACGTGGCATCCCCTAAGTGGATTTTCTCCCTCTTCATTCTGCTTTTTCACTGTACTTCTTCTTCCCCTCCCATCACTGAGGCCCCAGTTAGGTATCTAATTATGAACGGCCCTCTGCTTGGGACTCACCATGCCAGAAGGTTCTCCAAATCTTAGGAACCGTTAAGTGGTAGGAATCTCAACGGGACTGTTTCCGATCTGCAATTGTTTGTGTTTACGATCCTCAACCAAGACAAGCCCTGTGAATAGTTTCATGCTCTTTGAATAAGTTGTTCATTCTGATTAACTCATTCATCCTCCAGCGCTGGCTCAGTATGAAAAGATACCCAAAGAGAAATGCTACCTGGAATTACGGCTGGCCCACAATTGTCAGGACGCTGATGGAGAAGCTGATACGAAGACTGTTTTCCTTTGATGACATCTTCCTGACCCCTTTCTCTTCCAGGGCCCGGATCCAGGTGGAAATGCCTCACCGAAATGGCGTGTGTGTTGACTTTCATAGCAAATGAAATTCCGGGTTGGAGACAGGAGGCATGTTGCCATCAACTTTATCTGTGGTAATGCATGTAGGATCATGTTTCTGCTATCAGTGAATCGTGTATTTCAATCTGGCCAGGTATTTTATGACGTCTGTCCACAGGAAATAGGATGGACACACTCCAAAAGTTGTGAAAGGACTTTTCTTTCTTTTTTTTTTTACCTCTCCCTCCGCCGCCACCCCCAGTGCTACAAAAACCATCACATTCACAGTAGATGAGAAAGGGACAAATTCAATCTCCCAGGGAGAAGCATTCCAACCCACTGATAAGAAAAAAAGGCCAATTGTTGGGCCATCAATACTTACAAATCTTAATACCTGGATAATCTGATTCTTCTCTAGTGCCTCGACTTCTGAACTTGCCCTATGAGTGGTGTTATTTTTTTTTTCTTCCATTGCTTCTCTTTCCATTCAACCAAAGTGCACTTTACCAAGACTGCATCTGTCGCAGGGTCCTTGAGCAGACACATCAGTGCACGGGTGAGAGGTGGGGTCTGAAATGACGGGCTCCCAGTGATGGCAGGAGAGGTCACGTTTGAAACAGAGCTGCTCCCGTCCTTCCCCAGACAGCCCTTTTCCCCGTGGATCACATCGTATCATTTCTCAGTCATTTTTCAGTCTCTAATTTTTTCCAGCTGTGAGCCAATCGGATGGCTGACACCCCTTTCATGTTTCTTACAATGTTATCTGGGGATTCATTACTTAAGAAGTCATTTTACCCGTGTGTGTATGTGTGCACACCCAGAGAATAAAGTTCCTCTTGTGCTGTTGCTATGATGTCAGGCGCAGTTTCTCATTCCCTTCTACAAAGCTTTCCTTCTTCTGATGCAGCAATTAGTCGACTATTAATAAAAAGACATTAGGTTATGCTTATTTATTTTTAAGGAATGACATCATTCCCTGCCTTAATGTCTAGCAATGGAGCAATTCACAGGTCTTTCCATTTATTACATCATGGAAGCAGATTGAACTTGGCAATTACCTTGTAATTTTCACAACAGTGTTGAAAGGGGTGCTGAGAGCGGGGTCACTTGCAAGGGTCTGAATAAACATCTCTGTGGCTATGTGTCTTCTTATTTTGTTAAGCGAATTTGTACCCAGTGAGAGGTACCTGTGGAGCCCAGTTCGGAGTGCAGATATCTTCACTTTATTCCAGAACAAGGCTACAACTCTCAGTCTGAGAAACAGACTTGGTAATAGACTTGGTAATATCCAGTTAGTTAGCCGGCTGTCAGAAACCATCCAGTAATGAAGGCCCACTAACTGAAAGCTACAAACCTTCAATTTCCAAGTTGAACCCCTATAGGAGCCCAATGGAGCTGAAACTCTCTCGTAGATTCATAGACTTTTGAATGGAAAGGACTTTGAGGCTCAATTTTAGGCTTAAGGGAGTTGAATCCTACGTTATGGAGGAAGTTTGATTAATGCTGAACAGTTAGCAAGTGGGAAGACTGGCTTTATTTCCACTCTGTAATAATACCTCAGTCTTAAATATGTCACCTCTGTAGATGAATAGAGATTCTCTTTCTACAAGTGGAACTTAGGATGCTGTACTTGAATTTATGTGGCTCTGCATATTGGTTTAAAACCAACTGTCTCTCTCATTCCTGAAGGACAAGTAATGAGGCTGCTTTTCACAGTGGATAACTTTGCACCTGTAATTCAAGGTTCAGTAACAGAACTGTTCACGCCGTTAGTGTCAGTGCATTAGGGAAATGGAATCACATCACCTCCCCCCTTCCCAAAAGACTCTATATTTTAAGGGCACAGATTAGTTTTCACCAAAGGGATCAATTTCTTTTTCCCTCAACTCTCATTACGGTTGAGGGCAAAGCAGTGGCTTTATCAATAAAGGGTCTGATTATGTCAGTCATTAAGAAGATAATCAGATCTATTGCTCAGTGATGAAACTGCCAAAGGTCTAACTAATTGAATAGAAAGACATGACCTTTGACCAAAGCCAGTCAAGAGAAACTTCTTTCTCACAATCATGGCTTCCACTCATAGTAAGGTCTTGCTGTGATGGGTGATGACCAGACCCAGAAATTGATCATTGACTTTACCAATATGTACATGTCCCTAGAATCAAGACTCAGATTTAAGACATAGATGGAACTATTTACCCAAGATTGCAAGTGTAAAGAAGGGAAAAGCTTTCCTCGACCCTCTTAGGGTCTCTGACTAGGTCTGGAATTTAAACCGACTAAGACAGATTAGTAGGAAAAAAGCACGCACATTTTATTGAATTTTTATGTGTACATGAGAACCTCTACAAAAGACTAAAGACCCAAAGAACTAACCAGATCAGAAAGCTTTTATACTTTTTAGACAGAGGAACAATACATTTGTGAAGAATTGACACAACAAAGTGGTTTGGGTGAAGGATAGCAAATAGTGAAAAAGTAACTAGAAAGATAAAGTTAGTTTAACAAGGTTTGTTTATGCCGCCTTCTTGGCCCACAAGTTCCCCATCTCTGATGATAAGAATGTCTTCTTTCCTCCTAGTACAGGGAGGGTACCTTTCATTGGGAGTTTTAGGACCTCTTTCAGGGAAGAAGGGGGGAGGAGAGGAGATCAGAATGGGATTCCCATTTCTGCTGTATCCTCAAACTCCTTCAGTTTATGGTATTCAGTATGTCAAGGTGCCGTATTTTGGGACAGTGTGTCCTGAACCTCATCACAAATAATTATGTATTGTGAATATGCCTGGAAAATTGTCATCCATCTTAGTAACCCATCCATTTCAATGGTTTGAAGAATTTTGAGTACTCTCCTTTGTTTTAGGACAGAAGAAGGTAACCGTGAAATTATTTGTGACACAGAAATACCGCTTTTTCATGCAGATTTTTTTTTAAAGATTTTATTTATTTGACAGAGAGAAACACAGCGAGAGGGAACACAAGCAGAGGGAATGGTAGCGGGAGAAGCAGGCTCCCCTCCGAGAAGGGAGCCCGATGCGGGGCTCGATCCCAGGACCCTGGGTTCATGACCTGAGCAGAAGCCAGACGCTTAACGACTGAGCCACCCAGGTGCCCCTTCATGCAGAATTTTCATTGCTCGCTTTATTGTAATGTTCTCTCATCCACAGAAGAAGCAGCACATTGCCTAACATGAAGTGGACCCTCATGTATTTGTGAATGAAAATGTCAAGAAATTCAAATGCGTTGTATCACTCAGCTCAAAGCCCCACATGTCCATAACAAAATATAATTTGTTGGAACAACATGGTGACGTCAGAGACAAAAATTTCTTTAATAGGTTTCCACACCATACATATGGCCAATGACATCATGTGCTATGATCTGAGTGTTTGTGTCCCCCCTCAAATTTCATAAGGTGAAACCTAATCCCCAAGATGATAGTAACGAGAGACGAGGACTTTGGAGGGTGGTGCCCTCACGAATGGGATTAGTGACCTCAAAAACAGAAGCGCCAAAGAGCTCCCTAGCCCCTTCTAGCAAGTGAGAATACAGTAAGTCTGCAACCTGGAAAGGACTCTCATCTGATCATGCTGGCACCTTGACCTTGAACTTCCAGGTTCTAGAACTGTGAGAAATAAATGTCTGTTGTTAATAAGCATTCAACCTGTGGCATTTTGTTGTAACAGCCCAAACAAATTAAGATTCTACGCATTATACCATTTGTGGATCCACTAGAACTTTGTCACTCAAGGAGGGATCCAAGGAGACACAGCATCAAATTTGCTGAAAGCTAAGGAAAAAACCCAGAATGTTGGGCCCAACCAAGACCTACTGAACCAGAATTTGCATTTTTAACAAGCTCCCCTGGTGATTCATATGCAAGGTAAAGTTTGAGAAGTATCATTTTAAAGAAACAATTCTCAAGCTTGGACAGACATTGGAATATCAAGAGTTTTAGAAAAAAAATGGATGCCTGAGTGCCTCTTCCAAATATTCTGATTTACTTGGCATGAGGATGCAGTCTGAGATTTGGGGTTCAAATGTGTAGAAAAGTCTTCCCATCTGTGCCCTAGAGTCGTGTTTCCCAAACTTCTGGGATAAAAAGCACCTGGAGATACTTCTTAAAAATTCAAATTCTCAGGCTTCATCCTGGGCTCACTATCTCAATATCTGCAAGAGCCAAGTCTTGGAGGCTGTATGTTTACAGGTGCCCCTCGTGATTCTGATCATTAGGAACCTTTGAAAAACATTGCTTTAGAGTAGTTTGAAAACATAGAGCCCAAGAAGGAAATCAAGTATCTCTGGAAACAACGTGCTTTTGGGCTCTTCGCAGCCATGGCATTACTAGGTCCTCATTAGACAGCTCATTCATGAGGAACAAGTATCGATTTATTGCACTTGGTTCACTAATAAGTTGTTTGGACTATTACCCTCTATATTTTAGAGAGGATCTTTGAATTCATTCTTTATCCATCCAACAAATATTTATCAAAATTGTATTTATTAGACAATGTTCTTAATAGTGAAGATAGAGTGCTGAACAAGACAGACCAAACCCCTATTCCAGAAGAGATAAAGCGAAAGTAATAAACAGGAAAACGACAGTGTTAAGTGCTATGAAGAAGTAAAACCCATGAATGTAATAAAAAGTGGCTGGGGGTAAAAGTCAGTCTGCTCTAGATAGGCTAGCAGAGAAGCCTTCTGGCAGTTGAGATTTAAGCTGAGATTTAGAAGATGAGAATCTCCAAAAAAAAAAAATAATAATAAAGCAGCCAGGAAAAGCATGTTCAAGATAGAGCAAATAACAAGTACAGAAGGCCTGAGCTGGGGTCATGATCTCAGGGTCCTGGGATCGAGCCCCACATTGGGCTCTCTGCTCAGCAGGGAGCCTGCTTCCCTCCCCCCCTGCCTGCCTCTCTGCCTACTTGTGATCTCTCTCTCCCTCTCTGTCAAATAAATAAATAAATAAAATCTTTAAAAAAAAAAAAAAGGCCTGAGCTGAAACAGCAAAGTGTGTTCTAAGAACAGGTCAAAGTTGAAGTGCCATAGCTAATAAAGATGGTGCAAGATGAACCTGAAGAAACACGTATGGATTCAGATCATGCAGGTCCTTACCAACCATGATGAAGGGTATAGATTTTATTCTAAGAACAAAGGAAAGTCATTAGAAGGTTTCACAGGGAGGTGATGTGATTTGGAGGCTCTTTGAAGAAAGGATTGGCATGGCCAAAGTGGGAGCCATAACTTCAACTAGACAATGTTGTAGTTGTTCAGATAAGAGGTGAGAGTGGCTTGGTCTAGAAGAATAGGGATGGAAAAAAAATTCACCCATCCCCAAATGTATGCTCTACTGACATATTTCTAGGAGTTGGTTTACTTCAGAAAAAAAAGAAGAAGAAGAAAACTGATTTATTCTTACTGCGTTCGTGGTTTATTTTATTTTAGTTTGCTTTTTTTGTGGAAGTCCGATTTGTCTTTCCAGCCAGCAGAAATAAATTCTTGCCAGTTTGGGTGTGAGACCAAGGAAGGAATGTTCACTCATTCCTGATAAGCCTTTCACAATGGTTTAGCTAAAGACTTTCATTCATAAATCTCTAGAGTATTTGCTTTTCCTGATTTTTTTTTTTTCTAGCTTTGGGTTTGAAGCCCCTCTAATGCTCTTTGTCAATTGTGCAATGATTTCCATGTGAGTGGAAGGAGAATTCATACCATTTTGAGTGGTTAAGTGCCTTTAAATGATTTAAAATGCTGGGAAGATATTTAGCTCTTTGGCAAGGGGATTTGGAGAACATGTTATTTCCAGCTGTGGGTTAGATCCATATTTGGAAGGAGAAATTCTGACCATCAAGAATATCCTAGAATACATCCAGGTGTTTTTAAAAGCTGCAAAAAAATATCGCAGCTAAGAAGAATCTTTCCTTGTTCTTTCAAGATGCTACACTTCTTCCTCAGTGCAAATGGATACCATGCATCGTGCTTCTGAAAGGACTCTTGGACTCGTTCCAATCGGCCACGATGCAAAGCAGGCTTTTGAGAACATTAAAAGCAGGAAACTGGAGGGAGAGTGTGTGGGCACTTGCAAAGGTGCTAAAGATGAACAAGACTTAACTTTTTAAAGAAAGAAGTCTGGGGTAGGTGGTAGAAAATTCCATTCTGCAAGAATGAGGGTTATAAAAAAAAATGGGGATGGGAAGGAGGAGGACTCAAGAAGCAAGAAGCCATTACATTGATGGTGCTACATTCGGGGTGGGGGTCGGGGGGGTGGAGTAGGACTATGTTATTATGCCTCAAGTGAGATAGTTGCTCTTGGGACATGCCCGAGTTATCAGCTCACAAACGGTTATACTCAACATTACTATAGCTGGGTTGTTAGAGTGCATGCCTGGATTTTAAGGTTGACCTCCAAGAGGATAATCAGACAACACATTCCTTTGTGCTGCTTTCAGAGAGAGGACATGGGGGTGATTGGATCATGGACCATTCCAGACTGAAGACTGAATTAAGTCTGCTGGGCTGTGATCCAATTAATACTAAAGCAATTCAACATAATTGACCCCAGAATAGTTGATTCAGTGACACATGGATAGCGCTTTGACAGCTTAGCAGTGAGATCAGGGAAGGAAATTAATATGTGATTTAAGTAAATTCAGGCACCTGATAGTTTAATAGACTTAGACACTTTCATCTTTTGTTATTGGATTGAATCTGGCCCAGTTGGGAGTTATTGAAAAATTGATTGCAATAAACTGGCCTCCATGATCTGCCACTTTGAGGCTCAAGGCTTCTTCCTGGATCACCTATGGGAAATGACGTAACAACAGCCCTGGCACACGCTTGTGTATTTAACTTACACAGACCAACCTTGTGTTCCTTCCTAAGAGGGTGGCTGTAAAGTGTGATAAATGGTGAAAAGTTTTGGAACCAAAAGCAAGACTTAGAAATTCCAGAAAGACATGGGTTGGACATTGTTCAAGCAATACACTTTTAATTAAAGTGAGAAATTGGTATGGAGCTGGTTTTGACTAGATTTGCGTTTTACACTTGACCCAACGTTATCATGGCTGCTGTAGGGACCTGGGTTCTTCACTTAATTCTGCCTTAGATACCTGTTTGTTCTTTGGCTTTTAGACTCTATGGTGCTCGGCTCTGTCCTCCCACACTCTGCGTGTATGGGTCATGACATGGTAAATGTGAAAAGTACAGCTTTAAATGCTTTTCATTAGCTTTTTAAATGTAAAAGTAATACATAAGTATAAGATTTCAGGCCATATGGAGGTAAATGAAGTAAAAAGTTAAAGAGTACTTTAAATTTAAATAGGAATTATGGAATGGCCTTCCCAAAAGTCTGTACCAATTTATACTCTCACACAGTATATGAGAGGACTCTTTGTTTTCCCTTGTCTTTGCCAAGAGTTGGTATGACAGTTCAGTGTGCCTCAGTCGATACTTGAGGTTATTTGTTGTTGTTGATTTTTTTTAAGATTTATTAATTTTTAGGGGTGCCTGGGTGGCTCAGCGGGTTAATGCCTCTGCCTTCAGTTCAGGTCATGGTCTCAGGATCCTGGGATCGAGCCCTGCATTGGGCTCCTCTGTTCAGCAGGGAGCCTGCTTCTTCCTCTCTCTCTGCCTACCTGTGATTTCTCTCTCTCTGTCAAATAAATAAATAAAATCTTTAAAAAAATTTTTTACTTTTTAGAGAGAGAGATGATTTTCTTCTGATTTCATCGACTTTCTTTAATGTTCTTCAGTTTTTATTTCAATAATTCCCATTCTAATCTTTATCACTTCCTTGCTTCCACTTGCTTCATTTTTATTGACTTTTTTCTTTAAGATTTATTTATTTATATTATATTTATATAATTTTGTTGTAATTATATAACCATAATATAAAATATTTATATATAATGGGGGAAGGGGCAGAGGGATAAGGAGAAAGAAAATCTCAGTTAGACTCCCCACTGAGCATGGTGCTCAACGTGGGGCTGATTCCACAACCCCAAGATCATGACCTGAGCTGAAACCAAGAGCCAGATTTCTAAACTGACTGAACCACCAGGGTACCCCTTTATTTAATTTTTAAAAAAGATTTGTTTATTTATTTGAGAGAGAGAGAGCTTTGTAGGGGAGGGACAGAGGGAGAGGAAAGAGAGAATCCTCAAACAGAGTCCCTGCTGAGCTTGAAGGCTCACATGGGGCTTGATCCCAGGACCCTGAGATCATAACCTGGGCAGAAATCAAGAGCGGGATGCTCAACTGACCGTGCTACCCAAGCACCTCTTGGGAGTCTTTGAATGTAGGTTTTTGGTCTGTTTTTGTTGTTTCACAAAATGGGATCACCCACTGTTCTCCAGAACCAACTGTCTCCCCTTCTGTACTTCTAGAACTGCCAGTGCTAGGGTATCTCCCCCTTGACCTTTGCTCAGCTTGGAACAGTTCTTTGTCGCTGGCATCTTCTCATCTTTCAAGATAGCTCAAATGAAACTTATCCTGACAAGATTACCTTTTTCTCTTTTTTGAGGAGAAACTCAGTTCTCTCCAAAGTAACTGTCAATCATATTTCCCTCAAAGAACTTACCATGATCTGAATACTGTTGTTTATGTATTTATGTGTTTTGTCTCTCTCCACCAGCAACTTGATATCAGAGAACCGTATGCCTTTTACCATAGGCTTTTTCCAGCCTGTCCCAGTGACTGGCAAAGAACAATGAGGAATTTGTTTAATTTCTCGATGAACAGCCTGTCCATCTTATTCTTGGAGGCCATGATTGCAGAAAGAGGTAGTTGGATGTGGTATTTAAGATGATTCCCATTAATATTGCAACTTCATATCCACTGGTTTTCTTGAAATGAATATGATGTTCCCCATTAAATCAGTGCCCTTTGAAAAAATGACAGCTTTTCTCTTCATGTTCTCTTTTTATGATGAAACTGGGGAAAATCTATTGACTTTTGAGACTCTGGATTATATTTTCCTATTTAGTTCAATGCATCTTCCAAATTATAATTTGCACCATGGATACCAAAACACTTTGCTTATTTTTGGTGGAAAAGGAGCATATTAGTTTATTTGATTTGTGTATTTTTCTAATTTTTAGGAGAAATCAGGGGATGATCATGGCAATTAAGTATGACAGGAAGTTTTCTTGTGGTTTTTTTTTTGTGTGTGTGTGTGTTGATGTTGTTTTTCTTGATTGTATAGAGCATGTAGACAATTCTGGAGAGTATAAAGAAGGAAATGTAATCCTTAAATTAACTTTTTTTTTTTTTTTGAGAGAGAGAGAGCACATATGAGTGGGGGGGGCAGAGGGAGAAGGGGAGAGGCTCTGAAGCAGACACTCTACTGAGCCTGGAGCCTGATGTGGGCCTTGATCCCATGACCCTGAGATCATGATCTGAGCTGAAATCAAGAGGCACTCAACTGACTGGGCCACCCAGGTGGTCCCTTACATTAACTTTTATTACCAAAATATACTTTTGTCTTAAGCTTGATGCTTCTAAAAGCAGATCCTGAGATAAGGACTGGAATGTAAGTCATGTATTTTGGAAATAATCTCAGGACACACCTACAGGAGAGTGAAGAGGTAAAAAAAAGGATGGGAGGGAAGTCAATATAGGCTTTGTTAAAGAGCAAGTCACCATTTAAAGTAGAGGAACCATGGGCAACTGGGGCTCAATCCTGCTGGAGATGACTGTGAGACCATGTAATACATACTTGTGAGTTGTTCCATCTGAAAGACAGGTAAATAAGTGCATGCATCCATTTCCAGTCCATGATTGATTGAGGATTGCTTCTGGAGGTGTTAGTTCCCTGGATCCCCATTTTAATCTTCTGGGTCCGCTCCAAGCATAGGCTGGGCAAGCTACCATGGCCAGAGAAAGCCCTTGGGCAGAGAGTCATGAGTATTTAACAATATGAAGCTAACATGTCAGAATGTGTCTGCCAAAGAGATACAGGTGGAGCATCAACAGCATCTGCAATGCAATCAGTAGAGTTGGGCTTGGGTGGACCCAATCTGGGTCCCAGTTCCACCCTCCCCCACAAATAGTGCTGAACAAATATAGCACTCTTGGAAGTCCTCGTTAAGCAAATAGAATTCAAGACTGAGCGGATAAACAAAAATCACTGTTAGAAGATGTGGCTATGAGCCATGACTTCAAACATGCTTGCACTGATTGGCTTGATCTCTTGTTTTCCCATGATCTACCATGAGGTGAACAGGCCCCCAGGTACTTTTTGGTCCAAGGAGAGTGTGAAGTGAGACAGACCTGAATCCCACCTGAATCCAGGAGTCCAGCCCAGTCAAATGCCATCGAAAGTAGAGCTACCTTAGTCTGCAGACCTGTGTGCAAGAAAAATAAGTACTTATTATTGTAGGCCACTGCTTTTCAGAGTTATATGTTATGCAGCATTATCACAGTAATAACAGACTGATACAATAGTCAAGAGGACAGATTTAATAGAGCAATGAGAACAGAATAAGGGCACCTGGTTGGCACAGTTGGTTAAGCAGCCACCTGGTTTCAGCTCAGGTCCTGATCTCAGAGTCATGAGATCAAACCCCATGTTGGAGTCTACACTCAGCTTGGAGTCTACTTCAAATTCTCTCTCCCTCTCCCTGTGCCCCTCCCACTTGTGCTCTCTCTTTCTCTTTAAAATAAATAAATAAATAAATATTTTTAAAAATATATATATATAATTACAACCCTCACAATATGGAGTACACATCACAGATTATTTTAAAAAGGGAGAAAGAATCAACTAGAAAGCTTGTGAATTAGAAATGTTATTACAAAAATCAAAAGCTCAGTTACATGGACCAAGAGGAGTATGGATACAGATTAAAAAAAAAAAAAGAAGAAGAAATTCACAAGCTAATAGACTGGACCAAAAACCTGATCTGATGTTCAGCACAAAGAAAGAAAAAAGATAATTATGAAATAAAAATTAAAGCATGCCGGACAGAAGGGTGGAGAAAAGGAGATATGGAAAGTAGTGACAGAGATTAAAAAAAAAAAAAGAATGTCAGAATTAAGTGCCCATCAAATGTTGAGCAGGACTGAAAGAAAAAAGGTCATTACCTACATACTTTAGAGGAAAATTTAGTTAAAATGAGAATTTGAAAGAGGAGAGGTGGGGGAGGGTTGGGGAACAAACACAGGGATATCTACAAGGAACAAAAGAATGGATTAATACCAAAGCTCTTATCAGCAACACTAGATTTAAAAAATAAATGAAAAAAAAAAAGACTTTGGTAAACCAGGAACAGAGGAAACTTCATTGACTCACTTAAGTTATTCCTAGAAGTTATAGCAAACATTATACTTTAATAGTGAAACACTTTAATTATTCCTTCTATAGCTTCTCGGTTTTAATTTTCAATTTCTAATATGTCATATATATTGTCTCCAAGCTAAATTAATATTCACCTATATAAACATCTTAAGTGGTTGTGTAGTATTTCACTTGACTCATGGATATATTCTAATTTATTCAGCCTCCATTTAATGGGGATTCATTGTTTCTAATTTATAGTCAACACAGTGTGCTATAGTGAATTTCAGTTGAAATTTCCCACGTTCTCTCTAACTCTGATCAGATGTTATCAACATCTTCAACCTTGACTAAATTCGTGATTGGAAATTAAATCTTGTGGGTTTTTAAAAAAGTACTCTTTGAAAGTACTAGAGAAGCTAGAGAGTATTCTATGTTTATTCATTCAGCAAATAGTATCTCCCACGTGCCACCTCTGTTCTCTGAACTTGGCACATGCACATTACTGAAACAGACATAATTCATTGCCCTCATGCATTCTGTGTATTTTTCTTGTATGAGCTACTTACTAATCTGCTCATCTTGTTCCTTTTGATTTTTAGAAACTAGTCGTGCATTAGGATTTTAAAATTATTTAATTAAATTATTATTTAATTATCATCACACTTACAAAAATGTTAATGTTCTGTGTGTATTTCAGCTTTTATAGTTCTTTAGTTGCAGCTCAAGAAAGTTTTGATTTTATGTAGGCACATATTTCAATGTCTCCTTATAGTTTTCTACCTACTTATCCTAGGATAATAGAAATAGTCATTCACATTTTCTTCTGTAATTATTAAGCTTTTAACTTTAAAGTGTATCCAGTAATGTACAAAACAGATTTATTCGTTGGCTGGACCTGACCTAAGACCACGTATACCATGAATTATGGTGGGTACATAGTTTGGTAATGAGATAGCAGTTTTCCCTCTGAAGGGGTATGATTTACTCCTGTATCAAATTCTTCCTGTGTTAAAAAATGGTGCTGTCAACAGCACAGCATCAAACCACTTAAACCAAAATGCTCCTCTGGAAGCCAAGTTGCTGCCTGTAGAATAAGGTCTAAAATCCTTAACAGACTCGTTGACCTTGCACTTTAACCACAGCTCCCTGAACATGGTATGTCCTCTCCCCTAGAGCCCTCAGTGCATCATACCTTGCCTTAATCGAATTCACTTGGCTGACACTGTCCCTCAGAGCTCAGCCCAATCCCATCTCCCCAAGGAGAAGTAAGCGACTAGTTTATAAATATTTATTGGACTACCCACTAAGTGCCAGACCCTCTTCGCCCCATTCCCCAGCCAACACAGGTGAGATGCCACCAAAGTGAATTAAGGACAAAATAGTAAACCAATAAGAATCAGGAGAAAAGAGGCACCTGGGTGGCTCGGTGGGTTAAAGCCTCTGCCTTCAGCTTAGCTCATGATCTCAGGGTCCTGGGATCGAGTCCTTTGTCAGGCTGTCTGCTCAGTGGGGAGCCTGCTTCCCCCTCTCTCTCTGCCAACTTGTGATCTCTCTCTCTCTGTCAAATAAATAAAATAAAAATCTTTAAAAAAAATAAAAATAAAAATCTTTTAAAAAGTATGAGAAAGTATGAGACAATTTCATTTCCTGGAGAGTGAGCAAGGCAAGAGAAGATATACCCATCCTTCAGAGACCTGTGCTATGGGTGGCTTTGAAAGAATCCTCACTCTGATGTCAGAAGAACTTGTTTCAACTTGTGGCACCATCAGCTTCTACCTCTATGATCTTAAACAAATAAATTTGCCCAACTCCAGTTTCCTTATCCAGTAATTGGCCTAATGTCTACAGTCCCCAAATCTCAGGGTAATATCTTGAGCTCTTACCATGTGCCCCTCATGGAGATGATTTCACTAATTAAACCACCTAGTGTCCTAGTGTATCTTCATGCCCCATGGTGGAGGGACCACCATTCTCACTAATAAACTGGAGCATTTAAGGACATTGGGCCCAAATGAGGAAGTTGAGAGAATTAGTCTGGTAAGAGGACTTACACGTTATTTAGCAACACTTAAAGAGGTTAACGAATCAACTCAGTTCACAAGCCTTGAAAATAGCAGAGCCGTGATTCTGACCCAGGACTGGCTGAAACCTAAGCACATCACTTAACCATTATATAAGGCTTATTGGAGTTGGGACAAGGATGTCCTAAGTGGACTTAGAATGGCCTTGTCCCAACTGGATGGGCTCCGTAAACTGCCAAGCTCTGGGCAGGAACCAGTGATGAGGAGCAACTCATCTGCAGGACCAAGAAGGCAATGCTATATCTGGTTGTGTGTTTGCCTTGGGGTGTAATGAATGCCTGGGATTGCAGGTCTGATCCAAGTTCAGTGTGTCTGGCCCAAGGTTATTTTTGATTCAAGGCCACTGTGTCCTGGTTTCTATCAACACTGAAATAAACACCACTCTGCAATCTGCACCTTTTATTAATGGTGTGACTCACTTAATGAGGGCTTTGCTGACTCACATCAATCTCCCTTCTAGAAGAGGCCCATCAAAGAATTGTCGACAGCGGCCAGCCTGGATCTACTCTGCATCAGTGTTTGGCCCGTCCGGCCAGCCTGCCAGCACCTTCTCCCCGCAGAAGAGGGGAAAGAGTGAAACCTCAAGACATGATCAGCAGAAACACACATACACATTTTAAAGCCTCTTTTATTGGCTTTCTCTGGATATTGTTCTTTCTCTATGTATTTATTTATTTAGTTTCTGGCAGCCAAATAGCCATGGATGGATTCCTCTTAAAACCTGATCATAAAATATCCTCCAAATGGGCAAAGGCACTAATCAAAACTGTGAAAGGAAAGGTTCAAATAAAGAAAGAAATGAGAGGCACTGGCTTTTTTTTTTTTTTTTTTTCTTTTCAGTGCAAAGTTCCTCTAATTGTGCATTCCAGGCTGACTCATAAAAGAAGAGAATATGCTGCCTTCCCCACACGTGTTTCAGTGTGGCCTACATCACAAAATGGTGGTGGTGTCAAGATGGCAGTGTCAAGATGGCGGCATGGTTTCCCCAGATTCGGTTAATCAGCCCTTCTGTCTCTATTCCGTCACACACTGGCCATTTGTTGTTGAAGAATTGCTTTGTGTTTTCATGAGAACAAAAGCCCTTACCCAGCTACTAGTTCTTAGGTCTAGTTATTGCCACCATCCACACAGAGTTCTTGGAAAGCAGTCCAGACCAGACCCAAGTTTTTGTGGATTCCTTTCAGAATAGCTTGTGCTTCTTGTTTTATGTGAGAGGCGGCTTGCTGCACCTTACCCTCCTTGTCTTGCGCACGAGTAACACATTTAGGCAGGGAGCTTGGAAATAAGGATGCCACCTCAGGGACCGGCTTCCTTCCCCTTCCCACCTTTGCAGCTCTGAATGAACTGAACCAGGAACCCTTAAAGCAGAAAAGAAGTCTTTCTAAGCATCACAGTCAAAGGGAGGGTGCTAATGAAATGTGAGAATATAAACTAAATATAATGGAAGGACACCCTGGGCAGAATTGTAGTGCATCTTCCTCTGAGGAAGTTTGGACCTTGTAAGAAACTTCTAGGGAAATCTTGATGCCCCTTTATAATTTCTGTTGCTTCTGGGTTGGAAGGGGCTGGAGGTGGGGGGACACTGAAAAGCTTGAAGGGAATGCTTCATTTAGGGGACTCTCTTCGGCCCGTATAGATGGATGGAATCACAGAGCTTCTTTGTGGCTCGGAATGCAGGTTCTCCACAAACCAAACGCTATCACTCCAGTCTCCGGAGTGCTCCGTGGGAGCACCTGGGAAGAAATCATGTGGAATTCAGTTGGCCCGGCAGCCGGAATACCTGGGCATGAAGCCAGGGGCTAGCCAGGGCAACAGAGGCAGGATAGAGGAATCTCTTCTGTTGCCATGGGCAGTGGCCACCACTCACACGCAGAAAAGCAAAGCTGCAGAGAGGTGACCCTACCAGGATTGCAGTGTCTGAAGCACAATGAAGCCCAGTCTGACTATTCAGCTTCTGAATTGGTGACCATCCACCCAGGTTTAGATCGGAGAGGAAGACACTGTGGAAAAGGGACAGATATGAGACCTGGACACTATTCAAAAAAGGGAAGGGGAAGTACACTCCAAAGGTAAAGGAAGAATTGGAGGAAACGGGAGGAAACTGTAGGAAACAGTCAGGATGTTGGTGTATTGACCGCCTCTTGCTGTTCTCCCCACAAGGGAGACAAACTTTGGCCCACAACTAGCCAAACTGTGAGTTGGAGGGAACTTCTAGAGACTTTTTTAGGAGAAACATTTTCTGTCTGTGGTCTTCAGTCTAAGCTGACTGAGAGTTTGGAAACACGGAGGCTTGCAGGAATGAAAACAAAACAATTTCCACTAGAAACCAAATGAGAGCAGCTTTAAGGAGTAACCCGAGGATCTGGACTTAGTAAGAGATAAAACAATGGCCCCAAATCCCTTCTGAAGCACCTTCTATTAAGGGTTCTTTACCAGATGACATATCCCAGTCTGGCGGGAATGGGCAGTTTACCCAAGATTATCCCTGAAGTCTGTTGTTTCAGACCACTTTAAGGTCATCATCCTTAACTTGAGAGAAGAGCTGGGCAGAATACAAGGCTGGTAGGTAAAAGACCTGGGGGATAAATTATAGAGATGAGATCTTTGGCAGTGGTTATTACATGTGAAACTGATGGAAAGCAAGTAGACAGGACTTCTACTAAGTTGTTCAAGGAATTGTGTTCAAAGAGATTGCTAGCTTGGCTACAAATGCCAGAAACATTTCAACTTCTAAGCAACTCCCAGACCCTAAACACAAGAAGAGGCATCCCCAAAATCCACCACAGGTATGACCACAGAGGACAATGAGCAAGGAGCAGAGGCTGAGGCTGTGACATGGGACACCAACCAACCTGCCTGCTGCCAAGGAGGATCTTTGCTACTCTTGCTTACTGACTTGAGTCCCTGTCATAGATCTGACTAAGGAGAGGGAGAGAATTGGGAAGACACAGTAGTCACTGAGCAGTGACTTTTTCTCCTCTAAAAATATGTTTTTATTTTATTTTAATTTTTCACATTTCTTCTTCCTTGGTATAGATTAGTATGGGAAGGACAGATCAGCTGTGGTTGAAGCAATAAATTACTGATCCATGGGGAGCCATACCAGACCCGAGGGAAAGGGTTGCGTATCATTTAGGAATTGTGGAAGGCGGGAATTGTGGAAGGTGTGCTAACTGGGCAGGACTTGGGACCATGTTCCCGTGGGAGAGGAGGATGTCATATGTGTGAGAAAAATAGCCCATGGATATTCAGGTGGCCAAAAGGCAGTCTTGGAAGTGCCAGCTAGTTGATCCTAGTATTTATTCTCCTCTTTCTCATAAATAAATGTTTAGCTGAGCACATGGCTACTTGGAATGAAGACTCTTTCACAGCCTCCCTTCCATTGTAACCACATAATTAAATCCTGGCCAATGGGATGTAAGCCAATGTTGTAGATGCAACTTCTGGGAAATCTCCTTAGAGGGAGAGGCCATGCTCATCTTTGGGCTTTTCTCTTCCATGCTGGATGCAATGAAGATGAGATGGATGGTGCTGGAAGAGCCATTCTGTTTCTTGGAAATTGACACAATGACATGGTGGGCAGAGCTGGGGTTCCCAACGACTTTGTGACACCGAACTTCCAGAGCACCTCTAGACATGAAAGAAAAAATAAACTTTAAACTTGTAAAAGTCATGACTTTTTTTCCTGGTTCTTGCAAACTTAATACAACTATAATATAGATATGTAACCAGAAATTACCTGAAATATTCCAATCAACGAGTAGATGAATCAAAATAGAGTTTGCACCTAGGAAAATACTGCATGAAAGAGAAGATGGTAAGCTCTGAAACCGGTCAAGTAGAAACTAACATCTCAATTGTTCCAAAAATAAGATAGTAAAAGTCATTATTAAATGAAATGTTTCATGATGAAGTGATGATAATAATTTGAAAATTTCAAAGGATATATTAGATACTATTTATCATTACAATGTTCCTGAAGACTTATCATGTGCCAAGCACTGTTCTGTGTACGCATTATCTCATTTAATTTCCATAGTAACTCTATGATGCTCTCATTATACTCACAATACAGATAGGGTCATTTAGACATAGAGAACGTCAATCCTTTGATCACTGCAATACTCTGTCAGCCCAAACCCAGGAGATGGCTGTACAAAGTATGAAATCAAACGAGTATTAATTTCTTCATTTAAGCAAAATTAATCCCAAGTACTTCACATAACACTGTTACATTAGTTTCAGGTGTACGAAATAGTGATTCAACAATTCTATATATCACTCAGTGTTCATCATGACAAGTGCACTCTTGAATCCCCATCATAGATTTCCCCCATTTCCCACCCACCTCCCCTCTGGGGATCATCTGTGTGTTCTCTACAGTTGTGAGTCTGTTTCTTGATTTGTTTCTCCCTCCCCCTGACTTCGTTTATTTTATAACTGGTGAAGCCACTGTGGAAGACAATATGGAGGTTCCTCAAAATACTAAAAATAGAAACCCTCCAATCCAGGAATTGCACTAGTAGGTATTTATTCAAAGAATATAAAAAGATTAATAAGAAGGAATACATGCACCCCATGTTTATTGCAGCATTATCTACAATAGCCAACTTATGGAAAGAGCCCAAGTGTCCATTGACTGATGAATGGATAAAGAAGATATGAGATATGTATATAATATATTATATATATATTTTATGTATTATATATATTATATATAATGGAATATATACAATGGGATATTATAAATACACACACACGCACACACACACACACACTCACACACACAATGGAATATTACTCAGCCATAAAAAAGAATGAAATCTTGCCATTTACAACAACATGAATGGAGCTAGAGAGTATAATGGTAAGCAAAATAAGTCATTCAGAGAAAGACAAATATCATATGATTTCACTAATTTCCTTATTTTTTACAAAATTAAGAAATTTTACATAAAGAGCACCCACAAATGTGTTCTTGTTATTGCCAATTAGATTCTCATTAACAATCAAGCCAAAGAGAACATAACTCTTCCGAGTCACTAGAAGGAAAAACAATCTATGAAAAAGAATAGTAGTCCATACAACCAAAAAAAAATTAAAAGTAAAGGAAAAACAAGAGGGCATTAAAATAGTATAAATCAAGATCATAGAAATAAAATAAAAATTACACTCATCATTTTAAATATAAATGACTGAACTCCTCTATTGAAGCATAAAGTCCTACAAGTTGAGGCAAAATATCAAATGTAAAAGTGAAATCAAGAGACTGCAAAAAAAGGACCAGGAACTAATCCAGATATTTATTATATGCTAAAAGATATATTTAAAGTCAATAGATAGGTGATGTAATTCACCACATGGTAACCTGTCATTGAAAGAATTGTCACCCTAGGAGCACCTGGGTGGCTCAATCGTTAAGTGTTTGCCTTTGGCTCAGGTCATGATCCCAGGGTCCTGGGATCAAGCCCCACATCAGGCTCTCTGCTCAGCGGGAAGCCTGCCTCTCCCTCTCCCACTCCTGCTGCTTGTGTTCCCTGTCAAATAAATAAATAAAATCTTAAAAATAAAAATTGTCACCTTATATCAAAATAAAGTCTAAATGATTTGTAGGTGAAAATATTTATAAAACAACCTAAAGACTCAGAAAGCAATTGCTATATAATTTACAACAAAGATAGGGGCACCTGGCTGTCAGTTAAGCATCTGCCTTTGGCTCAGGTCATGATCCCAGGGTCATGGAATCGAGTCCTGCATTGGGCTCCCTGCTTAGTGGGGTGTCTGCTTCTCCCTCTCCATCTATCCCTTCTAACTGGTTGTGCTCCCTCTCTCTCTAGGTCTCGCTCTTGTTCTCACTCTCTATCATTCATATACATAAAGACCTTTAAATTTAGAACAAAGATAATCTTTATATATTCATAAGAGTAAAGGCATAATCAAAAAGATAAATGATACAATATGACCATTAAAAAATACAAGTCACAAAAACACTATAAACCAGATGAAACTGGAAAAAATATACAATGGCAGAAAAAAGATTAAATTCACAATATATAAAGAGCTCTAAAAAATCAATGAAATATAATCAAAATCTAAAGTGAAAAACAAAAAGAACATGAATAGACAATTTAACAAAGAAGAATTACACACAGCCTAAATGTATTTTAAAGTATTATGTAACTCAAAAATCTCCGCAATTTTGATTGATAATCGTGAAAAAGAAAAAGATTTCCTGATGTTGACAAAGATAGGGGAAAGCATGTACCTGTATAGCTTTTCTTTGGGCATAAATTGGTCCAACTTTTGAAACATATTTTGGCAATATGTATCAAACCTTTAAAAATTTCCCTCATTTTTAACTAGAAATATTGCTTCTCATAATTTAAATTTTTGAAATAATTGGACAAAGGATTTAGCTATAAGGATTTTCATACAGTTTTTGTTAATATAAAAAAATTAGAAAAAACCAACATTTCAAAATTAATAATCTAGTCAATAAAAACTACAATGTCATTAAAAATGTTACAAATAGTGAAAAAAATTATGTATGCATGCATGTGTGTATATATATGTATATCCACATATATATATATCTCCACGTATGTATATATCCACATATCTCTCTCTCTATATATATATATATATCCACATATATATATATCTCCACATAACCATGTCATAAACCTCTATTCATGGAAACCACTAAAAATTGCAAATAGTAATTATCTCTATGTGTGGAATTATGGACAATTTTTTTTCTTTTGTAATTTTCCGTGTCTTTTAATTTTTTCTCTGTGTATTATTCTTATAATAGGAACAGATGTTGCTTCAAGTATTCAATTAGTAAGGTTTTAAAAATGTTCTTGAAGAGTCTATCCAGCTCTTAAAATCAAGATGAAGTCCTTCTATGTCCTAAAATGAGTTAATCATCTTAATCACCAAAGCCTGTTCCTTCTTTAATATTTCCTATCTTGGGGCCAACAAGCCAAAAAGCTGGGGATGGCCCTGGATTCCAATCTTGACCTTGCCCTTCCTCAACCTAAAATACACGCAGTCTGTCTTGTTTAAGCTCCGCCCAAATCCGACACCAAATCCTTTCCATTCCAGTCTATATAATTATAATAACTGATAGGAGGCTGGAAATGCCCTGATGTGAGGCTGTCTCTTCCTACAACCCCTTAGATAACCACTACCCCTGCCCCCTCCACACTGGCTTTCCATCTGGCTTTCCACTACCAGCTGTGCGGTGGTCCTCGGTCATCACACAGGCATGGGATTTCAGAACCTAAAAGGACCTGAAGGTTTGCTTGCACTGTCCCTCCCTTCTGCCGAAAGAAGAAAGTGAAGGTCAGAGATGCAAGGTGCCCGCCCAGCAGCACGAAGCCTCGTCCGGGCGGGGCGTGGCCTCTGAGCTGGGTCTCGGGATCCTGAGCTTGCGTGTTTCCCCTCCGGTCCTCACCGCCCTCCAACCCACCACATGCATTCCAGATGGTTTTTCTCAGTCTATGCCTGGCATTCTTCTCTGCCCTTCTGAATGCAGCCCTGACAATAACGGGGCTAGCAGGAGAGCCGGCAGGATGGGGGGCGGGGAGGGGGCGCACACTCCTGCTTTTAGCTCAACTTGCTACGTGGCTAAAGCAGTTGGGTCTTGGCTGCCCCTTCTTTTAATTCAAATTTGCGAAGTCAAGTCATAAAGTATAACAGAAGCTTCCTTTAAGGCTGCCAGGGGAGAGCCTCGAGTCAGAGGGAGTTGTTTATTTAAATAAATGAATGGAACTTTAACAGAACATGTAATAAACGAGCCCTCCACAAGGTCATGCCAGGCTCCGTGGGACCCGAGGTGTTGGGTCTGAAATCCAGCCAAAGAGGCCAAGGCCTCACATTGGCCCCCTGGAAGTCTCCAGTGGTCTCCAGGGGTCCCCCTGGGGCCTCGGGTTTGGCATGCCTTATGAGAAGCCACCCCTGGGGGGGACAGACAGCAAGAGGAGCTTTCTTTTATCCACCCCGGGGAGGACGGACCACCAGGGGACATGAGGAGGCAGCGCCCCACAGCCCGGAGGCACCCAAGCGGCTTTGCTCACACCACAAACCCATTCTTCAAGGCTGCCGTGTTCTCCATGAAGAGTGAGAATGTGACTCCGGGTCACAGACCAGCTGACATTCAAATTTGAATTTTTTTAACCCTTTCGATTTGCTTGACAGTTATATTCGCACACAATGTGCTATTGGCCGCTGACCTTAGAATGGCTCCCTGCCCCAGAAGGGGTTTTCTTCCTGAAACCTCGATTCCTGTTGCCCCTTCCACGAAGAATCATCCCTCACCTCCTCGACTCCCACATCTCAAGATCCAGTTGGGAAGCTACATTCTCCGTGTCTTCCTCACATAATAGCCCAGCGCTCTTCCGCTTCTCTAAGGGACCTGGTTGGACAGCTCTGGCCTGCCAGTGTAATGCATTTTTTTAATATTGCATAGCTCTGGGCTCAATTTCTTCTCCGGTACTCTTGGCCCATAATCGATGTCCAATAGAAAGACGTGAAGCCAGAAGACTATAAGCACGGTGGCCGAGCCTCATCCCAAACAAAATGTGAGCGGCCTGGACGTGTTGTCACGTTATGGGGCCATTAGGACCCATCTCCGCTCACAGAGTGGGATTTGGGATGATTCCGTTTTGTTATTTTGGCGAGACAGGCGCACCTCGGGGTTCATTCCACTTCTTCTGCCGTTTAAAACGAGATGGGCAGCCCTGGCTGACGTCACAATTGCTCACGACTTTGCTTTGCGGTGTTTTTACTAAAGCCGTTTTCCTAATAGGCTGTTTACAGTCATTTCCCTTTTGCAGCCGGCCCTGGAGTGAAATGAAAACAAAAAAAATGATACCCAGGGGTTTATCAATTTTTCTCCCTTATAAACTGTTAGTGCCTCTCAGCGGGAGAAGTCCGCAGTCCCCAATTTATTACTCCTTTCAGCAGGATTTGTCTGCCTGGCTTGACTCACGACATGGAAAAAGCCCAGATACCTCCGGCTGAGCCTGGTGCCTCCTTGCTGAGCCACGCAACATCACTGTTGGGTCTGTGAAGTGTTTCGGGGGGGGGGGCTGCAATTCATGGGGCTCTTGAGCTGTGCAGGGAGAAATGAGGACGCTGTCCTGGGGTGGCCCGATGGGGATTCCAAAGGAGCAGAGAGACTTTGTTCCAACCCCTGCCTCAAACACACACAGTGTGCTCATCTTTAATTTTAATTTTTCCAAGGAAAAAAAACCTCAGTGATGATACTTAGCATATGAGAAGTAGGAAAGGGCCTCCCAGAAGCACCTTTAATTCCAAGCCAGAGTCAAAAGGAGAAAGGAGCAGGGGCACGGATAAACGGGAGAGGAAACTCAGGGGGCAGAGAACAAAGGGAATGTGTTTCTTCACTGATGGAAAGGGGAAGGAGATCACAGCTGAACCCCATCAGGACGACACGTACGACACGTGAGATGCTCTACCCAGATGAGCCATTATCTCAAAATGATGGTGAGAGACAGGAGGGGGTTATGTGCAAGGGACTATTCATCACTCACCCAGGAGCTTTTCTAAACCATACAAGACCACACCTGTGATTGGCTTTAACGACATATTTTTCATCATTTAATAATCACTCATTCATTCATTCATTCATTCATTCACTCAAAGTGAGTGTCAGCTACAAGCTGGGTAAACAAGAGCACCAACTCAGCTCTCGTGGAACTTTCCATCCAGGGAACTCAGACATGAGTTTAAGTAGATTATTATACCAATGGGCTGTATAACAAAGGGGATCCAACCCAAACTCAGTTTACACAGCACAGATCAGAAGGACGGTCCTGTGGAGGTCCCACTGAATCTGAGACCTAAAGAATGAAAAGATTGAGCCAGAAAAAAAGGGTAAGTAGAGAAACAAATGCCAAGTGGAGAAAGGAAGACGTTCAAAATCCTGAGACTGGAAGAAGCTTGTTGCATTGGAGAAGCGAAGAAAAGGCCAAGATGGCTAGAGCACATAAGGAAGAGGAAAGTGGCTTAAATGAACCTTGAGGAGTTCACTGGAGATAGATCATGTAATGCTCTGGAGCTCCTGTTGAGGATGTTAACCTGTGGATGGTGGGAAGCTATTGGAAAGGCTACTGGAGGGCAAGACTTGATCAGAGAATCTTATTAGAGATATTACTCCATCTGATCTATGAAAATGGATCCAAGGAAACAGACCAGTAGGAAGTTAGCATGGTGGTCTATGTGAGGATAAGTGGTCATTTGTTCAAGGATGCCAGCTTGGGCTAAGGTGATGGTGGCAGAGATGAAGACTATGAAGATTCAAGATATATTTTGGAATAGGATCTTGAAGGTTGGATATAATCTTCATGGCTGGCTGGTGGCTGGGGTCTGAGCAGGTTACTGGCATGAGCGACCAGGCAGATGAGCCTTTGGCTTTCTCCAACCAGTACCTTACTTCTTACTTCCTCCAAAGCAGTTGGGACCGAGGGGGGACATGAAGCTTCTTTCTCTCCAATCCTACCCTCAGGCCACCATCTATCTCCCCACCATCTACCTAATCCTAGTCTCTCATTAGTTGTGGATCCTTGGCTAAGTGTTTAGTTCCCATAAGCTTTAGAGTCCTCCTCCATAAAATGTGGGAACGTTGAAAAATTCAATGAGATCGTATCTCTAGAGCTATTGGAACACAGAAGGAACTCAGTGAATGCAGGTTTATTTTCCCCTTCCTTCCCCTTCATATCTCTGCCCTCTGAGCTCTTGAATTTGGTGAATTCCTTTTCAAATCGAATCTGTCCTGCTCCCCCTTTCCTTCCCCATCCTCCACAAATGTGCTCTTCCACCCCGTTCAGATAAATATTCACTTATTGACTCCATCCCTCTAGCGAATTCCACTTTCCATGTCCGTTCTCCTCAACTCTCAACACCCATTTTGACCTCATGGTTATTTACGACCTGCATTTACAACAACCTCCTGTTCCCTGGTGGCTGACGCAGTAAAGTGGCTGAACTTGGGGACAGAGGTGGAGTGCTTGGGAAATAAAGAGATGCTACAGGTCAAAGGCAGGGCAGACGGGGACGCTGTCTGGGGCTGGAGCCGATTCAGAAGCCAAAAACCAGAGCCAGGCAAGCTGTTAGGTGAGCGGACGCAGACACGACCTGATAGAGATAAGGAGTCTTGAAACAAAAGCAAAAACCTTCCCCAGACAGGAAACCTCTTGTTCTCTGCTTGTTACTCTTGCGGCCGGATCCAATGAGAGCCTTCCTCTCCAGGGTTGTTAAGTCCCGGAGTCCTGCTCCAATGCCTACAGTTACCTCCACATGAGAAGCCCAGACAGGCAATAGTCTGGCTTCTACCAGAGATAGCAGATCTGTACTCGGGAATCCCCGACAGTGCCTTCCCAGGGTTCCAAAATATATTTAAATTAAGGAGGACGTTTAAACTAGTTCACCTCTGTAAGTCCCTCCTGTTCTGGGAGTTTTTCTGTTCAACAGAATGACTTTGATCTCATTTCCTGTTAAACTTATTTATTGAATGGATCGTAAACACGTATGGTAAAATGAAATCAAACAGCATGAGGGAGTTCATGCCCAAAGACTTAATTTGCTGTCCTCGGAGGCAATTGTTATAGCAAGTTTTGTAGGTATATGGGGAGTAATTTTTTGATAAACAGTCCACTGTAAATAACTATTGATGAGCATAAATAGCTGAGAGCCTTTTCCCACCCCTCACTTACCTTTTAATCATGAAGCTCCAAACTTGCACTATGCCTATTTGTAGAATCAACCTCTTCCTAATTTGTGTCCTCACTGTGCTAAGTATGGACTCAATCACGGGGTCTGTAATGTTTTCCTGCCTATGCATGTCTCACTGTGCATACTATGAAACGGTAAACAAAATAATAAGGTGGAAGGACGAAGCTATAAGGGCAGCAGCAGGAATTTAATGATATAGAAAACAGCCACCCAAAAAACAAGTCAGAGCTGACCTATAAAACCGGAGTCCATTCTTTATAGAGACTAATGAAGTAGGTAAATCATTGGCAGTTCTGACAAAGAAGAAGAGGGAGGAGGAGAAGGAGAAGAAGAAAATGCAGAAGGAGAAGAAGAAAAACATAAGTAGTATTGAAAGCAAGAACAGTAATAGGTTGATAGTTATAGAGAAGACTTTTAAACTTTGAGAATATTTGTACCACTTTAGGCCAACAGATTTGAACATCTAGATAAAATGAATGATTTCTTGGGAAAATAGAAAATATTTAAGAATAAATAGAAAACATAAATATACTAATAACCATACAAAAAACTGACAAGGTAATCAAAGATGGCCACTAAAATTCTGGGCTCAAGGTTTGTTTTTTTTTTTAATTTTTATTTATTTATTTGTCAGAGAGAGAGAGAGAGAGAGAGAACAAGCAGGCAGAAGCAGAGGGAGAAGCAGACTCCCCTCCAAGCAAGGAGCCTGGGATCATGACCCGAGCCAAAGGCAGCCGCTTAACCAACTGAGCCACCCAGGCGTCCCTGGGCTCAAGGGTTTTATACACAAATTCCAACAAAGCTTTCAAGGCTTTGTGTCATTTAATTTATCCTTCAGCATAATAAAAGATAAGAAATTTCTTAACTCCCTCTGCCAAGATAGTGCATGGAAAAAAAATGATGACCAGCCTCACATACGTAGATGTAAATGTTCTAAAGTAGATTAGCAAATCAAATGCAACAGTTTGATAATAGAATGTCAAATGGTTTATCTCATTTACCATTGGGCAACCCACTAATATAACTCATCAAATAAGCTGCTTAAAAGAGAAAAAAATATATATGTTCACCTTAAAAGATGCCAAAGAGAACATCTGATAAAATCCAATAGCTTTCTTTGTTAATACTCTCATAATATTCTCTTATTAGAATAAAATGCACTTATTCTCTATAAGAGAGTCTTTACCAAATCCTAAAGTAAAAATATCTGTGAAATATTAGAGGTAGTCTTGCTAATTGGGAACAAAACAAGGATATCTCTTATCATTGCCAGTAAAAATATTCACTAATGCAATGAGACAAGATAAAGAAGAGTTTAACTATTTCAAAGGAAGGCACCAAATGCCTATTTCTCACAGTTATCAATGCAGAAAGTCTAAGAGGAGCCATTTGAAAATTATCATAAGAGCGCCCGAGTGGCTCAGTCATTAAGCATCTGCCTTTGGTGCAGGTCAGATCCCAGGGTCCTGGGATCAAGCCCCACATCGGGCTCTCTGCTCAGCAGGAAGCCTGTTTCTCCATCTCCCATTCCCCCTGCTTGTATCCCGTCTCTCTCTGTCAAACAAAATCTTTAAAAAAATTATTATAAATAATAAGGTGGTTCAACAAAGGGCCAAATAGAAAACAACATAGCAAAACCATTTTTCTTATATGTAAGAAAGTTAAAAAAATTGAATAATGGTAATAAGGCAAATATTTATATATCATTACAATTTGCACGGTGTTAACCCATTTTATCCTCGTAAAGATCCTAGGAGTTGGATATCATTATTGCTACCATTGCACAGAGGGAAGAAGGAAGCCACAGAAGGTTAAGCAACTTGCCAAAGATCGTGCGGCTAATAAGTGGCAGCAACATGATATCAACCAAGGAAGTCTGGCTGCATTTTCCATGCTCTAGGAATTACATTCAGAGTAAAAATCCTCTTTGAATTTTTTCTAAAGAATACAAGAAGCGTTTCGCTCACATTGGCAAACGTATTTCCATTGGACAAAGTCAAATAACGGTGATAATTGAAGGATTCGGCTTCTCCCCTGTGTTGTTACTTGAACTATGCATGGATGAGAGAACTGGCGGAGCCCTCTTGAAGGGAATTTGTTAGTATCCATTAAAATTGAAAATAAACTAGACAATTGTGCTAAAGAAATCTTTCAGTACAGGAATACTTACGGCAGAATTGTTGGAAATAGCATAAAATAGGCAACTAAATGTCCACCAGTTGGAGAGCCTTGAAATACAGAAAAATGAAATCTTTCTTATAAAATATTATGCAGCTGTCAAAAGATGTATTGAAATAGAAAAATTACAAAGACAGATTGTTCTACAAACTGTAGAACAATAAGCACAGAGGCACCTGGGTGGCTCAGTTGGCTAAGCGTCTACCTTTGGCTCAGAGCATGATCTTAGGGTCCTGGGATGGGGCCCAGTGTTGGGCTCCCTACTTAGCAGGAAGCCTGCTTCTCCCTCTCCCTCTGCCCTTCCTTGCCACGCTCTCTCTCTCTCTTTCTCAGATAAATGGATAAAATCTTAAAAAACAAAAACAAAACAACGCAATATGCATAGAATGATCCTCACTGCGTTTTTTAAAGGCATAATATATAGAGACACATATGGATATACATGCACAAAAATGGGAGTGAGAGAAGATGGCCAACCTGTTGGCAAGAAATGACTCCCTAGAAGATGACAGGGAGAAGGACAGGAATGAAAAACCTTCAGGGTTTTCACTATATGACCTTGCATTGGTTGAATCTCATATAAGAGGAATATATTTTAAAATTTTGATGGGTTGTTAAAAAGGACAAACATTGTAAAATAAAAAAAAATGAAATAGTATTTTCAAAATCAGAACCGAGGTAAGGGAACATTTTTTTGCCTAAAGATTGCAACCGGTTGCATCTTTTAGAGGGTTTTGTTTTGTTTTTGTTTTCGTTTGATTTTGTTTTGCATAAGGACTGGTAATTTTGATGAGAAGAGTGTTGGGGATGCTCGTAGCAATACTTAGCAAGGCGAGAGACGAATTCTGCAGGATGAGAATGAATAAGAAGAACAGAAACCCTGGGAAGGCAAGGAATTTGCCCAGTCATATGAGAATGCTGAGTTGTGTTTGTTTCATCTTGGGAGGGAAGGTTCACAAGAGCTATTTATTAAGAGTTGTTTTTCAGAATGGCATTAGCCTGAGTGACTGGCTCTGCTCTAGAAAAGACTTTCAGTGCCCTTTCTCAGAAGGCAATGGAAAACTGAAAGCATAAGACTGTTCGTTTGGGGAGGGGAGAGATTGGGGTTCAAGATTGGTTGGTTTAAACACCATGCCATCTGTGGATGGTAAAAAGAAAAAAGAGAGAGAGAGCGCGCTCCGGAAAATACTCTCCACCGCCATATTTAGTAATAGCAGCTACAGGTCAGAGCAGGAGACAGCAGTTAGTGCTTGGGAGTGGGCAATGGTGTCAGTAAAAAAAAAAAAAATTAAGGCAAAAGATCAGGAAATGAGCACCGTTGCTTACAGTTAATAAATCACACTGGAAACATTTGCGTTAGTATGAGTCTTGGTTGCACAACTCAAAAGCCCTGAGACCTTGGGCAGATTGCCCACATTTTCTTTTCCTCGGTTTACTTACCTTTAAAATGGTGGTGCCATGACTTTCTCACAAGTTTGTTGTGAGTAATAAATGAAATAATCTTGTACAGCACTTCGCGCAGGGTTCGGGACATAGTAAATATTCGGTACATGTTCATATTATGACCACCATAGGGACTGGGGAAACAGCAATCACACTTCTTTAGGAATTTGGTCTCTAACTCATGGTTGGTTTTGCTTCAAGGCTCATGGAGGAGTAAGTGGCTCTTGGGGGGTGGCCTGGAAAATGCTTGCTCCTTGGGGACACAGTGTAAAGCTGTACTTTGCAGTAGCTACCAGTTCGTGTGACTATAGAGAGCCCAAAATGTGGCTGGTCCAAAGTGAATTGTGTTGTAAGCATAAAACAGTACCCGAGGTTTGAAAACTTAATAAAAAAAAAAGAAAAAATAAAATAAATCATTAGTACTTTTCCTGTTGATTACATGTTGAAATGATCATGCATTAGATATAGTGGCTTCAATAAAATTAATTGTTAAAACTGCATTCATCTCTTTCATTTGGCTTTCGTTAGGTGGCTACAAGGAAGCTTTAAATTACATCTCTATTGGATACTGCTGGGTTATGGTCTAATTGTCCCGTCCAGCACGTCTTTAGCATTCCCAAAGTGCTTTCTTTGAGTTTCTGGGAAGGTAGTGAGAAGAAATTCTCTTCTCCATTACTAAGATAGAGAAACTGAGAATTGAAGTGATTTGCCCAAAAATGTTCTCAGTGTAACAGAGGCCCATGGGGAAAAAAAGAACTCACACAGAGTGGAAGCCTTCATAGTAAAAGGTAGTAGTTTTTCTCCTCTTCCCAGTGTCACAATCCACAGAGGCAAATACCTTTTTTTTTTAAGATTTATTTATTTATTTGAGGGGGGAGGGGCAGAAGGAGAGAATCTCAAGCAGAGTCCACACTGACTTAAACCCAGGACCCTGAGATCACGACCCGAGCTGAAACCAAGAGTTGGACGTTTAACTGACTGTGCCACCAGCACCCCAACTCTGAATATTTTTGTTCAAGATTCCTTTCTGTGAGGCATCCTGACTTTGCCAGAACAACTTCCAGTCCAGGAAAGAGATATCGACCTTCAGAATCACTCAATTATCTAAGCACAGTCTCTAGCTTATTACAAGAATTTAGGATTATTACCAGAAAGAAAGAATTCTTGAGGAAGTAAGGAATATGTGACTTTAGTCATCTTTTTTCCGTAATTGGATTTTTTACAGGCATAGTAGCTGTCCCAGTTTGCAGCACGAAATAACCCAAGTAAGAAAGTCTTTTCCTTTTATCAAGTTTCTCCCAACTTTTGAATGAGGGGTTCTTCTTAGAATAGGACGTGGCCTCCTAAAGTGTATCAGTTTATCAAAGGTTAAGAGAACCAAAGACCACATAGAGCCCATAGTCTTAATTATGAGAAAGTTCATCTTGGAGGTTGCTGAGCTTTTTTTTTTTTTAAGATTTTATTTATTTATTTGACAAAGAGAGATCCCAAGTAGGCAGAAAGGCAGGCAGAGAGAGAGGGGGAAGCAGGCTCCCCACTGAGCAGAGAGCCCAATGTGGGGCTTGATCCCAGGACCCTGAGATCATGACCTGAGCTGAAGGCAGAGGCTTTTTTTTTTTCTTCGAAGGCAGAAGCTTTAACCCACTGAGTCACCCAGGCGCCCCAGGTTGCTGAGCTTTATCTGTGAAGAGCCAGATAGTAAATGTTTCAGGCTTTTGAGAATATATGGTCTCTATCACAACTAATCAACTCTGTCTGTTGTTTCACAAAAGCAGCCCTGAAAATAAAGAAATGAATGGGTATGGTTGTGTTCCAATAAAACTTTATTTACAAAAACAGGTGTAGGGCCAGTTTTGCCCAGGGGCTGTAGTTTGCCAGCTCTTGGATTCCAGCTACTTTCTTGCTGAAACCACATCCAAATCACAAAGAGTCAACAAATTTGCATGAAAGGAGGAAATACACATTAACACTGAGCAGTATTATCTGTAAACAATAGTAAAACAGAACTATTTGGGAAAAACAAATGTAAGCTAATTGAAAGAAGATGCCTATTTTGTATAAATCAGTGTTAGTAGTGGGGTAACAGCCCCAATTGGGAGGCAGGGGGCATCACTGTAGGTTTACATTGGGATGTTGAGTAGAGAAAGGAAAGGAAGAATAGCCAGAGGAGGCTGTTAAGGCTGGTGCAGGTTTTTCTCCTCCACAACGGAGAACACCTGTACATTTTTATAATACTTTTTTTTTTAAGATTTTATTTATTTGACAGAGAGAAACACAACGAGAGAGGGAACAAAAGCAAAGGGAATGGTAGCGGGAGAAGAAGGCTCCCTGCTGAGCAAAGAGCCCGATGTGGGGCTCGATCCCAGGACTCTGGGATCATGACCTGAGCCGAAGGCAGACGCTTAATGACGAGCCACCGGCGCCCCATACACCTGTACATTTTTAACAATGATGAGAGGTCACTAGGGAAATAGGAGGACTTGGTATCATGAAAAGGTAGAAAGATTTGCCTGGACAAGAAGGAGCAATATTTCTTACTTTAATAGAAGAATGAGAATTGAGCTGGCTTCTCAAGTACAATTTGTTTCTCCATTTCCCATTCTTTCATGATATGTTGCTCTGTGCCCTTCTCCTCCCGCATCACCTCCGGTCTTGCAACATTGCTTAGCTGGGTGTCAATTAGCCTTTCTTTCTTGAAGGAAAAGAACTTATTTCAGTCATCTTCCCATCTTTGTATTTCCTCATATGACGTATCCAAAGAAATGGCACCCAATATTATTTTCACTAGGACAGTAGACCAGAGACGAGGAAGTGTGTGTGTCCTAGAATGTATTACAGGGCCACATGGCTGCTCTATGACCAAGCCTTGGTTTTAGATTGAATTAAAAACCATCTCAGTTTAAGAGGTCTCCTGGCAAAATGCTGGCCTACCATGTGAGTGGATGAGCATGAAATATGGCAGGGAGCAGTTATCCTTTCTGAGCGTCTGCAATCAAAGGATAAATGAACATGACTGATTTTCCTGAATAAAGCTGGGTTTGCATTTAAGATAAATGGCCAGGCAAGGTGAGGTTTGGTGATGAATGGATTGGGATTAGCATCGCAAGCGTGATGGAGAAAGGCTTTCTATTCCTGATACTTAAAATCATTACTCTTGGTTAACATCTGCCACAATTAATCACTCCACCCCCGTGTTTGCTCAAAGTACTTTGTTTGGATCTCAATTTGAGCCCTGATTTTCATCTACCTTCTATCATCCATAGATGCATAGAAGCCTGTCTTTCCAGTGGACTATGATTCCCTGGAGAGTAGGCACTGTTTTAACTAATTTTGTATGATAGTGGAAACTCCAGAATTTCTATAGAGTAGGGGTTTGGAGGATGGCAATTTAAGACAAAACAGTGTAAGGGTCTGTGGGCTGGGTTTGCACTGCATTTTCACTGAGATTTTGTATTTCTTTAGGTAGCTTTGGGGGTGGGTGACAGAGGAATAATAAATCTCTGGTAAGCCACCCCTTAGTACCAAAAGACTCCCTAAAATTCCTTGTATGTACATGGTTGACTTGAATGTATCGATATTTTATCTGAAATTCTTTGAACGTCAAGGGCACAAAGGAAATGTTTTTTTACCCAGCACGTCTTTCTTATCTGGAGAGTCGTTTCACATTCTTCGAAGGCATATCTTGATGAGTTCTGAAGCCCATGTCCTTCTAAGACCAGTGGCTTCTATTTATAAGTGCCAGCCTTTGGTGTTGCTGAGTGTAGGTATGTAATTCAGTCCTGGGAGCTCAGACATAACTGAATCACTCAGCACAATAGAGAGAAGGGGCATGAAGGGACAAGACTGACAGCTTGAGGAAAGCCAACGTGAATCAGCCAGGATGTGGAATTAGCAGAAGGCAGAAGGTAAGAATTCCCACACCTCCTACACACACACACACACACACACAGACACCTCCTCAGGGGGAACAGTTAAAAATGGATTTTGGAGAGGAGAAATATCTAAAGGGCACTTAAGTCAGCATCCAGTGAAATGTATGCCACAGGCATAGTGACCTGAACTATGATTTGTGCTCTCCAGTGTGAAAGGGCAGCGTTGATGCAGAGCAGTAGCTACCCAACCGGACTCCTTGCATCTCGGTGGGTCCATATGGTCAGTTCTTGCCAATAAAACATGAGTGAACTGAGGTGTGACCTCTGGTGAGGACATGGTTAAATATTGGGTGCTGACCCAATATTTGGGTCAGCAAATATTTATTTAAATATTTAACATGGTTAAATATTGGGTGCTGACCCCTTGAATGTTCAGGGGTCAGCAAATTTTTGTTGTTGTTGTTAAGGTTAGATAATAAATATCAGTAGACATTTCAGGCTATAAAATCTCTACGACAACTGCTCAGCTCTGCCATTTTAGCAAAAATCAGCCATAGAAAATAGGTAAACAAATGAGCATGACAGTGTTCCAAAAAAAACTTTATTTATGGACGTTGAAATTGAATCTTATAGGATTTCCACATGTCAGGCACCATTATTCTTCTTTTCATTTTTTTTTTAAGCCACTGAAAAATGTAAAAACCATCCTTAGCTCAAAGACCATACAAAAAAATGGCTGTGGGTGAGATTTGCCCCATGAGCTTTTGTTTGTCATCCCTACTCTCACATGACATCATGTGCCCTGCATTTAGGTGATCCACCAGAAGGCTCTGAGGTCCCAGCAAACAGTGGAGTGTCAAGATGGAAGGAAACACCCAGACAAAGTGCTCAAGTCAGCTGCCCAAGTAGGAATGTCTTTGGGTGGGTAAGAAATAAATCTTTATTTTGTTAAGCCACAAAGATTTAAGCTAATGTTTGTTACAGATACTAATGTTACTTCTCTTACTAACTTTCTCTTCTCCCTTTTGCTTCAGTGAAAGATTCAAGAACTTCTGCAATGTCCACTAGGCTTTGGGAGGCTTGAAAAGGCAAACAAGGGGACAACAGATATCTAAGTGACATGATACCCTGTGGTACTTACTTTCTTTGAGTCAATATCAATTCCTTTCTTCCACTTTTAAAGAAGGAAGCTTCCCCTTGGACAAGTGGGTCTCTCTCTCTTTCTCATACACCTTTAATCTCTTTATTTTGGTTGATCTTTTTCCTCCTGCCTTCAAAAATTCTATGATCTTTCCTATCCTTTAAAGTAAAAACGGAGAAAATCTGTTTCATTGAATCCTACTAACTTATGACTTCTCTCTCTCTTTTTAGAGCAGTTTTTAGGTTCACAGCAAAATTGAAGAGAAGGTATAGAGATTTCCTATATATTCTCTGCCCCCCAACTCCCACCAGCCCATGCACAGCCTTCCGCATTATTGACCTCCCCCACCACAATGGTGCGTTTGTTATAATAGATGAACCTACACCAGCACATCATAATCACCCAGAATCCACAGTTTACACTAGGGCTCACTCTTGGCATTGCACATTCTATGGGTCTGGACAAATATATCAATTGTTATAATATATAGAGCATTTTCACTGCCTCAAAAATCCTCTGTACTCTACCTATTCATCTCTCCCTTCCCTTTAGCCTTTGGAAAGTACTCATCTTTTTCCTATGTCCACAGTTTTACCTTTTCCAGAACATCAGATATTCAGAATCATACAGTATGCAGCCTTTTCAGATGGGCTTTCTTCACTTAGGGATGCACATTTGACTTTTCTCTATGTCTGTTCATGGTTTGATAGCACATTTCCTTTTGGTGCCGAATAATGTGCCATTATCAGGATGGACCACAGTTTAATCCATCTACCCACTGAAGAACGTCCTGTTGTGTGACTTGTCCTTTCAACCACTAAGGTTTTGAGCCAATGCTTGATATACAGCCTCTCTTTCTCATTCAGTTCTATTACCTTTTGCGGTCAGGAGTCAATCCCATTCATACCATAGTAACAGCTCCTGAGGGTCCTGATGATTTCTTCTGGGCAAATCAGTGGTCTTGTCTAAGTCTTTATCCATCCTAACTTCGCAGTCCTTGGCATCCTAGAGCCCTAGTGTCCTAGATCTGGGAGTATTCCACCTTGTTACATATAACTTTGTAGCCTGCATGAAATTATTCATTAGCCATTGGTTCTGTGTACTTAGAGTAAGAAAAGGTAGACTGTACCTGAACTTGAGTGTTGGTTCAGGCAAGAGAGAAGTCTGTGCCGTTTGCTAGAAATGTCATCCAGTGAGCACATGTGTGCTGTCGTTAATTAAAAGGATCATTTAGTCACCTCTAAGAGACACTTTGTCACTCCTGACAAAGCCAATTGCTTCAGGAAGTAGAAAAAAAGGACTGAAAACAGGAGAAATGCCAGAAATACAAGGAAAAAGAACAAAGTGCTTTTCAGTAAACCTCTGTCATGGTATTTACATAGTATTAAATGGAGTCAGATGAAATCACTGATGGCTGGCATTTTTTTAATCTATGAAAGTGACACTTGCTTCCTCTATGGTCTGTCAGTTGAAGTACGTGTTGTTTTTTCCAGCAGCTTGGATTTAAGGTCTAGGACTTATCTTATTCATATCATATCTCTAAAGCTTGGCACATAGTGGGGTTCATGTGTGTTGGACTGAATCAATTCAGTTGAAGGCAATGACGGCACATCAGAAAATCTGGATTCGAGTCTTCGCTCTACCACGATTATCAGTGGCAACTTAGATAAGTATCTGAGTCAGTGTTCTTTATCTGTAAAATGGAGATGGCTTTTGTAATATCTCCCTCAAACACTTCTTGTAAGGATCAAGTAACATTGTATAGATGGTAGCATTTTATCAACTATGAAAAAACCTATGGATCTTTATATAATTTATAGCCAGGATTCACTCATAGATACTGATGAGCAAACATTGAAATGGGAAAATATTACCAGTGTGACCTAGTTATGTTTTCCTGTTTCACAGATGAATAAAATAGGACTGAGAAGGGACACACTTCAGGTGATACATGTGTGGTGAATATCTACTCCTAGAACTTGGGTCTTCTGCTTAGACCCACCCTTTCTTGAATTGCTTAGACCATTGCGCTAAAATTCCACATTACTTTTTTAAGCAGGGCTTTAAAAAACCTGAGCTATTTTCATACTCAACTGAAAGCTGTTTGACCCTGAGCAGTTTACGAGTGAGATTTTCAACACTGAAATATTCCATCAACAACTCCCCAAGGCGAAGGATTCTTCTAGATACCGGGAGATTTGCTCATGCTTTCAAGCTAAGCCCATCCAGGCACAGATAAACTTTAGCCTCGAGTTTGCAAAAGATCTCCTAGATCCTCTTGGGTGCCCAGCTGAAAGTTTCTTGACTCACTTCCAAGGAATCTTTTTCACCTCCGTTTTATTAAAATTCATTTGATCACATTACAACCTTTCAAGAAGACATGTGCTGCCACAGGGAAATAAATAGAGTCGATCTATTTTGTATCATCAAAGTCCTTAAATGATGAAGATATGAAATATCAATTTCTTTTTTTTTCCTGTTCATCATCGTGTGGAAGGATTATTGAGGCTAATTGAAGCCGGCTACATTTTTCTGCTATCGATGTGGATTTTAGCTGAAGTGGAATGAAACATATCGTCTATGAAGGGAGATGACTTTTACAAATTAAACCAATGTATCTTACTGAGTTCTATTTCCAGAAATGTGACCTTATTACACTTCATAATTTAAAATGAGAGCAATAAAGACATGCTAGCCACCATGACTTCTAATAATGCCTGCTGGATTTGAATTAAGTTTGGTCCTGGCCATTAAAACATCACAAGGTACCCTGTGGGGACTGTGATGAAAAGCTCCCCATTGTACCAGTTGTTCCTGGCCATTCCAGACAACATAGCAGCCTTCCTCTGTTCTTAGTAAATAAAAGGCTCTTGCGTATTCTTATTGTTGCTACAGAAGAGGAAAATAGGATTCTTAATATAGCTGCCTGCAAGGTGAGAAAGAAGAAAAGGAAGGAAGAGTAGGGGGAAGGAAAGAAAGAGAAGTAGGGTTGGAATCCAGATTTATTTCAAAGAGGGGCAAGTGGTGGGAAAATGGGGGAAAAGAAGAACCCAAAGGGTAGGGTGTAGGGAGGCTGGTGCCGGGGGCGGATGCCTAGCAGAATGAGTCACAGTGGAAGAGTTCTAGGAAAAATCACTGGAAGTTTTTAGTGCATCAGAAAAGGGGCTGAGGCTAGGAAGGAGCAGATATGGGTGGATAAACAAATGGACTTGATTAAAAAAAAAAGTAGTAAGGTTGTTCAAATAGCCCAGGTGAGCAGGACAATGCAAAACTCTTAAGACCATAGTTTCTCCTGGAATGGCTTCCCACCATCATATGAAAAAACTGGTGCATTCAGGACACCTGATCTCAGACTGTTATACAAATGTCAAGCTATAGAGCAATGTGGGTAAGGGACATTAAGAGGAAAGTACAGATTGCAAATCAAGTCTCTCATTTAGAGCCTCACTGGATACATCTCTGGGACATTTTCTCTCCAATTCACATTTGTTCTCTGTGTGTGGTCTCCCATGGTAGAATGGTGAAAATGACTTTCTTTCTTTCTTTCTTTCTTTCTTTCTTTCTTTCTTTCTTTCTTTCTTTCTTTCTTTCTTTCTTTCTTTCTTTCTTTCTTTCTTTCTTTCTTTCTCTCTTTCTTTCTCTCTCTCTCTCTCTCTCTCTCTCTTTCTTTCTTTCTTTCTATATAAGATTTTTATTGATTTATTTGACAGAGAGAGAGAGATTACAAGTAGGCAGAGATGCAGGCAGAGAGAGAGAGAAGGAAGCAGGGTCCCTGATGAACAGAGAGCCCGATGCGGGGCTCGATCCCAGAACCCTGGGATCATGACCTGAGCCAAAGGCAGAGGCTTTAACTCACTGAGCCACCTAGGCACCCCTGTGAAAATGCCTTTAATCCTCTGTGTCTGGATGGACTTGACCCCAGCCAGAATAAATTTCACATACTCTGGAGTCTCAGAAACAAAACTGAATTCCACACTTCCAGCTCCTTCCTTGTTTTGCTTTGTAGTGCAGAATGCATTGGTCATATAGTTAAACACCAAATGGCCAGAGACGATCTAGGTTTGTGGAGATGGGTGGGATTTCAAACATCACCTTGCCCAGTCTCAAACCATCCAACTCACTAAGGTCTGTTGCCCTTAAGAGCGGACAGACTCTAAAGCTAGAAAACAGTAAGAGCTGGCTAAGTCACAGGTTGCTCACATGCTTCTGTGCCA
>CM053619.1:4461477-4490451 GCA_028646535.1 Procyon lotor
TCACCAGCTGGGTGACCTTGGGGAAGTTACTCAACATTTCTGAGCTTCAGTTATCTCATCTGTTGAATGAGTGAAAGAACAGAGTCACTCTACAGGTTTGTAGTCCCACTAACTGATGAGCTGTGGAAAGCATCCCCTGTAATTTTGGAGCATTTGTGGAAGGTGAATAAGCAGCCTTATAATCATTATTGGGAGGGGCGGGGAAGGAGACCAACAAGATCAAGGTTTAGTGTAAGAGGTTACACAGAAAGCATAATGGCTGTAGTTGTTTGTCTGGTGATCAGTCCAGTGGGTTAATTTGGGCTCTTTCCTAGTCCCTCTATACTCCCAACCACATCAAACTCTCCTGCTAGGAGGGACAGAATCCCAACCTTTATTATAATTCTTATTATATCACTGAACCCTCACCTTGTGTCTCTTTATTCCTTTCCATTCAGTCACTTCAATTCCTGATAAGAGGACGGCTTGACCAAAACATTTCCTGCCTGGGACAATCAAGTGACCGCTAAAAATACCCTGAACTCTCTTACACTGTTGGTGGGAATGCCAGTTGGTGCAGCCACTTTGGAAAACAGTGTGGAGATTCCTGAAGAAGTTAAAAATAGAGCTACCGTATGACCCTGCCATTGCACTACTGGGTATTTACCCCAAAGATATAGATGTAGTGCAAAGAAGGGCCACATGTACCCCAATGTTCATAGCAGCAATGGCCACAATCGCCAAACTGTGGGAAGAGCCAAGATGTCCTCCAACAGATGAATGGATAAAGAAGATATGATCCATATATACAATGGAATATTATGCCTCCATCAGAAAGGACGAATCCCCAACTTTTGTATCAACATGGGCGGGACTAGAAGAGATTATGTAGAGTGAAATAAATCAAGCAGAGTCAGTCAGTTATCATATGGTTTCGCTTAGGTGTGGAGCATAAGGAAAACCATGGAGGACATTGGGAGAAGGAAGGGAAGGGGGAATGGGGGGAAATTGGAGGGGAAGATGAACCATGAGAGACTGTGGACTCTGAGAAACAAACTGAAGATTTTGGAGGGGAGGGGGCGGGGGACTGGGTGAGCCTGGTGATGGGTATTGAGGAGGGCACGTATTGCATGGAGCACTGGATGTGGTGCATGAACAATGAATCTTGGAACACTGAAAAAATAAAATTAAATTAAAAAAAAAAGAAAGCCCTGGTATTCCTCCATTCCCTTATTACATCCCTGACACAGGCACCTCTGGGATGTAGCTGGTAAGCAGACAGCAGTGGGTCCCCAGTCAGGGGTAAGCCCTGACTGTCTTACCAATTTTCTCACCATCATGGGAAGTCTCCTGAGCCTAATTGGCTGGGCCACACCAGCTGAGACCTACCAGGTGTCAGGCTAAGGTAATTAGGCTGATTTTTAAAGAATAAACATGTCAGAACCTTGGCATCCTGATGTGCGCTGTCCCCTTTTAAGCAGAAGCTCTGCAAGGCTGTACATAATCAGTGATGTGTTGGTATAGATGTCTCCGAAATCCCTTCGTGCCCCCAAAGCTACAGCATGTCCTCTATAATATTGCTATTGGTGGCAAATCTTCATTTGCTCAGAGTAGATTTGATTTTGGAAAATAGCTAAGAGCTATTCATTCCCAAGCCTGGTGAAAAGGAGGGTGATCAAGCAGGGTAATAGCACTTTGGGTAATAAACAAGTGTGACTTTGAGATTGATTTTTTTGGGCACGGATCATAAACCGATTCCGAGAGAAATCAGAAATGCAGGCATATGAGCTTTCCTAAATATGCTTCCTCTCTGAGTGAATGAGGAGTGAACTAATAAATGCTGAGTGCTTACTGTGTAACAGACGCTTTATATATATAGTCTTTAAATATATAATTTCACAATTATGCCATATGATCAACATTTGCAAAAGAGGGAGCAGACTCCCAGAGCAAAAACCTATCCAATCTCACAAAAGTAATGAATGGAAGGATCCAAATTAGACTTTAAACCACCTGACTGCAAACACTCATGCTCTGGGACTTACCCAGGGGCCTCTGCCCTTAGCCGGAACTTGCAACCAGCTTCTTTGTCAGCCTCCTGATTCTGTCCCCATCCTCTTCTCTGAACCTCTCAGCTTCTTACTGGGCACCTTCCACCTTTTCTGGGTAATTTGCCTAAGGAGATAAAACTTTCAAATAAGCCCTAACCAAAAGGGAGTTTTCACAGTCTAAAATGGCAAGATGTTGCAATTACTCCTATTTTTCTTGCAAATCACACAAAGCAAAAGCAAACAACCAAAAAACAAGGACAGGCCAAAAATATCTGTCCTTGATGTAACTGGGAGACATCAGTAACCTCAAATGACAATACACTTGATTCTTGTTATTTGTGGTCTTTATATTCTGTAAAGTCACTGAGAACACCAAATTAGTGCATACTGAACCATTGCTCCCAAAGGAAACAGAGGGTTAGGGTCTTGTAAGCCTCTGTTCACAGCATTTTCATCAGTTGATCAATACATTGTTTTATGCCCGTTTCATGCCTGTTTCTGTTTAAAAACTCTTTATTTAGTATATATTGTTGACTCATTAGCATTGAACTCGTGGCCAACAGCACTGTCACTCATGCCTGATCAAAGCTTATCTAACGCCTGTAGTTCCTCCATAAGGCACAGCGCAGCCTTCTTGCACTTGGGAACACTGGACACCATTTCAACACCATGTTTGGGGCCATTGTCAACAGCAAAGTCACTACCAACAAGCTCCAAAATGCAAACAACATGGCACAAATTGGCCATTAAAAGGGATATTTGTTTACAGTATAAAAGCTGAACTGGGAAAGCAGAGTGTTATCCTGTTCATTGTCAGCTGGGAATGTGTGTGTTGAGTGAATCCATGCTCGTCACTCTGAGCATGGTCTATGGATGACCACGAAAGTGCCACGGGTATCGATTTGAAGGTTACAAATGTATTTTAGCAAAGGGGCAAATTCGCAAACACAAAATCCATGCATAATGAGGATCTCCTGGATATGACAGTGAAATGAAGACTGGACTTTAGAGAAGGGACGGAGAGGGCACCCAAAGCTACAAATCTCAGATGAAACTGGTAGAGTACTTTTTCCAATGGAAACAGGAGTGGTGGGGACAAAATCAAGAGCCCCGTCTTTGGATAAATGGGAATAAGTGAGCGGGTTGGTAGAAGGTTTCTCTCAACTTGATCTGACACTAAATAGAAACAAGGAGGGTGGGGCAGAATGAGGAATCACATAGGCAAGCCATTCTGCAGGAAGTGAGGCAGAGTGAAGGAGAAAGATCTCTGGGTTGCCACTAGCTTGCTCACTGCCAACCAAAGTATATACTAGAAGAACTCAATCACATTTTAGATATGTTATCATGAGGAGAATTTCTGCAAGCTTGGAGCACTCACCTCCCTCCCTCACCCAATCAGAGAACTCAAGCAAAAAGCAAGTCAGGTGAAGGATTCACCTGCTTAGGGATGAACAGGAAAAAAACAACAAATAGGAAAAACAAACAAAAGATGAGGAGCAAAACAAAAGATGAGGAGCAAAAATAAAGTTTTGCCATGCCATGAGGTTGAGGAAAATTAACCAAGCATGTCATCATCATTCAACAAAACCCCTAATGAAGCAGTTACCTTTATTAGATAAAAGCACAGAGCATACATACAAGAGCTCAGGGAAGATAAGTGAGATGATAGAAGGAAATAAAACATGAGTTGTAAGTTATTCGGGAAAAGAGTGAAAGAAAACTAAATCCACAAGGGCCACACATTATGAGTAGCACACAGGGAAATAAACACCACTGCAAACATGGTAAGGAGTGTGGGCAACAGAAACAAGGAAACCAAGGACAGTGAAATGGAATAATCAGAGTTTCAAAGGATGGAAAAGGAAAGAACAAACAAGAATGACATAAATTATATACTTTAAAAGTGATTGGTATTTCAAAAAAGAAAAAAAAAAAAGAACTATCAGAAGACAAACCTTAGCTAACCAGAAATAAATGGAGGAGGACTCATGAAATTGTAGGGCTAAGGTTAAAATAACAGTAGGTAATGGTTCAGAATACAAAGTGAATTAAAACCCTAAATATACCAAATGTAATCACCAACGACAATTTAAAGGAAAAGCTCACAGATACTATTGTAGCTGTGGAAGGCAAGATAAGACATCATTTAAGGATGGAATATCAAATCATTGAGCTCTAAGTATATTTACCAACTGTAAGTTAAACACTGAAAAATAATACAGTCAACTAAAACTGGGTGGTTGAAACTAAGGGAAAAACGTGGAAAAAGTGTATCAGACCAATTCTGTCAGGTTTTTTTTTTTTTGCAGATTATTAAATGTCTACATAGATATTTAAATGCCATACACAAATGTGTAATAATGTACCTTTGTGTTTACAAAAGTATTTTCTGAACTAAAGTATAAAATTTCCAAATTAGTGAAACATACTTCAGATGCCGAGAAAATTCACCATATAGTTTTTTTAAAAACAAGAGATTAGAGAAGCATAAGACTTAACACAAGATATATTACAGAATTAAAAACAAACTCACTTATTGTGATATAAATGGGCAACACTTACTCTTTAAAAGGGAAAAGGGGGAGCCTTAGTGGCTCAGTGGGTTAAGCATCTGCCTTTGGCTTGAGTCATGGTCGCAGGGTCCTGGGATCAAATCCCGCATCAGGCTCCCTGCTCAGCAGGGAGTCTGCTTCTCCCTCTCCCTCTGCCCCTCTCACTTGTGCTATCTCTCTCTCTCAAATAAATAAAATCTTAAAATAAATAAATTAAAAAGAAAAAGAAAAGAAAAAAAAGAGGCTCAGATCACAGAGTAAAACCTCAGTTTTACTGTGTGAATAGATGAATCTAAAACAAAATGACCTGGGGTGCCTGGCTGGCTCAGTGGGTTAAAGCCTCTGCCTTCGGCTCAGGTCATGATCTCAGGGTCCTGGGATCGAGCCCCGCATCAGGCTCTCTGCTCGGCTGGGAGCCTGCTTCCCCCTCTCTCTCTGCCTGCCTCTCTGCCTCCTTGTGATCTCTCTCTCTCTGTCAAATAAATAAATAAAATCTTTAAAATATATATATATGTATATATAACAAAATGACCAAGAGAGGTTGAATAATCAAAGACATACAAATAAAAATCCAAGCAAAATATCAGTCATGATCTTAATAACAGACAAAATTATATTTTAGGTAAAAGGGCCTCAGTGAACCAAAGACAAACATTTTAAAATAAAAAGTTCAATTCACAATGAAGCCCTAATAGTTATTGGCTATTTACCAAATAACAGTGTTATTATTGTTTTTGTGTATTATTATTACATTATATAGGAAATGAATAGGAAATAGTTTAGAAACCTTTCTCCGCTCACAATGAAACAGAGTCAAAAAGTAATTACAAAGCTAATAAAGGAAAAAGTTGTTTTTCCAGCTCTCTGGAAATATTAAAAAATTGAAATAAGCCTTATTAATTGCAAATAACTACAAAAATAAAGATAAAAAAAAATCCTATATACCAAACCTATGGGACAGAGCTAAAGTGGAAACTGGAGGAAAATCCTTAACATGTACACTAATAAACCAGAGAAGCATGGAAACAGCTTAAATTGCTTACCTGACATCCTGTCACTCATAAACTAAAGCAAAATTAGTCAACCAACTAAAGGAATAAAGACGACAGAAAAAGCCCTACTTCCGCTAAAATAAATTTCCCATTAATCAAATGCATAGATTAAACTGAAATTATTTAAAAATTACTAAGAGTTAAGAATTATTACAATGCTTTTGCTGTAAGGAAGAGCATTCCTCAGTAAAGAAAACTAAAATTCTTGACCACTAAGAATTACATTTTCTTAAGATTCCATATTGAAAAAAATTATAAAGATGAAGAAAAATGAGAGGGGAAAAAAAGGGTTCCATCTACCACAAAATACTTGTCTTAATATATTAAAAAAAAAAAAAAAACCAAATCAATAGGATAAAGATGAAGAGCATAAGTTAAAAATTGGGCAAGTATTATGAAAAGGTATTTCAGAAAAGGAAATGTAAATATCTCTCAAAACTAGGAAGATATGTTTGATTTCACTGACAATTAGAGAAATTAAAACAAAACTCTAATATCCCTTTTTTTGAACTATCAGGAGGCACAAAGACCAATGTTAGATAACACACATCTTGTTGTTTTTTTTTTTAAAGATTATTTATTTATTTATTTATTTATTTATTTATTTATTTATTTGACAGAGAGGGAGAGAGAGAGATCACAAGTAGGCAGAGAGACAGGCAGAGAGAGAGGGGGTAAGCAGGCTCCCCGCTGAGCAGAGAGCCTGATGCAGGGCTCGATCCCAGGACCCTGAGATCTTGACCTGAGCTGAAGGCAGAGGCTTTAACCCAGTGAGCCACCCAGGCGCCCCTAGATAACGCACATCTTGTAAAGAGGAGAGGTACCCCTGTGTCATGAAAACTGTTCTTCTATTGACAACAACTTGTCAATGACCAAAAAATTAAAGTCCCTTTGTCCTTGACGCCGAAGTTCTACTTCTTGTAATGTAGCAATGAAATTCACTCACAGACTTGTGAAATAAAACATAAACCAGTTTATTATAGCATTGTGTATAGGAGCAAAATAATTGAAACAGCTTAAATATCCATTAGCAGAATGTGAGCCAAATATATTTTGAAATAAGCATACAATGGATATAATATACTAAAACATAAAAGGACTCTAATTATGCTAATATAGAGCCCACTTTTAAGATTTATTATTGAACGTGAAAAGCAAAGGGGCGCCTGGCTGGCTCAGTCCGTAGACTGAGACCGTTGATTTCTGGGTTGAGAGTTCAAGCTCCACATTGTAGAGCTTACAAAAAGAGAGAGATAGAGAGAGTTCTTTGTAAATTTGGGGCACCTGGCTGGCTTAGTTGATTGTATATGTCACCCTTAATCTTGGGGTTGTGAGTTCAAGACCCATGTTGTGTGCAGAGGTTGCTTAAAGATTGCTTAAAAATAAAATCTTTTTAAAAAGAAAGTAAAAAGCAAAGTGTAAAAAAGCAAAACGATAGGTCTAGTATGGTACCATTTATGTCCATCAAAATAAAATATGTGCATATACATATACATATATAAGTGTAGGCTTACGTAGCACCTTCTTTTTGAGAAAGTCATTAATAGCAGTTTGCATTGAGGCATGAGGGGCGGGGAAAGGAGATGGTGACATTATATTGACCATACCCCCTTTTGCACATTTTGAGTTTTGAATCTGTGGCTGCATTTCCTATTTAAAATGAGTACTTCAGGGGTGCCTGAGTGGCTCAGTGGGTTAAAGCCTCTGCCTTCGGCTCAGGTCATGATCTCAGGGTCCTGGGATAGAGCCCCGCATCGGGCTCTCTGCTCAGCAGGGAGCCTGCTTCCCCCTCTCTCTCTCTGCCTGCCTCTCTGCCTACTTGTGATCTCTTTCCTCTCTGTCAAAAAAAATAAATAAAGTCTTTAAAAAAATAATAAAATAAAATAAGTACTTGAAATTTAAAACTGGGGTTGGGGGGAGCAGAGTTTGGAGTTTAGCTGAAGGACACAGAGATACCAAGTGCAATATATAGTTTGCAGGAAGTTCTGCAGGACTTGGTGAGAACCGGAATGTGCCTTCCTTGTCTCTGCCTGTGGGTCCTCCTCTCTGGCCTCAGGTCCCTTCTCCCAGGGACCCTCTGTTTGCACATGGCCCAATTTCACTATCAGCTCCAGGGCCCACAACCCTCTGACTCAAGAGTTCCAACTCTGTAGGGGGAGGGTTGATTGATTCTAGCCTGGAAGATAAATCGGTTTCCCCTAAATGGAAGCTCTTCTCTTTTTCACAGGGTAGCTAGGGGGATGGAAAACACAAATATAAAACCGTTCCCTGAAAATCCATTCCTTCAGCAGAGGCTGGGACTGGAGGTAATGTACGCACAAGAGGAAATAAGAGGAAGTGCGCGCATGTCTGTGTGTGGGTGCGGGTGCGCGTGCACGCATTTGTGAGCGTGTGCCCATGCGTGTGGTGAAGAGCTGCTAAGATAGGCAGGCCCAGTATAAAATGGGTAGGAGAGAGCTCTGACTTTGAAATCACACATTTCTGTTTACATTCCTCTTCTGCTGCCAGTTAGCTATGTGACTTCGGGCTAACAAAAACATTTACCTCCCTTGCATGATTGGTGCAAAGACTGGAGTTGACACCATTTAAAATGGCAGGCATGGAGTAGGTGCTTGATAAACAGTAGGTGTTGCTATGGGCAAATTTTAAAAGAACTCTAGGGGCCCCTGGATGCCTCAGTCGGTTAAGCAGTCAGCTCTTGATCTCAAGATCCTGGGATTGAGCCCCGTCTTAGGCTCTGTGCTTGGTGGGGAGTCTGCTTGAGATTCTCTCTCTCCCTTTCCCTCTACTCCTCCCTCTGCTAGCTCTCTCTCTCTCTCTCTCAAATAAATCTTTAAAAATAATAATAAAAGAACTCCATCTAGTGATGGATATAGCTGACTTAGGAAGACTTAAAAAGGAAGACTTAAGAGTTCAAGACCCAAGAAAAGTCAATGTTTCAGTTCAAGTCTGAAGGCAGGAAAAAGCCGATGTCCCAGTTTGAAGATAGAGTCAAGTAGGAGAAATTCTCTTACTCCGGGGACAGTCAGACTTTTTGTTCTGCTCAAGCCTTCAGCTGATTTTCTAGGCCCCCCTACAATGGCGAGAGTAGCTGTTCCACTGGGCCTACTCATTCAAATATTCACCTCATCTACAAACATCCTCCTGGAAACGCGCAGAATAATGTTTGACCAAATATCTGGGTACCCAGTGGCTCTGCCGAGTTGACACATGAAGTCAATGAGTGAATAGGGAATAAACTCCAAACAACGAGTAAGTCTCCCTGAGAGTCTGGTATAGGGTGGGAAGGAAGTACTAGAGGACAGATTAACGTAGAGTCTAATGGCATGAAACTGCAAAGCAACCAGAGGGGAATTTACCGGGTGCTGTTGATGGGGGGCAGGGATGGGGTATAGGTGAACAGGAGAGGTAGCATATGCAAGCCCGGGTAAACTTGGAGTAGCATGAGAGAAGCTTCCACAGCCAATTAGGACTTTGAATGAAAGCATAATTGTCTTTATTTATCTTTTGTCCAAGCCAAACTGGACATCCCTATGGAGAGAGTGAAGGTTAAGGGATTTGTGAAATGTGTACAGATGTTTTAAGATCTGTGCAGATGTTTCTGACCAAGAAGTTCTGTTCTTCTGAAGGGGTGTCGGGGAGTCCTGTGTGGTTCTCTTGCCGTGTTAGTGCTGATTACCTCACCCCTAGTCCCAGGAGTAGAGCAGTGCCATCAAAGGACAGGAGTTCCTTTCATACTAAATGAGCCTTTTCTTCCAGGGAGCTCTGCCTGGGGGCTGAAGATATAAGTTTAGTACTAATTTAACCTTATGATGATAATATGTAAAGCCATGGAATGGAACGACCACCTAAGGAAGTGGTTCTCAGCCCTGAGTGCACGTAAGGGTCAACCTGCCAAAGCCAGAGCCCCACACCTGGAGATTCTAATTTCCCTTGCCTGGGGCCCATGCATCCCTGCATTTAGAAGCCTTCCCAGATAATGCGAATGCACAGAGTTGAGAACACAAAACCCAGGGAAGGAAAGAAGAATCTCAACCAAACTTGAAGCAGTCAGTGTTGGAGATGGATTTGAGAATTCGTGGCATTGAAGCAAAGACGGCCAGAGATGAAGGGTTTTGAGAGAAGGTCCATGGTATCATGTGCCCCCGAGCACATCAGATGAGGTTAGAGAAGTGACCCACACATTTGACACGAGGGAAGCGGATTGTGACCTTGAGAAGAGTGGTGGGGACGGGAACCAGATTGGAGTGAGCTGATGTGGAAACAGCATCACGGCAGTAGTTCTGAGTTCTGCTCTGAATGATGAACGTAAATGATGTAGCAGCTGCTGTTGGGAGGTGGGGGGAATGGAGAGCTTTTGATTACACTGACAGGGACAGCCTAACAGAAAAGAAGAATTTCATGAGGAAGGAGAAAAGCATGGTAACAGCAGTCATGATGTCCCTGGAGAAGCCAGAGGCCATGGAAACCAGATGAGGACCAACTAGCCTTTGATGGGAGTAGGGATCCCTCTTCTTTGGACCTAGGATGGTAGATGGAAATTAGCCAACTAGTCAAGTCTGTAAATTTGGCAGTGAAGAGGTAAGAAAATGCCCATCTGATGCCTTCTATAAATATTTATTTATACCACCAGGATCGAAGGATAAATGCACAGTATTTCGAAGTCTGTTTTGGTCACTTCATGGACTATACCATGGACATATTTTCTTGTTAATAACTATGCATCTCAATCAACCTTTTAAAAGTACTGCATATTTATATACCTTTCTACAGTTGACCATTACTTTTAAAAAGATTTTATTTTTGAGAAAGAGAGAGAGAGAGAGTGCACACACAAGTGGGGTGAGGGGCAGAGTGAGAGGGAGAAGCAGACTCCCCACTGAGCAGGGAGCCTGACTCGGGGCTCGATCCCAAGACCCTGGGATCATGACTTGAGCTGAAGGCAGGTGCTTAACCAGCTGAGCCACGCAAGCACCCCAATCACTATTTATTTATTTAATCACCACTCTTGCGGGGACACCTTCATTTTTTGCCCAACTTTTGATGATAAATATCCTTACACATATTTTAAATATTACTTTCCTCAGAATAGGTTTCTGTAAAAATCACCTTTTGTATCAAGTTGACTTTCCTTTATCTCCAATATTTTCATCGCTCCTTTGGGCAACCAGAATTTATAGAATACAAAGCATTTAATTGCTATTTTCCATAAACTTTTTACGCTAAGTAAAAATGTTTGTTGTTGACCTGACTTTATTCCCTCTTTTAATGCATTGTGGTCTTATAGGCTGGTTGGACTTCATGTGAAATTTCATATTAATTATTTATTGTGAAGAGAGGCTTCTCCTTTTTCTGTGAACGCAACTGTCCACCTTGAAATCCTGATTGGCCCACCTTGACAAAAACTGCTACTAGAAGTTGGAAGGCAGTGCAGTTTAAATTCCCAAGAGTGATTTCTTCTCTCCTTCACACATGACCCCAACACACACCCTTCTTGTTGTCTTCATTGGTCTGTTCTTGGTTCTCCACTTTGGCTGATCTTGCCTGTGAAATTCCTGACTCTCGAAACCTGCCCCTATATCCTCCGAAGGTAAGACTTGCACAAAATTTGCCCTAAATGCTCCTGATTCCCCTCCACCTGATAGCACTTCCCTGAATACCTGAATTCTCCCCTCACCGCTATTACACCTGGAAACGACTCTGTGGAAGGATACTCTCTATTTCTGTTGAATCCTTTATTTGTTCTAGTATAGAAGCACAAGATGATTGACTCCTGCTCTAAAATTCTTTGTAGCCAAGGACAGTACATGACCCAATATCTATTTCTAATGCCAAAGCTGGAATGAGCTTTTCTTTACCTTTTTAAAAAAAGATTTTTAAATTAATTGTTAATTAATCTATTTATTTATTTGGCTAAGAGAGAGGGAGAGTACAAGCAGAGGGAGCAGTAGAGGGAGGAGCAGGCTCCCCACTGAGCAGGGAGCCCAATGTGGGGTTCAATCCCAGTACCCCAGGATTATGACCTGAGCCAAAGGCAGACGCCCAACCCACTGGGGTACCCAGGCACCTGAATGAGCTTTTTCAAAATGCAATTCTGACCTGTTCCCTGTATTGCTTCAAGTCCTGCAGTGCTTATCCATTGTTATTGGAATAAACACAGTCTTCCTCAAGAGGACCTAAAGGAACCCCCTCCTTTCCAGTTACAAATCTCTCCGTGCTGCTCCTTGGCCTCTGAAAACCATTTATATTACTGTTATTTGAGTTTCACGAGCAAGCCATGCATGCTTCTACCTCAAAGATTTATTCTCTTCACAAGAAACTTTGTTGACAAATGTGTTTGCCTCGTTAGCTATGCCTCATCCTTCAGATCTTCACATAGTTGTCACTTCTTCCAGGAAGCCTCCTCTACTCCAGATACAGTTGAATCTTCCTATTGTATGTTCCCACAGTGGCATGTGATTCTCTACTGCACTCCTTACTCATGACTGCAATTTCACACCTATGTCTGTGCTTTTTAGATGAGTATCTGTCTCCCTACCAGACTGTGAGTTTCATGAAAACCAGGATGGCATCTCAAGATAGACATGTCTATCATTAAGTACAGCACCCAAGAAATATTTGTTGGATGAGTGAATGAATGAGTGAATGAACAAAGGAATGGTTAAAATGGAGAGGCATAGGCTCCAAAACCAGAGATGGATAGTTAAGGAACAGACCTCATGGTAGAGGTATGGGGAGAGCAGGGGGCAGAGACCATCTCATCAAAGCCGTCTTAACATGAGTGCACAGAAAGGCTTCAGAGAATCAATTAATCTACTGTAACTCTGTAAAATTTTGTTCAGATGTCTATTTCAACAGAGCCCAGGGCATTCATTAAGTGTTCACACGGGTGCTGACTTTCCCAAAGGAGGCAAAACCAAATCCGATTTCAGAACAAGAACTAGATACATGCTTAGAGGTGACGAGTGGTCCCTTGAATCTTTGGCTGCATCCCACCCATAGCCTTTCTACCAAACAACGGCAATAATAGTCCATCTAAAACACGTATTTCAGGTGTCTCCTGATTCTCTGAAGATCCTCTAAGCAAAATTAACTCTTTGGAACTCAGGCTGTTGGAGCATCAGATGAAGCGAGAGCTGGCTGGTTGTCCTTTGTCTCCCAGCGTTGCTGTCTCTTCTTGAATCCCTACTGGCAGATAGCTCTAAAGACAGCATGCAGTGTAGGGCTTTTTATCCTCCATTTGCCTCTTGTTCCTAACTAATGAAGCCTCAAGCCCTTGTTGCGCCTTGTTTCTACAAAGCCGGACACCTTCTTTTAACAGGACGTACTTGAAAAACAAGATATTTTCCTTTGTACTAGAAACAAATGGTGATTAATGTGCTCATTGTAATTAATCTGTGGTGACAGATTAGTGGTGGAGCAGCAGTTCTTTGGCTGCTGTGGGAGCGTTCCTTGATAGGACAGCTGGTGAGAGGGGACACCAAATTCAATTTGTTTCTCATTTGCATACATATGACAACCATCTGTGCTAATAGCACTGCAATGTCTCCATTAGGCCCTGTGCTAGCACACAGCCTTCCCCGGGCTCCTGTCAGGCCCGAGAGAGGGGGAGCTCAGAGCATAAATATTTGTAGAGGAAAAGCAGTGGGTTTGATGGAACACAACCGACCATGTCCCCTTCCACTGGTGGTTCAGCACCAAACATGGGCTGAGATCCCTCTCACCCATAGGAGGGTGATCTTCTTTTGAGAATTCCTCCTCCTTTCATGAAAAAGCCTCTCTCTTGAGCTATTCGTGGCCTATTCCTGATTGTCTGGTTGCTCAAGCCAGCTTCTCTTTGGCAAAGACCTTTTCATTTTTGTAACTGGCCCATTTATTTAAAAAAAAAAAAATCATGGAGTGTCTGCAAAATTGGGGCAACTAGTCCAGGTGGAGGAGAAACATGAATTAACAGGAGAGAAGAGGTTTTTGGTGTATGGGGTTTACATGCCATGGTGAGAAGAGCAGGGTAAAGATCTGCTGTGTTATGTTCTAAGCAGAGTATCAGAACCGAGTGCAAGGTGGTGTGGAATAGTGGGTGATGATTCCATTAAGTTTAGTGCTCTGAGAAGTCCTCTCGGAGGAGGCAAGATTTAAGGTGTTACCTGGATGATAAGAAGAGATCAGCCTGCCAACATCAAGGGAAAATGCATTTTTTCCAAAGAAAGAGAATAGTGAGCTTGACATGTTGAGGAAGAAAAATGTCCAGTGTGACTGGGAGGAAGAGAGTTAGGTGGTGAGAGCAGGGAGTCTGTCTTTGTTGCTTAGGGCTGGAGTAATAAAGTACCATGGACAGCGTGGCTAAAAACAATGGAAATTTATTGTCTATAATTCTGGAGGCTAGATATCAATAATCAAGGTTCTGGCATGGCCCTGAAAACTCCAGGGAAGAATATTTCCTTCCCTTTTCTAGCTCCTGGTATTGCCAGAAGTCTCTAGTGCTCCTTGCCTTGTAGACATATCCTTCCAGTCTCTGCTTCTGATATCAAATGGTTGTTGTCTGCTCATGTGTCTCTGTGTCTCCTCTTATACTGGCACCAGTCATATTGGATTAGCCAGCTGGAGCACCCGGGGATCTGAAAGCCATATAAGGCATGTGGGTCGTGGTGTAAGAGTCATGGATGACCTTTAAAGACTTAGTATAATGAAATGACATGATGTAACGTCCATGGGTAGATTGGGGGGACGTGTGGCCAGAGGGAAGAATAAAGGTAACCATCTGCCTTATGTATTCAAAATATGTATTTGGAAAATGAGAGGAATCATATTCTCATCCTAAACAGTTGGCAAGATGATGCATATTCACCAGAAGAAGGAATATTTGGGGGACAGGGAACAAGTCTGAGAAAGAAAATCAAAGGTTCCATTTTGAACACATTAAGTTAGAAACATCTACAAGATATCCACATGGAAACATCAAATCAACATAATTGGGGGACACCTGGGTGGCTTAGTTGGTTAAGCATCTGCTTCTTGGTTTTAGCTTAGGTCATGATTTCAAGGCTGTGAGATGAGATCAAGCCCTGAGTCAGGCTCCATGATGAGTGTACAGTCTGCTAAAGTTTCTCTCTCCCTCTCTCTCTAGCCCTCCTAAAATAAATGATTTAAAAAAAAAACCAACTTATTTGGGTGGACTCCAAATGTCAGAAGAGGACTAGTCTTGAGATAGAAATTTGAGAGTTATCAGCTTCAAAAAATTATTTAAAGTCTGTGATGCTGGAGAAGATCTCTCTCTAGAAAGAAAGGAATATAGAAAACACACACATACAAATGCACACACATGCACACACATGCACATGCACACACACACACGCACACAAGGACCTCATCCCAAACCCAGAGGAACACTACAGCTCACTTTTCCTCGTGTCTCTATCTCAGCTAGGGGTTATCATGTCTTGTGGGTAAGTGTCCTTCCTTGCTATGGATGACTTTATTCTTTGAAAAACTATGTGTAGTGTTGAGTCAAGGCTTGCCTGACCCCTCTCTGGATCATGCCTCATGTCACCCATATTCCATCTCCATTTCCTTTGTCCTCATGCTGCTCCATGACGAGGGAGTCCAGGTTCAATGTCTTTATATCCACACACCAGGGTTTCTCAACCCCAGAACTCTGGACATTTTGAGCTTGATGATTCTTTGCTGAGGAGGACTGCCTTTATATTGTAAATGTCTAGCAGTATCCCTGACCTCCACCCACTAGGTACCAGTGTCCACCCCCCCCAATCCCACACTGTGACAATTAAAAATGTTTCCAGGGACGCCTGGGTGGCTCATTGGGTTAAAGCCTCTGCCTTCAGCTCAGGTCATGATCTCAGGGTCCTGAGATCGAGCCCCGCATCGGGCTCTCTACTCAGCAGGGAGACTGCTTCCCCCCTCTCTCTGCCTGCCTCTCTCCCTACTTGTGATCTCTCTCTGTGTCAAATAAATAAATAAAATCTTTAAAAAAAAATGTTTCCAGACATTGAAAAATGTTCTCTGGAAAGTGTGGGTTGGCGGGTCCCACTTAAGAACCCCTGCCACAGACATAACACAGGGCTCTGCATACAGGAGGCACTCATTAAAGACTTGCCATTGGTGGTGACGGCAATTATATCTTGGCACACAGCTTCTCTCTACCTTTCTCCATCCACTAAAGGAAATAGATTCTTTATTAAACATCTTATAAAATAGCATCAGAATTTCTCATTAGTCACTGGCCAGGCCTCTAGGCTCCAGGCTCCCTTCTTTAGAGCTAAAGACAAATGTGTAAGGAGTCAGAATGAGGTGTGAGAGGGAGTCATTCATTCAGCCGGTGAACAAATGGCAAAGTTAAACAACAATTGAATTAAGAAAGCCCTTCTGCGACCAAAGCCTGGTTTGATAAGATAGGGGAGGTTATTACCTAAGAAAAATTGCTACCACACATTCCAATGACTTTGTGTCCTAAGTAAAAAGTCATCTTTCGCACAACAGATGTCCTTTTAAAATTTTATCAACCAGAAAAATAGAAGGAGGAGAATGCAAAGCAGACCGTTAAAATGTAATCTAGAGTCTAGAAATTAATAAAATGGAAGCATGATCAGTTGAAAATGGCATGGAATCACATGATATGTAGCTGTCCTTATGGTGCATCATAGCAACTGAAACCCTAAAGATTGAGTACACATATGGGGCATGCTAGCAGCATGGGGGACACGGCAGTCCTTCCTGGTGGATCCCAGGACAGCCTCAGAAGACTGGGGAGCATTATAGATAATGTGTGTTTGCCAAAGCAGACCTCTTGGAGACCTCTCCAAGCCCTCTTGGAGACCTTCCTATGGGTCCACACCTAATCTTGGTCCTCAGATTGCACCACTTTTGTTGTCAAGTAGAGATATAGAAAGTTGAAATCAAACTAAAAGAAATCCTTTCTCTCTAGGAAAGAAAACTTAGCCAATCGGCTGCCTATCTCCTTTCCCCGGAGCTCTATCAGGGTCCTGATTGATAGAGGGAGGCTTGTGTGCTTTCCATGCGGCAAGGAGTCTTGGATTAGCCCTGATCCTTCTGCAACATGAATTCAAGGGGACAGAAGTATTAGGAAGGAAAAGAAAGACATTCCCAACAAAGGGCTTATGGAAAATAATCTTGTATGGAGAAACAGTAGTATTCTGGTTATAATGACAGCATAACAAAGCACCCCAAAATATAATGCCTTTAAGAAACAACAACTTATTCTTTCACATCCATGGATCAGATGGGTAGTTCCACTTCTTTTGGTGTTGACAGGGGTATGTCTCAAGTCTAAAATGGCCATACTCACATAGCTGGCAACTGATGCTCTCTGTCACCTGGGAAATGACAGCATGAGATTACTTACACTGCTCTTGTTTGACAGGGTTTGCCTAATGGAGCAAAATAAAAATTTACTTGGGAAAGGAAAGTTGATCGAATGCCAGCTAGAAGGCAAGTTGCAAAAAACCAATCCTGGAAAAGAAAAGAACCAGGTCGCGAATGTCCAACTTTGATTACAGCTTTTTAAAAACAGAATTGCATTTAAAACATTTTTTTCTTTGCACACCCCTCTTTTCTTTTTTTCCCTTGCACACACACTCCACTTTTGGTGGAAGTTCCCGTTCTCCTCTGTGGGGTCCCTTCCACATAGCTACTTGGTCTTCCTTACAACATGGCAGCATCTTTCTAAGAATGAAATTGCAGAAAGAAGCTTTCAGGAGCCATCAGTCTCTTACAGCCTGAACTTGAAAGAACTATATTCTTTTGTTTTTCACTGTAATGGTTACAGAGACAGCCCAGATCCAAGGGGAGAGAAAAAAAAAGCTCTACCTCTTGATAGGGGGATCCCAGCCCGCATCCAAAAGATCTGTCACACAAGTTCTTGGGTAATAATTAACATTGATAGTATAAATGACCTGTTTTTAATAGTTTTGGTAGCAGGATGATTGTGCAAGGGAAATGGATTGTGTCATTTCATTGTAATACGCCTATAAATGCCATCCATGGCTCTTACGCTATGACCTGCATGCCTTACCTGGTTCTCAAACTCTCATGTGCTCCAGCTGGTTAGTCCAATGGGACTGTTGTCACTGAAGAAGAGCAGAGACACAGAGGCACTCAGGGAGAAGACAGCCATGTGATGACAGGCGATACAGGGAAAGGTCATCTTTGGACACTAGCAGCCATAACAGACTTGTCATTTGACTCCATGGCAACCATTGTGGCATATTTCTATGATCCTGATTCATGTTTGTGCCCTTCTCCCCTAGAGTACAGTATTGTCACACTGTAAGAGCCATGGATGCAAAAGAAAGAGAGGGCTTACCCTCTTGCAATCATATATATGTGCATGTACTTATATGTATTTGAGGAGTGATCAGAGGGCTGGGAAGAATAATTCTCTTTATACCAGCATTTGGCTTTGAACACCAATTATTCCCCACACTGCTGTGACAAGGACATATACAGAAAATGTTCAAGAGCCATATTCATCTAATCAAGTTTTTAAGAAACCCAATTTCCTCTCTGTCTTCTGACATTTCCTTAAGGAATGAGTAAGTAGCTGATCTTCTCTCTCTCTCTTTTTTAATTGCTTATTTCATACAGCTAGTACGAAATTCAAATGAAAGAATATGAGATTTACTGTTCATATAGTAAGTGCTCAAAGATGTTAGATGATGATGATGATGATGATGAAAAGAGCTAAACACAGTATCTGATGTAGTAAGTGTGTAATAAATGGCAGCTAATATCATTGTTAAAAAAATTCTTCTAAAGGGAGAATGGTAAAGGGATGGGGTACAATCTGTCTGAATGGGGAGAGAAGGACATAAGGGCTATGAAGCTTGGGGTCAAGAGAAGGGCGATGCTCACTCTGCCTCAGGAGGCTTTGACAGAGCTATCTTTAATACCAAATTATCAGAGACAGTTTTGGGATTTTCATTGGCACAGACATGCTTCCCCCCCTGAGCCCTGGAGTAAATACTTAGAGGGTTAAAGGTCAGTTCATTAATCTCCTCACTTGTCTGTTTGTTTGGACATACGGATGCTCCATTGTGAAGGCAATTTGAGGAAGGGGTGGAAGAAATTGAGACCAGGGAAAATGTGAATTCTAACCCATTTTAGTACCGTTACCTGGCAAACAGAGGGATGTACAAGGGAAAAAATGTTTTAAATACAGTTCTGTTTTTAAAAAGTTGTATGTTTCCAGGGTCGGTTTATGCAACTTGCCTTCTAGCTGGCATTTGATCAGCTTTCCTTCTGCAAGTAAATTTTTATTTTGCTCCAGTAGGCAAAACCTGTCAGGTAAGAGCATTTTAAGTTCTTACCCTGTTCCTTTGTATCAATGCTATTTCTTCTGCTTTATGTGAATTCAATACATTATCAACCTTCTTTGAGGGGTCCTGGAGAAGCCTCATTCTAAGAGATGTTGAAACAAAAGCAGAGACAAGAAAGACACTTCCTACAGAAGTAAAATAAGGGTAATTTTGACTCATTAAACTCAGTGTCATTTTTATTAATTGCTGAGACACCTCTCCATTTGGATCCAAATAACCTAAAAACAGTCAGTTGCCCTAGAGTCTTTCTGGGGCAAAAGCCCTGAGAAAGAATAACCGACTTGTTAAAGTTCACATCTATAGACAGGAAGAGAGCAAAGAAGGCAGAGCCTATATGTTTATTGTCTATCTCTTGGGAGGTTGTGGTAGACAGATTTCAAGGTGACCACCCCCAAGATCCCTGCCCCCTGGCATTCACATAGTTGTGTAATCCCTTCTCCTTGAGTGTGGGTAGGACCTATGGCCTGCTTCTAATCAACAGAATATAGAAAAAGTGATGGGGGCACCTGGGTGGCTCAGTCATTAAGTGTCTGCCTTCAGCTCAGGTCATGATCCCAGGGTCCTGGGATCAAGCCCCACATCAGGCCCTCTGCTCCATGGAAAGTCTACTTCTCCCTCTCCCACTCCCCCTGCTTGTGTTTCCACCCAAAGCAGACCATGAGGCCAGCCCAGATTCACAGATGGAAACTAAGTCTCCAGCTTTGAATGACCAAAGCTGCAATATAATATAAAAGGGCATGAAAAGAGGAGAAGTACTTGTGGTCATCTTACCATCTACCACATGCTCTAAGAGGGAGGCTAGCGCATGAGCCAAAATACATGTTATGGGAGACACTATTCTAGTGCCTCTGACTCTAACGGAATAGAGGACCAAGTCTCTGCTGCATAGGCTAGGACTTACACATCACACCAGCATTCCCTCCACCACATTGCCCCTCCTTCTGTGCCGGAAACAAGAAATAGAGCCTTGGGGCTCCTGGGTGGCTCAGTCCCTAAGTGTCTGCCTTCAGCTCAGGTCATGATCCCAGGGTCTTGATCGAGCCCTGCATCGGGCTCCCTGCATTGGGCTCCCCACTTAGCGGGGAGCCTGTTTCTCCCTCTCCCACTCCCCCTGCTTGTGTTCCCTCTCTCGCTGTGTCTCTCTCTGTCAAATAAATAAATAAAACCTTTAAAGGAAAGAAAGAGAAAGAAAGAAAGAAAGAAAGAAAGAAAGAAAGAAAGAAAGAAAGAAAGAAAAAGAAAAAGAAAAAGAAAAAGAAAGAAAGAAAGAAAGAAAGAAAGAAAGAAAGAAAGAAAGAAAGAAAGAAAGAAAGGCTTTTCTCTACCTCCCCTTCCTTCAGCCCCCCAAGTGCAGGAAACAGAGCCTGCCAACATCCCCAAGGGCCTCATCAGCCCAAGGAGATCCCTGACCACATACTAGAGAAAGAGAAGAAGTTATTACAGACTCGCTGCAATCATCACCTGGATGGAGCATCAAGATTCCACCCTCTGGTGATGGACATACATGGGCACAAAGGCTACACCCCAAATTCTGGGGACACTCATGTGTTCTACTTTTACAAATAAGAAAATCGAAATTCAGAGAAATGAAAACACATGCCCAAGTTCACATAGTGGCAAAACTGAGCTACATCTTAAAAATATGAACCTTTGGGGGCCAGCAAAATGTAAGGAGGCAAGCAGAGATACATACACTCAAACTGGACAGTATTGATTCCCAGCCAACAGCCCTTCCCCACCTCCCTGCAATGGCAACATCTTGATTTTATTCTGGTTTCCATCCCTCTCCTTGTGGTTCAGAAGAGCAGCCTGTACCCCAACTTTCAGGAATAAATCTCAGCTTAGCCAAGCCAGTGATATGACCCTCCTCTCTTTGTCTGAAACTGGTTAAGCTTATAGACATGCAACCCATACAGCTGCATGGAGCCCTGGTCTCAGAAGGACCCCACACTTGATTTAATGCTCTGCTGTCATCCTGAAATTCTTAATAACACTTGAACAAGAGATGTCACATTTTAAGTTTGCACTGGGCTCCACAAATTATTACAAATTACATAACTGGTATATATGTTGAAATTCTGGGGAACATGGCACAGAGAAACCTGTGGGAGGAACTTCTAATATGTATTATTACACACAAATGTGCCCCTTTTCTTCTACACGTGATGCCTGGAGCTACAGCAACTATCTTGTGCCCTTAGGGAAGCAAGGCTTGACAGATCAGAAAGATGGAAAGAACCTGGATCTTGATGATGCCACTGATGTTTTATGAGATAATAAATCTTCTTTTCTGTTTTTACAATTTGAGAGAAGGCTTTCTTTCACTGAAAAAAATTCACAGAATGGATTCAATTGACATGTATGAACTAGATGACTTTGAGAAAACTTGGTGATTCCTGTGAGCTCATTTCTTTATCTATAAAATAAAAGCAAGGCCAACCTCACATACATGCCGTGAAAATAAGATAGCATTTGGTACACAGTAGGGCGTAATCCACTGGTGGCAATAATAGTAATTGTAATTTTGTGGTTGTCGTTGCTACAAACCCAGTGCTGTTATTTACCATAACCTCTAAATGCCCCTTGTTCTCTCCCATTTTTGAAGTATTCCAGCATCGAAAAGGTCATTAAAATATATCTTCTGTGACAAAAACTTACCAACCCATCCACCAACCAACCAACCAACCAACCAAACAAACAAACAAACAAACATATCAGCTAAGGAATGTAGATATAGTCCCTGTGAATCTTTTTTTTTTTTAAGATTATTTATTTATTTATTTATTTGACAGAGAGAGACCACACGTAGACAGAGAGGCAGGCAGAGAGAGGAGGAAACAGGCTCCCCGCCAAGCAGAGAGCCCAATGCAGGGCTCGATCCCAGGACCCTGAGACCATGACCTGAGCCGAAGGCAGAGGCTTCAACCCACTGAGCCACTCAGGCGCCCCATCCCTGTGAATCTTCTGAACGCCAGGTGATGGATGGAGGATGGAGGATGCTTAATTCATGCTCGTATGCATGCTTCACTAAACCAGGTAATTTATCCTAAACCTGAGTCAACAACTATTAGAAGTAAATTTGGATTTAGATCTTTACATATCAATAGATCTCTCAAGATCATAATACTAAGTGAGACAGGCAAGTTGTGAACTCATATGTGTTGCCTGTTGCATGTGACCCTGCATATGAAAGTAAAATCATGACAACAAAATAACAATAACTATTATAGTGACCTCCACTTCTAGGAAGGTGAGTAAGTGTCCTTTTCCCTGTCCTTCCCCCTAAGGACAAGGAAAGTAAAAGACCCTGGAAGGTGAAGAGAAGGGGGAGTACCAGGACCTCAGAACATAGCACAGTAGCAAGTTCCCTGATTTTATATAGCATATTCCAGTGTTGGGGCTGGAGAGATCAGCAAGCAGGAAATGTCAACAGACTCACAGACACAAAAAGAAAATCTTTCCCTCTGGAACTGAAGGGCCAAGAATGGGCAGTGTAACAAGACAGAAAACTTTTAGATAATGTCCTGTCTACTCCAGCCTAACTCCATAGAAAAAACTGCAGCCCCCACCCCAACCCCATCAGTGAAGAGGGACTAGACTCCCACCTTCACTGTAATGAAGTGCTCACCCCCCACCACATCCCCTAGGGTGGTGCCACAGAAAGGCAGTAAGAAGCAGGAAATTCCATCCCCATGGGCCAGTTACAAGCCTGTGGGCCTCCTCATGGTGTCTTTGGAGGCCACAGGGGAGCTGGAAATCCCATGCCCACCAGGAGTAAAGAGCAGGAGTCCACCTGCTCCCTCAGACATAAATGGAAGCCAAGTGGAGAACCTGGGGTTTCATGTCCATCTTGCAGAAACAAGGTGGCAACGTCCTTCCCTTGCCAGAGCAGTGTCAGAAAAACCCAGTTCAACCAGAAAGTTTAAATAAGATCCAGAATCTCATGGCATCACACAAAAATATCTGGGTTTCAACTGAAAACTGTTCCTTGTACCGGGAACCGGGAAGAGCTCAAACTGTGTGACTAGAAGACAACACTGAGGTAAGAGAGGTTAAAATAATCAGACAGAAGCTGCTTTAATAAAGTGAGCAATCAGAAAAAGCCCCAAACAGATGCAGAAACAGAAAGGCTCCTCCAAGAAATAGAACTAAAGGGAAATTTTTAAATGTCAACACATGGTTCATATAAGAAGTAAAGAAAGAAAATACAGAGATAAAATCTTGATGGATAGACTCAACACCAGAATAGAAGGAGAGAAGAAAGTGTCAGTGAATTGGATGACTGAACAGTGGAAATCATCCTATACGAGCAACTGAGAGATAACAACATAAAAAAAAAAAATGTAGAGCTTCAGGGACCAAGAGGACTACAACAAAAATATCTCACATTCATGCCACTGGTGCTCTGGAAGAAGAGAGAAAAAGTACTTAAAAAAAAAATAATAATGGCTGAAAGCTTCCCACCTCTGATGAAAGATATAAACATACAACTCAAGATGCTGGATGAACCCCAGCAGGTGGGCAGATGACCTTTCCAGATTCATTGAGTCTAGATACTACTGATGGAACTCACAGTTATATTTGATATCCATTTATAATTGAAATTGATTAGGAGCCAAGCCAAAAGTAGGTTGGAAGGAGGTACTCCTGATCTTTATCAATCACCCAGGCATTCCACAGAAAAAGACAATCAAACTTATGTTAGGTGTCTGCATGCAAATCCAGCTGCAGGAGAAGTCATCTTAACACCTTGGTCCTCAAAGCCGGGACCAGCACATCAGCACCTCTTGGGAGCCTCTTAGAGTCACATCGCAGACCCTATTTCCGATAAATCTGAATCTGCACCCACAGGACCTCCAGATCCACATTCAACTTTGAGAATCACTTTTTACCTGCTTACTCCTTTCCAGCAACCAAAGGGACATGCCCACACTCCTCTGACATAAAAATTCTAGAATTCCTTATAAACTGCAGGCTAGTAGCAGACCAGAAGGGAAGTGAAATCCTAAACCATGAGAAGGACTAGGCTAAGACACTGGAGTTTTGGCCTCCATCCTGAACTTCTGCAAACCATCTAACCTGCTACCAGGCAGTGTTTGCAAGATTGCTGGGCTGTTTATTTGTTTTCCTTATGAATTTTGTGCTGAGGATGAACTAGAAAATCAGAGGCTTCTTCCTATTTTGAATATCCTGTGATTCCATTACATGTGAATTGGATTACCCATTACTACACAGGCAAAGCCCATGCAATAGAGAAGTTAATTATAAGACCCGAACCATGCCTGGTGTATAATTATGGCAAGAATATTTTTTAATCTAACTGTAATTCTATTTAGGAATTTGGATGACTTGGCGCTTTGCGCCTGTAGCTTATAATATCACCAGAAACCTTTCACAGAATTGTAACCCTGTAAGTCAGTTACCTGTTGATGCTCAAATATATATGTATATAATTTTAATGGTGCCCATTATACACAGACTTCCATTATAACACTATTTCCACTCAGTCATAATTTTATGAAAAATTCCCCTATTGGCTAAAATTTTCCAGGCTTAATCATACTCTTGAGGTGAACTTTTTCAATTAATCTCCACTTAAGCCAATTTTGAGCTCTTTGGATGAAGGAAAAATATAAAGGCCAGACTCTTAAAAATAACTGTCAAGCAGGCTCCTTTTTAAAAAATGTTTATTTAACACACTAGCACTCACACTTCTCAAGACTGACTTGCCAGCATCTTAATTTACAGATGATGGAGGCAGAGGTGGGTGGTTTTTTGTTTTTTGTTTTTTTTTTCCTTAGAAACCCTCAGTAGCTCTCTCAATTATCTCCTCCGTCACAGATAATTATAGTCTGTAAAGCAGGTATTGTATTTTAAGTTTGTGGGGGCATTAAGCATCCATGAAACTGAATTCAGCCAACACACATCAACTCTCCTTCTTACTACCCTGGCAAAGTTCTCCATTTGGGGACTAATGAGAAGAAAGTCATTTGGGTTATTGATCCAGTGTGAGTCATCTAGAATGAGGAAAGAATGGGTAATTACCACTGTTTTGAATCACCTCCATTTATTTTTTCTAAACTTTATTTTGAAACTTCCAGCCTCTGTTGATTGTATTATTTCTCCAGAGGAAAATAGCCTCTGAGTTATCTCTCAGAACAACTGAAAGGCAAAACCTCCTGGCTTTTGGTCATGTCTCTGATCCTTTGGTTTTCTTTCTCTAGCAAATGCTTTGTGTTCACTCTGCACAGCTTCGTTTGGTTGATTGGAAGCAGGAAGTCGGCCGGAAGTCGGCCAGAACTCACAAGGCCATCCTCTGCAGCATGGCCAGAAAGGGTAGGACAAGAATGAATTCTCCACCAGATTCCTCATGTCCAGGCCTTGGTGCCAATTGACAACTGATGGTGACTTTCTTCTCAATTCTGAAGACGTCTCCCAGCACAGTGATATAGAAAGGACTAAACAAAAACAAAAACAAAAACAAAACTAATGAATTTTAATTGTCCTTTCTTCAAGCTAAAATTTTCATAGGTTGCTTAAGGAAGAACCATGTCTGAGGAGCTCCAACTGGGTGGGAATAGTCTTCTGCAGGAGGCTAAAATGCCTTGGCCTGCTGACTTCTGTTCTCCCTAATTTCCTGGTCATCCCTCACTTCTCTGAGTAGGTCTCTGTGTTTTCTGCACAACAAGTACACTAAACATTTAGTCCTAGAGCACGCAGTCCGACCTTCTGCTACAGGACCTTTGCATATGCCATTCTTTTGGCCTAGAACTTCCTTACCACTCATCTTCTAGAGAACTTCTACTTGTCATTTAGAGTTTAGCTTGTCACTTCTTTAGGAAGGCCCCACTAACTGTCTCAGTTAGGTTAAATCCCACAGCACCAACGTCTGTTCCCATACCATCATACATTTCCCTTTTATGGTACATATCATTGCAACATTCTTAGATTAACTTCTGTGATTTTTCTTTTATTAGTAACTTTATCCCTACTCACTCTATGAGGATCCAGACTATGTATATTCCCAATGCCTGACATGAGACCTTACATGTAGTAGGGGCTCAGTAAATATTTCTTAGATAGATGGATGGATGAAAGAATTTACTTTAGAAATTCCAAAGGTAGGGAGTCAGAGAGCCCAAGTCAGCACTACCAAATGCTTTGGCATCAGAAGAATTTGTTTGGTCCGTTTTATGATGTTGTTCTAACCTTGTTATGCAAGACCCATGAAATGAGAACATGGGCAGAGAAGAAACCATGCAAAGAGGTCCTAGAAAAACCCTCAATCAAGGTCTAAGTAAAACACCCCCTAAGTCATAATATGATAAACCTTTTAAATGGACCTTAGAGATCCTTCCTAGGATTTTACACATGAAGAAAATGAGGCCCAAGGTTCCATCAGTAGTTACCAGCAGACCACACCCCTTCTAACTCTTGGCCCTTCCCTTGTCCACTGCTTTTGGGAGGAGATGGTCCTTAGTAGAGGTGAAGAAACTGGATGGAGGGCAGAACTTACCAGTGGCTGAAGCCCTGAGCTGGAAAGACCACAGGAGAGGAAGAGAGTAATGAAATCATACATAAATCACAGGGTCCCTGAGGGCTATGGCTAGGGAAGAACTGGATTTCTTTGCTACGCTCATAGATCCAATGTCAGAAGATTTACTAAGAAATCCCCAAGAAGCAGTTGCCATCTTTTTTTTTCTTTTTTGTTATCCCTAGTGAACTCTTTATTCTGTAATCTATACAGACAAAGGGGTCAGATACAAGAGGTCACCTCACTATCACTCATTCTTTCAGAATGGCTGTGGCTTAGGGTATAGGTTCTAGGCCAGGCTCCTGAGGGTGAACCCCACTAATTGTGTGATTTTGGTGAAGCCACTTAACCTCTCTCTGACTCCATGTTCTCATCTGTGCTGTGGGAATAACTGAACCTACCTTTTAGGGTCAGTGCGAAGATGAAGTATAATATGATTGTAAAGTATTTGTGTGTGACATCTAGGAAATGCTTGGTATGATCTAATAGTATTCAGCACTCAACAGATTTGCGTTGAGTGCTTGCCATGTGCCTTTAGGGGACAAGGTAAGGTTGTGGGAGGTGAGACTTACAATGGGGGAAGAAAGACAAATTTAAGAAATACATTGGGAGAAGGAAAGGAAGAGTGACTTGGGGGAAATCGGAGGGGAGATGAACCATGAGAGACTGCGGGCTCTGAGCAACAAACTGAGGGTTTTGGAGGGGAAGGGATGGGGGGGTTGGGCGAGCCTGATGGTGGGTATTGAAGAGGGCATGTATTACATGGACACTGGGTGTGGTGCATGAATCTTGGAACACTGAAAAAAAATAAAAATAAATAAATAAATAAATAAAGAGAAATAGAAGATTTACAGATTGGTCTCAGAGCCCTAAAAAAATAGTATGGAAGTGGAATGGAAATGGAGAACAGGCTATTTTCAGATAGGTTGGATCAGGAGAGCCTCTTTGAGGGCATGACCTTTGAAAGGATGGATCCAGCCATGGGCGGAGCTAAGGAAAGAGTGCTCTAGCTCAGGAAATAATGCAAACAGGAAGTATAAGGCCTTGAGGCCTTATTTTCAGTGCCATCAGAAGCTGGTGGAAGTTTTCCAGCAGCAGAGAGACAAGATCTGAGTTAAGTTTTTAAAAAATCCCTCTGCCCCAACCCAGAGAATGTACAGCACCAAGAGTGAACCCTAATGCAGACTACAGGCTTGGGAGATAGGTTCATCCATTGTGACAAGTGCAGGGGCGTGTGGGAAATCTCTATACCCTCCACTCAATTTTGCTGTGAACCTAAAACTGTCCTAAAAAAGTTAAACTAGTTAATTGAAAAAAAATAATAATAGAGATCCTTCTGGCTGCTGTGTAGAAAATAGGTTTTACTGGGGCAAGAATCGAGGTGGAGAGACCAGTCAGGAAGCTAGCAGAGACATCGAGAGAAGGGTGGATGGTGGTTGGTGGCAGGGGCTAGAACGGACAGGGTTGGCGGGAGATGAGTCAACATGCGGATGAACTTTAGAGGCAGAAGCAACAGGGTGAGCAGTGGGGAAGAAGGGAAAGGAAGCTGGGAAGCAGAAGAAAGAAATCCAAGATGAGCCCTGGTTTTTTGTCTTGAACACCTGGAAATACTGCTGCTTTTCATTAAGATGGAGAAAAACAGGAGAGGAGATTCTGGAGCTCATAGAGTTTGCTTTTGTTTTTATAATGAGGGAGGCGGATCCGGGATTCCAGAACTCTGTTGTTCAAGAGAACATGTTCTGTCTCTTAAGAGTTTTAAGAATTGGGGCGCCTGGGTGGCTCAGTGGGTTAAGCCTCTGCCTTCGGCTCAGGTCATGATCTCAGGGTCCTGGGATCGAGCCCCGCATCGGGCTCTCTGCTCAGCGGGGAGCCTGCTTCCCGCCCCCCCCCGCCCCCGCCACCGCCCCACCTGCCTCTCTGCCTGCTTGTGATCTCTCTCTCTCTGTCAAATAAATAAATAAATTTTTTTAAAAAATAGAGTTTTAAGAATGGAGAAAGTACTAATTTATGTGGAATCATGACAAGTAAAGCTCTTTTAGGCAAAAGAAAAACAAGTTCACCTCTAGCGATGATGCCCATTCTTTAGGAACTGGGGTTCATTCTGTCTGGTGACAGAATCCTCTTATATGACATGATATCATTTTTCTCCTCTTTTTCTTAAAGTAAAGAAAGGAACAACGGTGCCAATAACTTTCTTCTTTGTATCCCAGGAATCTCGTTTAACTACATTGTCTCTGTGGGTTTCTTTTCCTTTTTCCTTTTTTTTTTGAGATTGGAAGCAACAGAACATTATCAAAAACTGCATAAAACACCTAGCACACACCTTTCTTCAGAGAATTTAGCAATGTCAGATTCACACTGTCTAGAAAAAATCCAAGAGTCTGTCTTTTAAAAATAGCTTACAAAATTTTTAGTAATCTTATTTTATTATGACAGATGATAAAGTCTGAACAACTC
>CM053619.1:4490951-4516500 GCA_028646535.1 Procyon lotor
TTTTTTTTTTGAGATTGGAAGCAACAGAACATTATCAAAAACTGCATAAAACACCTAGCACACACCTTTCTTCAGAGAATTTAGCAATGTCAGATTCACACTGTCTAGAAAAAATCCAAGAGTCTGTCTTTTAAAAATAGCTTACAAAATTTTTAGTAATCTTATTTTATTATGACAGATGATAAAGTCTGAACAACTCAATGTAATTTTTATGGAAGCATTTTCTTTTAATGCAAACACAATTACAAGAACACTGGACTGGTAGTCTTAGAAAAAATGTCATTCCCACTCAGCCACTAAAAGTCACCTCTCCTTTCTGGGCTTTTGTTGATTTACCTAAAAATAAAAAGAGGCATTATGCACCACATTCTTTCCAGATTTCACAGTCCATCAAATGTTGGCCAGAGCAAGATAAACTTTTCCACGTTGATAATGAAGGTGATGAACATTGCATTCATTCATTTGCATTTTGTGGTTTTCGATTTCCCACATGCTCTGCAATGTAGCACACTGCTCTCGTAGCCTGTCAGCCTGAGAGCTCTTTCCATAGCCTCTAACTTGACAATGAATTTTGAAGGAAAGAAACATTCTCCATGTTGCAGAATCAAACTCAGCATAAACTTCACCTGGGGGCCACGTGTCCTGAAGAAAAGTCCTTTTCAACCAAGAGGGCCTCAAATCCCAAGTCTTTGCAGCTTTAATTCACTTTGGGCAGCTGCCCTGGAATGCCACATGAGGGACTGGACTACGCATAATGCAGCAGGTATCAGCCTTGCCAATGCGTGGCTTTGATTTGAAACAAAGGCAAAAACCATCGCTGTAGGATGATGAGCCATAAGAAAGGAATAAGGCAGGGTGGCAAAGGGTGAGAGGAGCTGGTGAGGAGCAGAGTCTTGGTTCCATTCCCACTGCCACTAACTAGGGGTTTATGTCTTTGGGCAAGTCATTCTGTGAGGCTCAGTCTCCTCATCTGTAAAATATGGTGGTGGGACTATCATCTCGCTGGTCTCTTGGTTTGGACTTTCCATGAGTAGTTGTGGGGCCTCGTTGGTGCTGTGGGCACAAGACAAGAGAGCAGTGTCATTTGGCTCAATTATTGGACTCGACACTTCCCATTTGTGCCCTCAGAAAGAATTCTCAGGCAAGGAGTGAAGGAGCAGGGACTAAAGCTCACGGAGGTACTAATGAAGGATTTCACCTTTCCTGAAAGGATCTTTGAGGGAGAGCCAGGGCAGGTGGCAGCTAGAGGGGAGTGGTGATTAGTAAAGCATGATCAGGTGGCACCCGCAGGGTGTGGTACTGACTTTGTCCTTCTCTGTAGTAGGAGGATGAACAGATGGAGCCCTAGACCTCCACAAACATCTGATTAACGTAACCTTGAATGTGCAGAGAGGCAGAAGCATAAACCCTGTAGCCCAAAATATCATTTATTATTGATTGTCTTCATTTAAAAGAAAAGGGAAATCCTGCATTATTTTTCTGTGTTGATAATCTCCAAGAGGTCTTAAAACATAGAGCTGGAGCCAGCAAATAGGATTCAGAGAGGGAGCTTTTCCCTCTGGGCTTTTTAAAATGAAAATTAATGATCAGTGTTTGGTGAATGAAACATTCCTTACCATGAGGTTCATTGTGATTTCAATTACTCCTACGTGTCAGGGACTATCAGTGCCCTGGAAGTGCTTCCTGTGGGAGACGATAGCTCTATTGGGAGTTTTATGTCCTAAACCAGCTAGTACTCCTCAAATCCTACTATTTCTTCCATTCATTTATTCAACAGGTATCTGTGAGTATGCATCATGTGCCATGCACTCTGTGATGCACAGCGGGGAAAGTGGTAAGCACGATAGACAAGTCTCCGCTCTCTCCTGCCTTTTAGGCAAGTTTAAATTCCTTTGCTATCTTTTAAGTTCCCCCTATAACATGGTCCCAGCCCTCCAACTCAAGCTATTTTTCCACTATTCACCAGTCTAAATGTTCTACCCCACTCTGCTGCTTGTCCCCCCACACACATACACATACCCTTACCCCCAAAACATAGACAAATAGATGCTCATTTCCCCATCTTCTGGTTCTTCCCATCTGCCTACACCAGTGATAACTCTACACTCATCCCATCTACTTCTCTAAAACCTACCCATATTTCCCGGCTCAAAACAAATCCACCTTCTTTGAGAAGGGCTCTGCTACTAACAGAGGAGCCCAATCCAATGCCTCCTTCCTCCAATGTTTTGTACCCCTTGACCACACATCTAGTTGACCATTTTCAGACATCCATTTTTCTTCTCTTTTTGTGTGTGCTGAGCTGATCACCACATGTGAAATTCTAAAAATCCCTAGAAAGGTCAACCACATTTATATCTTCAGTAGTCCTACAATATTTGAACAGTGTGTCTCAAAGTAAGTTCTCGAGTGCTTCCTTGTCTAGTCACACATTTTGTCGGCAGTCAAGATAAGCTTCTACAGAGATGGCAGAATTCTGAGCATATGGCAGACGTTGAAACAACATGCTTTAATTGATTACATTTATTTGAACCTTAAACATCTCAGACCTTTCCTTTAACTCTAGAACCATTAAAATCACAAAACATCAAAGGATATCATGCTTTAAAATGACACATATCTGGGGCGTCTGCATGGTTCAGTTAGTTAAGCATCTGCCTTCCGCTCAGGTCATGATCCTGGGGTCCTGGATCGAGCCTCGTGTCTGGCTCCCTGCTCAGTGGGGAGGCTGCTTCTCCCTCTGCCTCTGCTCTCCCCCCAGCCCCCGGCTCATACTTGCTCTCTCTCTCTCACTCTATCAGATACATAAATAAAATATTTTTAAAAATAAATAAAATGACACATTTCTAAAATATTGAACTTACTACATTTCTAATTTCAGTCACTACACTTAAAATAAAATGAGTAGTTTATCTTATTTGTTTACGTTCTCTTTGTTTTAAGATTTTATTTATTTATTTGACAGAGAGGAGAGAAAGAGAGAGAACAAGCAGGGAGAGTGGCAGGTAGAAGAAGCAGGCTCCCCAATGAACAGGGAGCCTGATGCAGGGCTCTATCCCAAGACCCTGGGATCATGACCTGAGCTGAAGGCAAGACACTTAATTGACTGAGCCACCCAGGCGCCCCAGAATTAAGAATTTTAATTAAGGACTATCTCTTCTCTACTGCTATGCAATGTCACCTTCATCTTAAATTGAGTAGCTATGTATGAGTATCTATTTCTCAACTTTCTTTTTATTCCACTGGTCTATTTGTCTGTCCTGTGTCTATGCTGCCTGGTCTTAATTGTTGTACCTTGATAGTAAATTTTGATATCCAGTAGAATACATCTTCCTACACTGTCCTTCTTTAGGAAGGTACTTTTGGTCTTATGCATTTCCAAATGCATTTAGAGGTCAGGTTGTCAATTTCCACAAAGAAATCTGCTGGTTTCTTGGTTGGGATTGCACTAAATGTATAGATCAATTTGGAGATAATTGGTATTTTCACAATATTAAGTCTGACCTTGCATGAACATGATATATCCTGCTACTTAGGAATATGATAACCATATGGAAAAAAATAAAACATGATTCCCTACCTCATACCATATACACAAATAAGTTCCTGTTGAATAGAACTTATAAATGTGGAAGATAAAACAATATAGCTTCTAGAAAATAATCTAAAAGAATATTTGCATGCTCATGGACTAGGAAAGGACTAAAAAACAGGAAAAAAGCTAATCATAAAAGGAATAAACAATATATTGGACTGCACTAATATTACAAATAATAAAAAGACACCACAAAAGAGTGAAAATACAAGCTAACAAATGGGGGAAGTATTTGCAAAATCCAACAAAAGGATCGCACCCAGAATATATAAAGAACTCCTACAATATGAAGGAACAGAACATCCTCCAGTGCCCCCAAAAAGCTAGGCAAGAACCTTGAAAAAGAATTTAACAAAGGACATTCAAATGGACAATAAACATAAATAAAGGTGCTCAATGCCACTTTTCATCAGGAAAATGAAAATTAAAACTACAATGAGATACTAAATCACCCTCATCATAAATATTAATACTACTAAGCTTTGGCAATAATGGGAAATAACAGAAACTTCCATAGACAGCTGATAGAAATGTAAATTAACACAATCACTTTAAAGCATTGTTTGATGTTCACTTCTGAAGTTGAATATATGGATGATCGATGACTTAAAAATTCTACCCACAGTTATATATCCAATTTGCACCAAAGACTTGTACACCAAAATATATACTCGAGAATCACAGCATTAATTTTAATAGTAAAAGAAAAAAGAACCCTAATCCATCAAATTCTATCAACAATAATCTAGATAAATAAATTATAATTTGTTCATTCCCTAGAAAACCTTGCATCATCAGTGAAAACAAGTGACCTAATTCTACATGTGACAACGTAGATGAATCTCACAGAAAATGTTGAACAAAAGAAACCAGTAAAAAAACAAAAAACAAGAAACAAACAAAATCATACTGGGTGATTCCAGGTATATAAGGTTCATAAAAAATCCAAACTAATCTATGAGGGGCCCTGGTTAGAAACCGAAAAAGCTTTTAGAAAATGTTATGCTATTGTTACTCACCCATTTATTTTTCATTTTTTTAATTGCTATGATTTTTAACATCCTATTAACATTGTCTGAAATCATCAATTAAGCCAGAGTTTAAGATCTCAAGACAATGCTGACTTTAGTTTTTTTTTTTTCATTAATGGTACTTTTTTTTTTAAAGAATTTATTTATTTGACAGAGAGAAACACAGCAATAGAGGGAACACAAGCAGAGGGAGTGGGAGAGGGAGAAGCAGGCCTCCTGCTGAGCAGGGAGCCCTGAAGTGGAGCTCGATCCCAGGACCCTGGGATCATGACCTGAGCCAAAGGCAGAGGCTTTAACCTACTGAGCCACCCAGGTGCCCCTAAAACAAATCTTTTTGTCTGGTAAAGCAGAGTCTCCTTGCCAGTGTCCCCTCCCTACCTTATCAGGGAGTCACTGCTGCCACTGTCATTTGGTCCTCTCTTTGGGGAAGGAATAGGATTCACAACCAGCCTTTGGATGGAGCTTTGTGACTTGTTCTAGCACTGCTTGTGAACACCTGGACGTGTGTTATTTCCAGGCCCTTAAATTTAACTGTCAGTTGGAGACCCTCTAGAGATCTCTTTTATCAGCCATAATTCCCAGGAGTATCTGAGATGGAGGCCCTGACTTCAGCCTGAATCTCAGTGTAAGAAAATAAAAAAGTCAACCTTCAATGGGCCATGTCGCATCAGTAATAGGTCATTGCTGTGTTAAGCCACTAAAGATTCAGGGAATGTATGTTACTGAACTGCCACCTAGTTTAGGCTGACTGATACACACAAAAATAATTGTTGTCAAGAACTTTCTGGATATTCTTTTCCTTTTGGGATTTTGAGTGGAATTGCATTAAATCTGAAGATTCATTTTGGAAGAGTTGACATCTTCATAATACCGAATCTCCCTGTCCAAGAATGTGCAAGGACTCTTCACTTACTTAAGTCTTTATTATTCTGAATAAAATTATATACATTTCATGGAAAAGAATAGAAAGTATAAGCTAAGCCAGGCATGTGTTTCTCTTTACTGATTATATCTGTTACTTAATTGCATGGATGTTTAATTACCTTTTACTCGGCCATCTTGGCAGTTTCTTGATCATCCTAATGGCTTTGAATCGAGCCTTCTGAGTTTCCTGTGTCAAAAATTAATAGTGCCAGATAATGGTAATTTTCTCTATTCTTCCCTACTAATTAATGTCTTCTTTTTCTACTTCATATCTAAATGTGTTGATGGAAATTCTAGAATAAGGTTGACAATATCTATATGTGTGGATTTTTTTCTCTTGTTCTTTGTCAGAGGACAGCAAGCTTTTTCTGTAAAGAGCCAAATAGTTAATATTGTCAGCTTTGGGGGCCATACTACTTTTGTCACAACCACTCAACTCTACACTGTAGCATGAAGACAGCTATCCATAATAAACAAAAAATAAGCGTAAAGGATTTTGGCTTATAGATCATAGGTTACTGAATTCTGATACATTTAAATGACAAGGACTTTCATGTTTCACCATAGCTACGATTTTTTTTTTTTTTAGTAATTTCAAGGGATAAAACTTCAATTATAGATGCTAAAGTTTTGTTTTGTTTGGGGTGGCTTTTTTTTTTTTAGTAATCCTTTCCTTTTTGACATCACGATCATGACATTTAAAAATCTTCTACATATTAATTGCTTTAATTGCACCTACAGAATTTTCTACATATTACCAAATGTTGAACCATTCTTATATGCCTATAATACACTTAGTCATAATAAATTATTCTTGTTTATTCACGTATTTTATTAACTGCATATCAGTTGGATACCCATATAGTACCAGGAGCTCTTCCATAAGTCGTGGTTGCAGCAGTCAATAAAACAGACAAAATTCCTACTTCCATGGAGCTTATATTCTAGTGGGAGGATTCAGATAATGATAGAGACACACAAGTATGTTAGGTGAAGGATAATAAAGCAGAGTGAGAGAGTGATGGACTACAATGCTATTTCAGAAATGGAGTTCAGGAAAGCCCTCTCTGATCAGGTGACATATAAGGATGTGAGAATCCCATAAGCAAACGGAAGCACTATATCAAAATAGCAGGATAGGGAATTGACTGGATGCTGTGGGAGCAGCCAGTAGGAGCTCCTCACATAGTCTTGCCTGAGCCGCAGAGTTTTCAGTCATTTGTCCAAATAATATTGTTTATGAGAGTGTTCCTGGGTGAGATGAGCATTTGAGTCAGTAAACTGAGTTAAGATGATTGCCCTTTCTAATGAGGCAGGGTTCATCCAATCAACTCAAACCTGAATACAACAAAAAGATGGAATAAGAGAGAACTCCTTTGCTCCTCTTGCCTGACTGCCTTGAGCCAAGACACCAGTCTTTTCCTGCCTTTGGACCTGAACTGAAACATTGACTCTTCTTGGGTCAAGCCTGTTGGCCATCTGAGTGGACCTTCCACCGATGGCTGTCCTATTCTCTGCCCTTCAGATGGGAATGAGACCCACACATTGGCTCTCTTGGGTGTTCATCTTGGCCACTTCAGCTCTTGGGACTTTTCAGCCTTCAAAGTCACATGAGCCAATTCTTTATAATAAATCTTTCTCTCTACACACACACAACTCTGTTGGTTTTGTTCTTCTGAAAAATTTTGACGAGTACAATAAACAGAAGAGAGAAGTATTCACTAACGACATGACTTATAGTCTTAAAATTGGAAGGAAAGGGCAGTTTCAAGCAAATGAAAGAAGTCCAGCCGGGCTGAAACATGTGGAATATAAGAATTGGTGCCAATGACATTGGGCAGTGTGAAGACACTGAACTGAATTTCATCATATGCTAGGCCACAAAAAAAAAAAATCTTCCATGGGTTTTATTTTTTTATAATTTTTTATTATGTTAGGTTAGTCACCATACATCATTAATTTTTGATGTAGTGTTGCATGATCCATTGTTTGCATATAACACCCAGAGCTCCATGCAATCTATGCCCTCCTTAATACCCATCACCGGACTCACCCATCCCCTCACCCCTGTCCCCCTCCCTTCTAAACCCTCAGTCACTTAAAAAGAAATTATTCAGGCTACATTCTCTGGCTGAAAGCAAAAAGAAATCAAAACAGAACAAAACAGTGGTCCTCCCAAAACTCTAGCCAACATGGGGAAATTTTTAAATGTTCTTTTAAAATTAGTGCTGGGCCAAAAGGTACATGAAAACTGCAATTATAAACTATTTAGAAATTTAAATATATAAAAGGTATGATGAAAATAATACCACAACCCCCACCCCCGCCTACGGCATTAGCTTTGTTCGAAAAGAAAGATCCATGTGTCTTTGTTGATGTATTCTTCACTAGAATATATAGAATAAAAGCTTCATGAAAGTAGGGACCTTGGGCTATTTTGTCCTCTGCTGCATCCCCTACTTCTAGAAGAGTGCCTGACATATGAGCTCTCTATGACAAGGTCTGTGGCTAGCCCGTTCACATTTTGTTCCCTACAGAGAGAAGGCTTAACATTGGCAGATACAAAATAAATATTTATTGAATGCATGTTACCATGTTTCAATGGATATTAAAACCAGTATTTTTTGGAGTGCAAAAATCTATGTACGGGGTGCCTGGGTGGCTCAGTTGGTTAAGTGTCTGCCTTTGGCTCAGGTCATGATTCCAGGGTCCGTGGATCGAGCTCCCTGCCTGCTTCTCCTTCTCCTCCCAGTTCCTGCCCTCTCTCTCTCGCTATCTCCATCACTGTTTCTCTCAACTAAATAAAATCTTTAAAAAAAAAATCTGGGTACATAATTATTAAATCAAATATAGTAATTAAACTAGTCCACTCATTTATATCACACTTTTGTTGGCAAATTCTAAAAGTCACATTTTGTTAAAGATTGTATGAACTGCTTCTCACCTTCCAAAGTTACTGTATATATATATATATATATATATATATATATATATATATATATATACCTCAATATTACGTTTTTTGGGGTACATAAAGTTTCATGAGTCTTTTCTTGTTTTGAATTTTTCATTAGTACCAAATAACCCTTTTTTCCATTTGATGGTTTTAGAGTTTTTTTGTTTTGGTATTGATTTGTTCTAGACAGAGAAAGAGTGTGTGAGCAAGGAGAGGCCAGGGAAGGGAGAGAAAGACGATCTTAAACAGGTTCTCTACTGAGCGTGGAGCCCAACACGGATCTCAATCTCATCACCCTGAGAGCATGACCTGAGCTGAAATCAAGAGTTGGATGCTTAACCGCCTGAGCCACCCAGACGCCCCTAACCCATTTTCATTCTTAATATGACAACATTTAATAAACCTGGTCATGTCTTTGTCATCACATTACATGCTTTCTATTTTATGAGCATCTTTGTACTAGGCATCTTTCTAAATCTAGTTTTTTCTTCTACTTGGCCTCTCTCTGCTCCTCCTTTATGGAGGCCACAGTGTCTGCCTTGTAAAAAGAGGGCAGCAGAGAGTCTATGATGACTGGTTCCTCCACTACCCCAGCACTGATACTCCTGGAAGCTGTAGACCAGCAGTAGAAGGAGCTGAGGAGCTGATGCTCATCTCTTGCTGGCCTCTTGTGCCTGCTGCACACCCTTCGACATGCCCCACGTCCTGTCCAGAGGCTTATACTGAGCCATCACTTATGCTGATGTCCCACCATCTTTGGTGGCATGACAGAGCTGCTTGAGTAGCCTTGCAGGAGTCAAATCTGTGCATCTCTCCCCACGTCTGCCATGACAGCCAAGGCAGGAATGCATCAAATCAGGGCTTTATTTTTCTGGAGTGCTGGTAAACCATTCTCCACTCACCACTGCCAACGCTGGTCTCTTCTAAACACAGGGGACTGAGACTTTGTATCTTTGGTCACTTCCTCTGCACTGTCTCAGAGATACTTTGAACTTCATGACATGTTACTGGAACTCCATCCTCCTTTCCAGGGATGCTAAGGCATTTCTCTGATTTTTATGTCCCCTTGGCATTTTAACTCGGTTTCTGAGTGTGGGGTGGGGAGGTACCAATCAGCTCCCGTTACCATCTATTTCAAAAGTCCTTGTGATGTGTCTTCATTCCATTATCCATGCAAAACATGGACAGATTTATGTAGGTCCCTATTTGCTGCTTTAATTATCACTGCTCAGCCAAATAGCACTTGCTCTGCCACTAATGATTCTAATCTAAACTGGGAATTGATGTTGACAAAACACAAGCTGTTTAGTTTCTGCAAAGGCTGATCGAACCTCCTACGGAAAACCGAGGCTTTACTAGATATCCATAATCAAAGCCCCATTGATTAAGGAAAATTCCAGCTAATAGGCAGGGAGGTAGATAATCAAAAATCTCTGAGAAAGTAGGAGGGGGTTTTCAAGATCATGAAAATGTACCTGCGGTTAGATCACTGAGAAAAAAAAACATGTGACCGAGTTATTTCAGGTTGTCCCTTGTGAAAATATGACAAAATCCTACCTAAATGTACATGTCCTGTGGAGGTTCCCTGTGGTTTGGTGTTAAAATACCTCATTTAGGGCAAGCTTGTCAAGGCAACTGGATATGTTTTAGGGCTTAGAAAGGAATACAGTTGGCATGTGAGGCAAAACTAGAGAGATGATGGCAATTTTGTAAATCAAGAAGACTTTATAGTAGGAAATAGGGAGCCATTGAAGGTTTTTAAGCAGGAAAACAATGCAATAAAAGTTGTAATTAAGGAAGATTAGTCTGGCAGTATTAGGGCAAGATCTATATTAAGACTCTTATATGGGAACAGAGATAGAATTAGTAATGAGTTAAAAATAAAAAAAGAGAGAGAGAAAGCATCGCATCTCTTCTACTTTTAGTAGGCACTTAAGGTAACGCATAGGCTGGGAAGAGCTCAAGAAGTCTTGCAAAGCTTTCTCAGTTCATTAAGTTAAATTACCTCTTTGCTCTCATTTAGTATTCATGAATGCCAAAACTAGTCCTGTGTTACAACACAGGGAGTCTCCAGGCAGCCCAGGGACCTCTTGAAGATTCCTTTTCATGCCGTTTCATTGTTGCGGGAAATGAGCACGGTTAGCCAACAGCCCACATGCAGCGTGAGCCTCCCACTGTCCTCTTTTCTGGAACAGCTGAAATCTCATCCATTCTTAAGGAAATAAAGGAATAGGAGCCCAAGCCTGTTAGCTCTCATTCAAGAGTCATTAGACGGCCATAAAAATTCAACAAGCATCCCCAGATGACTGGGGTCTCTTGCAGGCTTACCTCGGGAAAGAAATGGACTCTGCCACTCATGACGGGCAATGCTCATCCTTGAGACAGGACCTAAAACATTCCAGCCCAACCACTGATCGTCAAAATCACTGCTCCTGCCTGGAACTCACGTCCCGCTTTCCCACGTTATCTGATTCCCATCCAAGATCCAACCAAAGTCCACCCTCCTTGGTGAATCCTTCCCAACTCCTTGAGTTCACAGGAGTCCTTGACTTGAACTGGAATGGGTTTTGCCCTCACCACAAAATGGCATTTAGCTTATGTTTCCTGGGGGGCTGTTTATCCTTTCCTGCATGAATTTTCTCTCTCATTAGATTATAAACTCATTAAAGAAGTAAACGTCTTTGACCGTCCTCCATGTTCAGTGGTGTCAGAAGGCAATGGAGGAGTGGAGGTTACGTCCACTCAGCATCCTGTATTCCAAATTAGTCTCACTGTGGTGAGTTCTCCCCAACTCCAAACTGACCCATTTATGCCTCACTCTCAGCAGATGTCCTTGATTCCTCTTTTCCTAAAAGGACAGAGATGACACAAACTAAGTTCTTTTTTTTTTTTTCTTTTTTGACACAAACTACATTCTTGCAACTTCCTCTCTGTTCTGTGAGTTTTCTTTTCCTCTCCTGCATTTTCAGAAGGATTGCTCCTCGTTGGCAAAGCTGGCAACTTCCTTTTGGAATTTGCTATCAGAGTTACCCTGGCGTTTATCCCCACATCATCAATCCATCCCCTTCTGCTACAAGCGTCATAAATATCCCCCAAGTGTGTCATTTTCTAGTTAGTGTTTTCACTATTTCTCCTTAAAACTGCTCTCCCCAAACTACTTTTTAAAAACTGGTTTGGACGCCCTGCTTCCTCTGTTCCATCACTTAGGAATTCCTTGAATCCCCCCCACCCTGATCTTTGTTTCTCTTCTTGACAATTAATTGAAGTTGTTCTCTGAGGACTTCTAGTTCCAACTCAGGGCTGGGGAGAGTCCTGGGTTTAACTCTGTTGGACATGAAAATGCACCACCCAGACCCCTCATTGAGGACGGTTCACTTCAGATATGAGATGTGTTATCACCTGCAGCTATGAGCTCCTTCCGACCTAACTCCTTTGTCAGGTGCCCACATCTAGGCTTGCCAGATAAAACACAAGATGCCCAGTTAAACTTGACTTCTAGATAAACAATAGTTTTAAAATTTTTTTTAATTTTTAATTTTTTTTGAACAATAGTTTTTTTTAACATAAGTGTGTCTCGTGCAATATAAGGGATATACTAACCTTTATAAAAAGTTTTTTTATTTATTTTTAATAATCTTTACACCCAACGTGGAGCTCGAACTCATGACGCCAAGATCAAGCATCACATGCTCTTCTGACTGAGCCAGACAGGTGCCTGGGGGACATACTCATATTTTAAAAGTATTAATTCTTCATCTGTAATTCGAACTTAATTGAACAGCTTCTCTTTTTATTTGTTAAATCAGGAGACTCTCCTCATCCACTAACTGGTGAGGTGAGGGCACAAGGGTCAGGTCTGTTAGGCAACATTCCCTCTGCAGCTCCATGAAGGGCTGTCAAGGCTTTGTTGGACCAACCTCACAGATTTGCCTTCTTCCTCTGCATATAGCCCTGCTTCTTCCCTCTCCCTTTGTGAGGTCTGAGCCCTTGAAGCATCCTTCACACCACTCTCTTTCTCAGCACTTTCCAGAGAACCCACCCAGGGACATCTCTCCACCTCAAGTTACTTCAGCAATGTCCAGAGGAATAGAAACAAGGATAACATAATTTCAACCCTAGAAAACAGGAAAGGAGGGATGGAATAAGGAAACAGCTGAGCCTTTCTCTCTTCTGTACATGCGAAGGAAAAGGTGTTCTGGGCAACAAGTGGACAGTATTCTTAGGAGACCAAAGTGTACTAAATAGGAATACTTCAGAGGAAATGAAAAGAATTCTATAAAAGAGGCAACACTATGTTCTATATATATGGAAAGACTGAGCACAATTAGAAAGCAAAACAAAGCACATAAATGCCCTATTGGGCAACCATTGTTTTACTTAACAAATTGATAAAGATACAGAAGGAATATTTCTGCTACTGTTGAGCATATGAAGAAGTAACCAGTTATATATTTTTCTAGTAAGAATTCTAGGTCTAGAAACTTAACCTAAGGAAATAATCAAGCACGTGTACATGCATGTATGAATAAAAATGTTTAAAATGTTAAAAATTAAAAACTGCTAATAAGAAAGTGATTAAGCAAATTACAGTAGCTCTCTTACAACCAGAAAACTTGCAGTTTACAATCAGAAAAACTTGCAGCCATTTAAAAAAAAGATTTTATTTATTTATTTGACAGAGAGAGATCACAAGTAGGCAGAGAGGCAGGCAGAGAGAGAGGGGGAAGTAGACTCCCTGCTGAGCAGAGAGCCCGGTGTAGGACTCGATCCCAGGACCCTGAGATCCTGACCTGAGCTGAAGGCAGAGGCCTTAACCCACTGAGCCACTCAGGCGCCCCCTTGCAGACATTTTTAATGTGTATATTCATTAACATGGAAAGATATTCATGGCATACTGTTTTATGAAAATGACAGATTCCACATTACTATGTAAATAATGTTCTATTTGTATTTACAAAAAACAAATATATATTTGCAAAAGAAATCACAAATAATAAGTGTTTATCTTTGAGTGGTGGTGGGATTATGGGTGATTGGGTTTTATTTAATTATTATAATTTTTAATTTTTTCTACAATGAACAATACTCTCTGTATGATTCTAAAAATACCACTTCTGTCTATCCCATATTCACCAAAACCTTGGGATTTTTTTTCTCCTTAGACTTCTTCTTTTTCATCTTCCTGTAACATTGCGTATAGTTGACTGTAGGGACTCCTTTTCTGTCTTCTTGTCTTTGTGTTATTTTTTTATTCTCAATCAGTAAATCTCTCCCTCGTTCTTTTTCCTTCATACTGGCATACCATCAAGTCGCACCATCAGCTTTTCCTCTTCTCTCTACCTAGATGACTTACACTATTGTCTGGGCACCCCTAACTCAAACATCTTAGTCTTAACAATATTGACTTACCTCGCAAGCATGTAAAACCCGAGTTCCAAAAGCCTACTGGACTTCCCAATTCCAGTGTTTATTCTGCACCTGCTATTTTCAGGGAAGAGTACCCACAGATGGCACCACAATGCCAGGGAGAACCCACCTTAGAGGCACATCCACTTGGATTTTCTGATTTCAATATGTTGAACAACAGATATGTCTCCTCACCTTTTCTCAAATCTGCTCTCCTTCCCAACGTTCCATTTTCTGTTACCAGCACAATTAGCATTGTAGTTACCGGCCCTGCCTGTTCTGGTAATTAATTAATTCCCTCACTTAACAAGCGAGGGACCTGCTAACATAGTAGTACTCAGCCTCAACTACACATTCGAGTCACCTGGGAAGCTTTAAAATTTGCCAATGCTTGTTTCCCACCCCTCAGAGATTCTATTAAATTAGTCTAGAGTGCCACTCAAGTTTAGGAGTTTAACATTTCCCCAGGCGATTCTAATATACAGCCAAGGTTGAAAGTAAGTATAGCAGAGAGGGATGAGGTTGCATCATGCAATGTTATCGATTGCATATGAAAGGAGCAGGGTCAAACTTTTTTTAATATTGTTATTTCCTAGTAATAAGCCTGAGTTTTCACACTCTTTCCATTGGATAGTAGAAGCTGAGTTGACTTTCCCACGGCAGTCAACTCTTTATCCAACTCAGCTCCAGCCTTTATACCATTTCTGGAATGTATGGAGAGAATAGAGTCATCCTGCTGTCTAGATGACCTCCACGCTCTGACCTGGACAGGTCTTTTCAGTGTCATCCCATGTTCAAACATCAGTTAAACAAGACTACCCACTGCTCCCCAGATAGTGCCTCTGTCCTGACCTTGCCTTTGCCCTTACCATTCCTTCCACCTTGGCTATCCTTCACTCCCCTCTGTCAACCACAATTTTACCAATCCTTTAGCTCTAAGGATTGATGAAGAACCAGCCATGATAACATGCCCCACCCCTCAACCATTTCTCACTCTCCTAAACTCCAAAGCACCTCTGATTATACTTAATAAACCCTAATTATGGAAAAGCTATGTGGACACGTATCATATGCTTCCAATCAGATTTGAAGCTTTCTGAGAGCAGAAGCTAAATTCCCTTCATCTCCATATGGAGAAATGAAGAAGTTAAACAAGAAGTTATCCTGCCTGACTTTATATCCAAGCTATGCCACTCACACACAGTGTATGTGACACTTAGGGAAGCAATTCACTTTTCTGAGCCTCAGTTATCTCCTCCACTGAATGAAAACAATATGACGTCTCAAGATCGTTATGAAAATAAGATGAAGAAATGTATATGAAGCACTTAGCACAATTGCTCCAAAGGCATCAGTGATGACGGTGATCGGCTTTCAGGGGACTAAAGCACATCAAGAAAAATATTTAGTTGTGAGGTCAACAACATCTTTGTGTAGTAAATAGATGGAAAATAAAAGCTCTTGGATTTGAAAAATGTTTATTACATTTCCTAACATTACTCCCTAGGACAACTCACGTTATTACTAGAGTTTTCAATTATTCCAGATAGTCAGTCCTGCTTCCTGATAGTATGTAAATTTCCCAGCTTGGTGCCATCTCTAAGATTCTAAATTTCATTTTTCAATGACAGCTTTCCTGAAAACTCTGCCACTCAGAGACCCCTGTGTCCTAAGTGCTGTTTCTTCATGGAATACAACATTTTTAATCGACTAAAACAGTGATGAAGAACATGTCAGATATCCATGCAGGATATAATCATTTGTGAAACATGAAATCCTGCTGTTAGGACTCCAATCAACCAACAGAGCAACAAGCTATTTCTATTTAGCAGGCTGATAGCATTACAGGCTCTGGATCTAAAATGAGATCTACTTTAAATGCAATTCATTTTCTGAAAGGATAAATAACAAAAGCCTCTTCTGAATGCAACTGTCAAAGTCCAAATGCTGTGCAGATAGTTGGGTGAAGTGAGTGTGAAGACTCAGAGTGTGGATTTCTCAGGATTTCGTGGTTGCCATCTCTCCCAGCAAAATGGATGCACTGCTTCCTAAGCCCATGTGAAGTACCAAAGACTCAACAAAGGGTGATTTTGTGGGGCAAGGCTGCAAACCAACAGGCCATCTGAGTTTAGAATGCATCTGTAATTTCTTGTCTCTCTTTTATCATCAACTTCTCTGTCCATGGTGGAAATTTTCCAACAGCATTTAGACATCTCCAAGGCTCTCTTATCCTTAAAAATAAAAAAGCCTTTCTAGGTCCCATTTCCTCCCCCAGCTACCACTTTATTCCCTCTTCCCCCTGAACTCCCTGTCTACATTCATTGCTTCCATGCCTCATGTCTCATACATTCTTCAAAGCATCCCCAAAGCCTTCTTCTACATCCTTCTCCTCTCCAAGCAATATGGTAATGATTCTTGGGTCACAAATGGCATCCAGGAGTCAAATCCAGCCCTCAGCTTATGGGACACAATTAACCCAAACCTCCCTCTGAAGACACTTTTTTTTTCAACTTTTCTGATTCTTCATTCTCTTAGGCCTTCCTCTACCTCCTTGACCTCTCATTGCCTGCATCCTTCATAGCAGGCTTGTCCTCCCCACCCAGCCACTAAAAAGGTGCTGTATGCCAAGGATGGGTCTCAAGCTCCTTTTTTTCTCCCAGATTTCTCTTCCCAACAGATCTCCATCACATCCAAGAGCTCAGTTAACCATGACCGACAACTCTTGTCTTCAGTCCCTCCATATCCTCTTCTGAGTAGCACGTATCTAAACATTGACTCTACATCTTCCACCTGAATTCTTAAAAGTTATTTGAAAGCAACATGGACTAAACTACCTATAGCCTCTGCTACTTTGTGATCACACCAGAAACCCAAGAGACATTCCTGACCTTTCCCTCACCCTCCTCCACCCTAATATTTGCAGGACGCATGTCAGGAGCTCAGCTAAGCTACTCCATAGTGTTACTGCCTTTACATCCATTTGTGTAACCATTTGGCTTGCAGGGACCTTAAACTGCCCCTAGCCCCTCATGCAAGTTGAATAAAGCGAAGATAAATTATTCCACCCAATTTGGAACTCGACATTCTTGTATAAAGACAGGGGAAAAAAAAAAAGAAAGAAAGAAAGAAAGAAGAAGAAGAAGAAAAAAGACAGGGGTAAACAGAATGAAAACAGAGCAGAGGTAGAAGGCATTCAGAGGTTAGGCAGAAAAGCAGACAATGGGAAGAAAATCCAGAAGAGGACACCAAAGAAGGTAAACACAAAATACAGAGGGAGTTGGTACAGGAGAGGTGGGCAGAAATGGGTGAAAAACAAGGAAAAGGAGGCAAAAGAGGGTCCAGCTAGGCACCCTATGTAACACACACTGAGTAACAAGCAAATGTAAGCTCGAGATATGAATCCCCCAACAACTCTGGTGCTCAGCAGTCTCTCCAACCTCCCAGAGCCTTCTTCTCATGCACCTCTTAGATAAGTTCCCCTTGGAGCTTACCAAAACACTGATCTCTTGACCAATCTGGCCTTAGCTGGGAATCCCAAAGTACTCCACCCACAGACTCTAATAAAGGCATGTGCTTCAGGTCCTGCCCCTCTGCCTGTACCTGCCTTGTCCTCCCCATGTGGCCCCTGGAGTCATATGTGTATTTCCTCCAGGCTCAAATCCTCCCTGCACTGGAAAGTGTTGTGGGCAATAGCAAAAGCCAAAAGCCTTCACAGAATTTAGACACATCCATTTACAGGACTCAAGATGAAGGGATAGAGAGAAGCAACTCCCTGGGGTCTGAACAGACTTGGTCCTGACAATAGATGCCTAGAGGTAGAGTCAAGCAATTAGCCTGGACTGAGAAGGACTCCCAAGTTACTAAAAATTCATTTTTTGGTGCAAGTTTGGATGTGTGGGGTCTTTGGAACCATAGACTAGAAATTTTTTTTCCTGTAAGGGGCCAGATAGTAAATATTTGAGACTTCATGAGCCAGATAGCCTGTGTCACAAACTACTCAACTGTGCCACTGTAACACCATGGAAGCCACAGGAAATACATAAACTGATGAGTGTATGTGTGTTTCCAATAAAACTTTATTTAAAAAAGAAAAACAAGATAGAGGTCAGACTTGATCCATGGGCAGGAGTTTGCCAACCCCTAGCTCAAGGCAGGGACCCCTGTGCTAAGGGGTAAAGGCTAAGGATGGTACTGTCCTTACCCTCTATTTCTAGTAAATTATCATGTTCTCTTTTATACCCTAAAACATTTCAAATCCATCCACTTCTGAACATGTCACCATCCCCACTGTGCTCAGAGCTGTTTTTATTTCTACCCCTCCACACATGGGCTGCATTTGGGAATAGTCTAACAGACATCTCACTTCATTGTTAGATGAACAGCCCCACTCCACCTCTGCAGAGAAGGTGGTCTTTGTCTTTGTGTTTTGTTTTTTTTTAAGTAGGTATAGAGTCCAACATAGGGCTCAAACTCATGACCCTGAGATCAAGACCTGAGCCCAATCAAGAGTCAGAGGCTTAAAAGACTGAGCCACAAAGGCACCCCTAAGATGGTCTTTCTAATATGGAAATCTCATCATGGTACTTCCCAACTTAAAACCCTTCCACACTTTTTCTTTCAATTCAGATTAAAGTCAGTTTTTAATGTGACCTAGAGGTCCCTGACCAGCCACAGCAAAGGCCTTAAATCAAATTGTGCACACTGCCTCCTCTTCTTATCAGACACTTCTCTTTAGCCAGTCAATTCTTACTCTTGCTCAGGGCTGCCCAAGGAGGGAATTTCCTGGCCTCTCCCAGCATGGCCTCACCCCATGCTCTCACCACGGAGAGCCTGTACTACTCCTTACTTCCTGGCCCTTTCTCACCATTGAAATCAAATCATTGCTTGTGTAATGACCTTGCTTAAAATGCAAGCTCTGTGGGTAAGAGGCAATGCCTATCTAGTTTACTGCCAAGAGCACCCTAAATAATGAAAGTTGGGTTATATAAGGAGGAGCTAAAGGAATTAGGAACAGGGTAGGGGCAAGGAGGAGGAATACGCACAGAGGGGGAGAACAGTGAGAATGTGCTCTACTAACGCTTTCAGACGTTCTAAGTGGAAGTGGCAACAGAAGAATTCTGTGTGGCTGTGGACAGAAATCAGCCCTAGAACCTATGAATGGAAGGTAAATGGTGAAATTTAGGCTCAGAACTTTTAAGAAATACCTGAAGATTTAAAGGTGTCAACAGTGGGACAAGTTGGCCTGAGACATGGTGATTGCCTTGCTAGTACTGGGTTGTGGGCTAGAATTTACTGGTGGGGGGCAGTGGGGGAGACTAGCATACATGCCAGGAAATGTCCACTCTATGGGAAGGCTCTAGCTGCTGTTAAGATGATTTGTAGTCCTATTCAATGCCTTTGTTGTCATTGTCCTTAAAGCAAAATGTCTATCCAAAGCCTAACCTAAGAACTGAAACAAGACACACATTTGGCACAATGTCCATTATGGCCCTTCTTCCACTTCCACATTCTGTTATGGGTTGGATTGTGTCACCCCTCCCCCACCCAAAAAAACTATGCTGGAGTCCTAGCCCCAAATACTGCAGAATGTGATGCTATTTGGAGACAGGGTCTTTGCGGAGGTGATCAAACTAAAAAAAGGTCATGAGGGTGGGCCCTAATTTAATGTGAAGTCTGTCCTTATGAAAGAATGGAAATTTGGACATCAGCATATGGGGAGACACCTACAGAGGGAAGACAGTGTGAAGACACAGGGAGAACACCATCCTGAGTCAAGGAACACCTGAGACTAGCAGAAGCTAGGAGAGAGGCATGGGACAGATTCTCCAACACAGCCCTCAGAAGGAGCCAATTCTGCTGCTAGGGGCTGAACTGTGTCCCAACACCAAATTCATATGTTGAAGCTCTAACCCCCAGTACCTCATAATGCAACTACATTTGGAGATAGGGCCTTTAAAGAGGTGATTAAGATAAAATGAGGCTATTGGAGTGAGCTCGATCCGATCTGACAGCGATCCTTATATGAAGAGATTTGGACACCAAGGATGTCTGCACACAGGTGACCATGGGAGGACATGGCAAGGAGGCGACAATCTGCATGCCACCGAAAGAGACCTTAGGAAAAATCAGATGGGCTAACACCTTAATCTTAGACTTCTAACTTCCAGAACTTTGAGACAATAAATTTCTGTTATCTCAACCACTCAGTTGGACATTTTGTTACAGCAGCCCCAGGAAACTAATACATTCTCCCTCAGCCCTAGTGGGCTATATATTGCTTTGTAATTGTATTGAATATGCATATTCTAATAAATAATACATAATATTGCTTTGCATGTTTCTTTTTTTTTTTTTAAAGATTTTGTTTATTTATTTGACAGAGAGAGAGATCACAAGTAGGCAGAGAGGCAGGCAGAGAGAGAGAGGGGGAAGCAGGCTCTCTGCTGAGCAGAGAGCCCCATGTGGGGCTCGATCCCAGGACCCTGAGATCATGACCTGAGCCAAAGGCAGAGGCTTTAACCCACTGAGCCACCTGGGTGCCCTACATGTTTCTTAACTTTAAACATTTTTTTAATTTTTTATTTATTTGACAGAGCGAAATACAGCAAGAGAGGGAACACAAGCAGAGGGAGTGGTAGTGGGAGAAGCAGGCTTCCCACTGAGCAGGGAGCCCGATGCGGGGCTCGATCTCAGGACTCTGGGACCATGACCTGAGCCGAAGGCAGGCGCCCAACGACTGGGCCACCCAGGTGCCCCATCTTAACTTTATATACATGGACTTTTAAGTTGCTTCCAGTTTTTCACTAGTGCAAATGATGCTATAATAAATATTTTCTCAGCCCTTCTAAGTAGATTTGGTTGCCCTAATCTGGTCACCATTTTGTTCTAATGATGATGACAAGAAAAAATAGGTTTGTTAGACAACATTGACTATGTGCCAGGTGCTTCACAAACACAGAGAAATAAATGCAAAACAGAAAATACAAGTTCTACTCGGAAGAGTAATCTTTGTCTACAACAAATACGACTGGAAGACCATTCTCAGAAAATGACTTAAGCAAGGCATTGAGGATACAAAGATGAATAGGACAAAGCTCTTCCTCTCATGGGGTCTCTTGGTACCACAGTACCAAAAGGGTCACCATTAGGGAACAATTTGCATTAAAAAGTGCACGAATAATATAAGAAGCAGTTGCTCTGGGAGATTGGGCAAGCTTGATGAGGGCTGAGGGCAGTTCTTGATACTGGACTTGAAGATGAGTCATTTCAGAGAGAAGAAAGGGATTGCCCCATATGAGGGTCTTACCCAGTAGCAGAGATTGGGAATACTTGCGATCTACTTAGTAGACAGCAGAGGACTACGTGTCTCTAAAAGAATGTGGGAAGAGACTTAGAAGGTAAGTAGGGGCAAGATATGGATGGCTGGGGAGGTTGCACTTCACCCCGCAAAGAAGAGGGAAGCAGAAGATTAGCTGCAAGGTGTAGAGCACCCACCTTTGAAGGTGTGCAAGAAGAAGGCAATAACTGTTTGGGAGATGATATCAAGGCAATTTCTACAGCGGAGTAAGGTTGAAATCCATCATCTCCAAGGTCCCCTCCATCTTGAAAATGAATATATTAAGTGGAATGAGCAAAAGGTGTACAGTGCTGAAACATAAGGGCTCAGGTCCTGGCCCCAGCTCACATCATCACCATGTACTAGCCATGTGTCCCTTCTGAGCCTCAGTTTCCTTTTCCGTAAAATTCTGAGGATTATTGTGAAGACATACAGGGTAATGTAGGTGGAGTCTTTCTGCTGTGCCTGGCTGACAGTGAATATTCAACCAGTGGTCTTTGTGAGCACAGGTTTGTGTGGGCTTGCCCGACAGGACCTTTGATAACATATCCACAATTTGCATAGTGGTTTTATCTTTTCAAAATGCTTTCATATCAGCCTTCTTTTTGGTTCAGTACACGACGTAATGCATAGGTATACATTGAGGGGGTTCAGCATCATCAAAAACAGACTCAGTGCTTGGAAAAGAATGGAGCACTATCTAAATTCCTCATGGACTGAACCATTCCGGAGGTCCTTCAAAGCTAGCAAGGTAGCTGATAAGCCAAACAAGCAACATACTAAATTTATCACCCCGGTGCCAGTGAAAAGTCTCCAGGTGGTTTTATTTCCTAGTTCTGGCCCTGCCTGTCACTTGTCAAGCTGCTTTTGCACATCTGAAGATAGACAGAAACGAGCCCTCAAAACTCACTAGAATGAGTTCTTGAAATGAATACTATCTCACTCATCTTGTTCTGTTCAGAGTCTAGTTCAGGACCTAAGTTGGCATTAGCTGGGGGGGAATGGTGTGATCCAGACCCAAGAGCATAGGCTGTGGAATCAGGCAGACTCAAGTTCATGCCCAGGAGCAGGCCAGTGGTAGTTGTGAGTCCTTGAGAAAAATGCCCTAACCTCTGGACACCTCCTTCCCCTCATCTGTAAACTGGGCCACCAAACTTGCAAGGCTGGTAAGGATCGATGCTCTTGTATACAAAGAACCCAAGTAGAGAGCTCTTAATACTGATGCTGGTTCTCAAGTCTATGACCTAGGACAGTTTTTCTCAAAGTGGCTCTTCTCTGTAGCCCCCTCAGATTCACCTGCCTGTATTTTCTTTAAAACACAGATTCAAACTCCGAGCAAACCTTCTGAATCAAATTATCTAGAGATGAGCTCCATTCTGCATTTTTAGCAAGCTTCCCAGGGAATTTGAACAGATAGGAAAGTGTGCATGTAAAGTTTGATTTAGGGTCTATTTGAAGGAGAGGTGTGCTCCTCCCTCCTCATTCCCATTAAACCAAGTCACTTGGATTTCGTTCACCGTCATCGGGATGTTGGGGTGAGAAGCTTCTGTTTAGAGGATGTGAAAACAGCACTGTCAAGTAGCTTGAAACAGTAAATGCTGTTGAAAAGACAAGAACCTGTAACTTCTCTGTGCTCGCAAAGCCCATGGAGACCAGCCACAGTTCCCCTGATGGATGGCTGTGCAGGCAGCAGGAAGCACAGAAGATCTTCTGCCCTCCCTGTACCACAGATTGTCAATGAACTTCTCTTGAACAAGGCCATGCAGGCTACACACATCAGTAATGTTCCCCTCATTTCCATAAAGCTTAGTCAGCCAAGGTTAGTGTGCAAATCACAGAGTAACCCCTTCTTCTCTTGACCTTCATGGGGCTGTGGTCTTTATAGACAGGCAATGATGCAACAAAAGCAAAACCAGCAAGGATTCAAAAGCATAAAAACATAACATTTTTAGCAGAAGTTTCCTGAAATTATAACATTTCTTGGCCACACTTTTGTTTTTTTTAATGACGGACATGATTATGGGGAATCTACCTTCACGGGGAGGCTGAGCTCTTAATGCTGTCCTTTTGAAAAATGTCCACTTTCAAGGGTTAGAGCACACAGTAGTGAGGTTAATGCCATTGTTACTCAGCCTCCTGGGAATAGATAATAGACTACCTCTGAAGCTTCCAAAAAGGCTGTTAGAGCAAGAAAATAAGTGTGTGAACTTTCCAATACCACTAACCAAAAGGTGAACTACTCTGGAAGCAAGTAGAAGGTTAGGGGTTAAATCTCTCTAGATGTGTACATATCTGAGAGTTAGTAGCTATGGAGGGTCAATTGATTTACTCAGAGTTCAGATTAAATAGGTCATACAGTTAGTGACTCCTAAGTCTTGTGTTGCAGGACCCTGAAGTTTTCTTATTTGGAAGAATTGGAAATGGTGGCATTTGGTGATTGTGGGGGGCAGGGGTGTTTGCTAGTAGTGGTGAGAAGCAAAATGGGAAGTAAGATGAGTCCTTTAAAGTGGCCCATTCATGACAGTTGTTAAGAGTATGGTGACAAAACATCAGGAGAAGCAGCATGAAAGAGAGGTCAGCGTGTTCAATATGAGTTCGAATCATAAGGGTCAGACACAGGGATGCAGAGACACAGACAGGAGGGCACAGTTGAGGCTTTGAGAATGTGCTCACTCCCAGCCACTCTCCACATGAGACAAAGGTCATTGCCATCATCAGAAGCTAACAGTAACACTTTCTTACAAGGGCTTGGTACCCTGGTGTAAAAGCCCCTTTGACAGCTGGCTGGGGGTGTGGGAAAGGACCCACAAGGGGAGAAGAGGTCAAAAATCCTCAAAATAATGAAGTTCCCAGTCACTACATATTTAGACAGAAAGTATCTGAGAAGGTTGCTGTAGGAAAGGACGCCTGTCCTAGGTGGAAAATTCAAAACCCTTTGCCACCATAAAGGTTTCACCAGTTTCCTTCATATTTAGAATTCTACCCGCTCTATCTATGCCCCCAAAGCTCATCCCTCCTTCTTGCATGCTTAACTGTGTATTCTCGTCTCTACCCTTCCCCACATGCCATAGGGACAATTCCTAAATGGACTGTATAGACAAGCCTGGTGATCCCATTCTCTTTGCCTGTGGGATTGGCTTAAGAAGGGGCATGTGATTCAGTTATGACCAGTAAGAGAGAAGAGCAAGTCTTTGGGGGGTCTTCAGGGAATGATTTCCTCCATCTGAAATAAACAAATGCAAAAAAGGACTCTTCTCCCCTAAACATTGTCTTGTATGGATGTGACACTTAGAGTTATTGAAGCTATCAAGAGATGATGAGATTATAACCAACACAAAAAAATGAAGAGTAGAAGAGATGGAAAACCCACCCAGTTACCGAATTGGTGGATCTCACTGCTACTCTATCTCAGGCCTTCTTGTTAAGTGACATAATAAATTTTCTCTGTTACTTAAATTTAATAGTTGGGGTGGGATGGGGGTGAGGGGGTGTTTTTTCTTGCAGCTTAAAGAATACAACTGATGCAAAGAGTACTATTTCAGATTGATAGTTATACTTTTCATTGTGTATTTTCCTTGTTTGTCACAGAGTTCAACCATTAAGAGAACACATACATAACACCAAAACAGGAGTAATAAGGGAATAAAGTGACAATCCCTCCATAAGACTCATTTGGAAAGCAGAGCTTTATCCTTACTCAGTCTTGCAAAAATTAATAAAAATGACAATGATTTACATTCACTACTATGTGTATACCAGGCACAGTGATAGGCATTTTATGTCCATACTTTCTTTTTAGTCCTAACTTTCTAACTACTTAGTCATGTAGCTGTTTTGCAGACAACAAATTACCTGGGAAATCCTAATAATCATTCTTATTAATCATAGAGAATGAATGATACCTTTCCTTTGGACGATTTATGCACAGTATAATCATATCCCTCTGACTCTTAATTTTTCCAATTTTCCAGTGTGTGAAAATTAAAGCCGAGAACAGACACAGTGACAGAATCTCAACCCAGCCCAGTATCTTCTTATCCTCTTATGTCCCCTACACACTGTCATTAACAGTGTATAATTGTTTCTTTTTAATTGAGTAAAAATTATTTTCTTATCCTGATCTAAAGCCTTGCTATTCAAAGTAGAATTTGTAGACCAATATCACCTTAGAGCTTGCAATAAATGCAACATCTCAGGCCCCACGCTGGACCTGCTGAGTCAGAAACTGTATTTTACTTTAAAACAAATAAAAACAAAAAACTAATGATGTACTACTATATGTTGGATAATTGAATTTAAAT
>CM053619.1:4517000-4537927 GCA_028646535.1 Procyon lotor
AAGCAGGCTTCCTGCAGAGCAGGGAGCCCAATGCGGGGCTCGATCCCAGGACCCTGGGACCATGACCCTAACTGAAGGCAGCCGCCCAATGACTGAGCCACCCAGGCCCCCCTGTTGATAATAATTTTTGATGATTGTTTCTATTTCCTTTGGATTAGTCATGATCTCTCCTGTTTCATAATTTTGTTAATTATGGGTCCTTTCTCTTTTCTTTTGGATTAGTTTGGTCAGTGGCTTATCAATCTTATTGATTCTTTCAAAAAACCAACTTCTGGATTCATTAATGTGTTCTACTGTTAGGCCAATGGAATTTAGATTCAACGCCTATAAAAGTCATATTTTACTGACTCTTGCCCAAACGTTGCTAGTAACTGAAGACATTCACCTCTTAAAATCACCTCCAACTATCACTTACTTCAAGATGCTTCAGAATTATGTTAAGAATGGCCTTGCAACCAAAAATAGCCACCATTTTTTCTTCTGAGACTTTGGCTCCAATCAAAGCATCAAGGTCCCCCTGAGTCTTGCCATTGACTTCTGGGAACTGCCATCTCCCACTGTGTACCGTAACTATTGCATAATGCTGAGGACTGCTGTTCTCTGGAGTTCTCCGTGCACTGAGTCTCCCTGTAAAATTCTACCTCCTTTTGTATCTTGTTCTGTCTTCTGAACAGCAAAGAAATGCTACTTGTGTTTCAGTATCTTAGAGTTATTAGCTAACTCTTTTTTCAGATTTTGCTCAAACACCCTTTCCTTGTTCCAAGGTTCCAAGACTAGCAGCCAGGGTCAGGATGCATGACTGAGAGCAAAACACTGTCTGGAAATCAGATCCAGCCCTCCCTTTAGCTGTGCATGGGTTTGGTACTTGACCAAGCTTGTCTGTATGAGCCTTTAGGTCAATCAACTTCTGGTAGTTTGGTCTACCAGCTGACCCAGTGTGTGTAAGTTCCCGTGATAGACACAGCTGAGAATCAAGCTGGGGAGGCTCACATGTGAATATCACCTAACTAGTACTAAAAGTACTACTACCATGTCTTAGCTAGCTCTTTTGTACCCCCGCCCCATACTTGTTTAATTCTGGAGAAATTCCTAAATATTGGCTATCGACCAGTATCATCCAGAATACATGCATCACTTGTTAAAAGTGCAGATTCAGGCCCTCATTCAGGACTAAATAAAACTCTTTGTTAGGAACTAAGCTTAGGTTTTGTTTTTAATTTTAGCTCTCTCAAATGATTCTTTCAGACAACTAGGTATTTGAAGGGCTGTTTCAGAGCACCATCTAATCTCAGCACTTCTGAGCATACCTTTCTCATTGAATTTCACTTCTGGAATATCTTCTCTCTGACTCCTTCTTCCTCAGACTGTTGTAATCGGAGTGCATCATGGCCTTTCCCCACATGTGCTATTTCTAATCGACTCTTTCAAGCTGTGTCAGGGCAAAACACCTTAGTGGACAATTCAAACAATTGTGGAGCTAAGGGGAGGAAGGAGTGTGGGGGATTCAGATATTAGGCTTACCCCAGATCTGAATTCAACATATCCAGGGCTGTGGGCCAAGATTCTTTGGAGAATTTCCCAACTTTGGGAACTTTAACAAGATTTAGTGGGATGATTTTCTTTTCATGGACAAGTATATGGTAGAGACAATGATCTCGTCATACAACCAAAAGATCTCTTCATAATAAATACTCAAATGTAAAAATTCCACACACTTCAAAACACATCAGAAAATAAGGTGGATTGATAGGTGGGTAGCAGGAAAGATAGACAGGTACATGTTAAAGGAAATGTAGTAATGTAGTAAATTATTCATTGTAGAATCTATATGGTAGGTTTATGGGTATTCCCTACCTAATTTTTGGAAATTTTTATACATTGGAAATGGTTCATCATTAAATGATGGAGGAAAAGTCACAAGGATAGAATTTATCTGTCAAAACATATTTTGACACTATATCACAAGTGAATAAAAGGATCAGTTTAGATGACTGATGAGTATAACTCAATGCCCCTAAATAATATATGTGTTATTTCTGAAATATCTATGACTAGAAGTAACATATCTTGTTTAAATGGAATTTTTTAAAAATAAATGAAGTGCTAATGTTTTAGCTTGATAAAATGTAAAAGCTCTTCCTCTTCCACTCTTCATCCGCTTTATTGCATTTTCTAGTTTTCAAGTTATTTGAATATATAAATAGAAAAACGTATATAAATATAACTCTCAACAAAAGGTACTATTGTATTATTATGAAAATGAAAAAAAAAAATCAAGACAAAACTATAATTTCCAGGAAAGCTAACAGAATATTATTATGTTCTATGTTAGTAACTTTGAAAAGATTATGCTCAAAGTTAGACATGTGCTGCTGAGGAAATTAAGCCTGGAGAAGTCACGAATTTTGGATCATATGACTAGTGGCTGAGTTAGGAGAACACTAATGTCCTGACCTTGTTACTATACTCAGTTCACTCTCAAAATTTACACAAGTATTAATGACTTTAAATTACTGTAGTTACAATCCTTTATTCCATCAGTCAATAAATAGCTTTGGTCCTGGGATAGAGTCCCACATTAGACTCCCTGCTCAGTGGGGAGCCTGCCTCTACTTCTCCCTCTCCCTCTGCTGCTCCCCCTACTTGTGCTCTATCATGCTTTCTCTGTCAAATAAATAAATAGTCTTTAAAAAAAAGAGTATAATTTACAATAGCATCAACAATGTGAAATACTGAAGAATAAGTCTGACAAATACGTGAAAGTTTTGTTTTCTCAGAAAACAAAAATGAAATACAATTAAGGAAGAGATAGATATGTTTATTGGATGAAGAATTAATATTATTAAAATGCAAATGATCTCCCAAATGATCTATAGATTCAATGAAATCCCAATAAAAATCCAGGATACTTTTGCAGAAATTGGCAAACCAATTTTCAAATTCATATGGAAATATAAAAGACATAGAATAGGCTAAGCAATTCTGAAAAAAAAAAAGAAAGAAAGAAAAGAAAAAGAATAAAAGAAAAGAACAAAGTTGGAGGACTGACACTATCTGATTTTAAGAATTATAAAATTACAACAACCAAGACAGGGTGGTGTTGGGAGAGAGATGAATAAATAGGCACATTTAACAAATAGGGAATCGAGAAATAGACTTACATATATCTGAACAACTCATTTTTGGCAAAGGTGCGAAGGCAATTCAGTGAATAAAGAGACTTTTCACCAAGTGGTCCTGGAACAATTGAATATCCACAAACAAACAAAACAAACCCCCCAAAAAATTTCAGTACATACTTTGCACCATAAATAAAAATTAACTCTAAATTAACTCAAAAATAAGTGCATAGACATAAATGTAAACCTAAAACTATAAGACATCCAGAAGAAAACATAGGAGAAAACTTATATGGCTTTCCATATGACACAAAGAAAAATATAGCAAAGATTTTTTGCATGACACTGAGAGCATGAGTTGTAAAAGAAGAAATCGATAAATTGGACTACAGCAAAATTTAAAACTCTGCTTTCCAAAAGCTCTCTTAAGAATATAAAGACAATCCACAGACTAGAAGAAAATATTTAAAAGTCATGTATCTGATAACAGACTTTTAATAGACAACAGACATTTAAATATATTCAAAATATATAAATATAATTTTATATATTAAATATATATATTAAATTTATATAAATATAAGTAAAATATAAAATTCAAAAATATATTCAAACTTAAAATCTTAAAATTCAATAAAAAGGAAACAATTTTTTTGAAAATATAAGATTCAAGTAGTCATGTTACTAGAAGAGAAGGCAAATGAACTCGTGAAATGAATCTTTACATCATTAGTCATTAAGGAAATGCAAATTACACACAATAAAATACCGCTGCATACCAATTAGAATGGCTAAAATGGAAAAAGATTGACCATAACGTGTGTTGGCAACAATACACAGAAACTAGAACTATCCTGCACTGCTAATGGGGATGTAAAATGGGGTAACCACTTTGCAAGAGTTGGGCAATTTCTTAAAATGTCATCATACACCCAGCATCTGATCCAGCCATTCTACTTTGTCCAAGGAAAATGAAAGCATATATCTATCTCCCCAAAAGTGGTGCATGAATGATCATAGTCACTATTTGTAATAGCGCCAAACTGGCAACATTCCAAACATCAATCAACAGGTGAATGGATAAACAAACTTGAATTCTATCCACCCAATGGACTATAATCCTGCAACAAAAAGGAATGAACTAGTGAAATACACTATATCAGGGATGAATCCTAAAATAATTTTGCTGAGTGAAAGAAGCCAGATAAAAGGGATACAAACTATATAATCTTATGCCTATAAGATTCTAGCAAATGTAAATGTATTCATAGTGACAGCACATTAGTGGATGCTTAGGGATGGAAGAAATGGGGAGGGACATGAGAAGTCATGACAAAGGGGGACAAGGAAGCTTTTGATAGTGATGAATCAATTATCTTGATTGTAGTGAAGATTGTATGGATGCATACTGATATCAAAATTTGTCAAATCAACACTTTCAATATGTGCTGTTTATTGTATGTCAATTATACATTGTATCAATAAGTATGTATTTTTAAGAATGTGCTATGGATCCACTCAACAACATAGATTAATCTTAAATACAATTGGCTCAGTGTATTTAAGTCAGGATCATCAAAAAACTGTATACGTGATCAATCCCATTTATATGATATTCTTAAAAAGACAAAATAATAGGAACGTAAAACTGAGCAGCGATAGTCACTTTGAAGATGGGGAAGAGTTCATTGCAATGAAGCAGCATGAGGAAATGTTGGGGTCAGTGGACCATCCTCTACAGTACTATGAAGATGAATACTTGATTCCATGTGATTGTCAAAATCCACGGTACTGTATACCATGAAGAGTGAATTTTATCATACTCAAATCTTTAAAAATCAATCAGCTCACTGAGGCAACCCAAAATACACTGCAGACTGTAGCGAATACGTATAATTATGTTGTCAATGAATGACATAATCACACTGAAAGGGGTGGGTAAGAAAGGAGCTGAACTACATACCAAAGAGTTTTTTTGCCTGGATACCAGCCAAAGGCAAAATGAACCTGTGTACAAACACTGTACTTTAGTTAGTATATTTGTTTCGCAAAGGGATATGTGCTAGCAATTCTAAAACTACTTTACACATATAGTAAGGGTAAAAAAATAAGTAAATGTATTATAGACAATGACAGCCAGGTTTTAAACTATCGGAGAAGGAAGTTACAAATAAACAAAAGGGAAACTCTAAAATTTGTGCTGGATTGAAGCTGAGGTATCTGTACGAAGTTATGTGCTTTCCTTTCAAAAACATATTAAATATATTTTATATAAATATGTATATTTTATATTTATACACATTTCTATTATATTTTATTAATTCTATTGTATTATGGTTTATCTATTACATTAATATTTATATATTAATATATACTAAATACAACTTTAAATTATATATTATATAATTATAGAGTATATGTAATATTATTTGGTTTATACTAATATTTTATCTTACATTTATATATTAAAATATATTTTTAAACATATATTTTAAAACATATAAGAGTTTTTTTTAGAGACAGCACAAACACATGTGTGAGCGTGCACACACACACAGGTTAGGGGGAAGGGCAGAGGAAGAAGGAAAGAATATCCAGCAGACAAGGTGTTGAGCATGGAGTGGCACCCAGGGCTTGATCCCATGACCTGAGATCATGACTTGAGCCAAAATCAAGAGTCAGACACTTAACCAACTGAACTACCCAGGTGCCCCAGAACATATATGCTACAAAGATGTATTTTAATATGTATTATAAAAGAGAAACACATGAGTGTATGTATATATAAAAATATATTCAGATGGATAAATATAGAGTGTATGCATACTAGTATATATGTATATTTCCTCAAAATATCTTCCCCTAAATATTTATTAATTATACAAAGAAAAGTAGTAACTTTACAGTGGAGAAACCTGGCAGACAAAGCCTTAACCAAATGATCAAATTGAACATTACCAGTTATAAAACATATCATTATGTACTCCTGATACAATCTTCTGAGAAGGGTACACCAATTCTGATATTCTTCTCAAAAATCCATAATCTAAATAAGGAAATGTCAAACAAAATTAAATGGGACTGGAATGCCTCAAAAATGTCAAGTTCACAAAAGACAAAGATTGAGGAACTGTCACATAATGGAGGAGATTAGGGACACAGAGCAATAAAATGTGGCATTCTGGATTGATACCTGTAACAGAAAAAAGGACATACATGGAAAACTGTGGAAATCCTATTAGAGTCTATGTTTAATTAAGAGCATTGTACCAGTGTTGACTTCTTAGTTTTACTATTTGTACCTTGGTTGTATAAAGTGTTAACACTAGCCAAAGGTGGGTGAAGACTACCTTTACCACTGGTATGTAAGACCAAAATTATTTTAAAATACATATTTTTAAAAATGACACTGAAAGCATTTTTTTTTTAAGATTTTTTGATTTATTCATTTGACAGAGAGAGAGAGCACAAGAAAGGGGAGCTACAGGCAGAAGGAGAATGAGTAGCAGGCTTCACACGGAGCAGGGACCACAATGCAGGACTCAGTCCCAGGACCCTGGGATCATGACCTGAGCTAAAGGCAGATGCTTAACCAACTGAGCCGCCCAGGTGCCCCAACACTAACAGTATTAAAAGAGATCATGGTAACTTAAAATAATCTCACAGTTGAAAAATCCTAAGTATGACCCCAAACTGAAAAGAAATACAAGAAATTTTACTACATAAAAATTTTTGAATTTATTATTGCAAAAATAAGTAAATAAAGTCCAAACTCAGCAAACTGAGGAAAAGGCCTGCGTCTTATGCAGAAAGGAATAGTTTTAATACACGGTGCCCTCTTACCAGTTGGTAAGAAATAGATAAATAATCTTATGGGAAAATGGTCAAGATATATGACCAGAGTTCATTTCTTAAAAAGAATTTCAAATAATGTAGAACTATGCAAAGATCAGCCTCACTAATAAGATATATGAAAAGTAAAAACCCAGATACATTTCTCCACTGAAAAATTTTATACTTAAAATTGACAAAAGTCAAAATTGCATAATACACTGTAGTGTTAGGGAACATGTGGAAAAAAAAACAAACAAAAAAAGCCAGACTTTCCTAGGAATAAAAACTGGAACAACCCCTATAAAGGATAATTTGGTAAAAATCTCTCAAAATTATTGATGTTCAAAACTGGTAGCCCAGCAGTTCCATTTCTAGGAATTTATCTTCTAAATATGTCTACATAAGAAATAAGGATATTCACTAGGGCATTGTTTGTAGTAGCAAAAAATTAGGAACTGTTTAAAAGTCTATTAAGAGCAACCTGATTAAATCAATGACAATGTATTAACAATGGAAGACCATGCAGCCTTCACGAAAAGGGAGTGATGGGGAACCATATCCAAGATGCATATAAGGTAGAGAACAAGGTATAGGATGTTCGACCCTTTATGCTTTAAAAGAAAAAATAGGCACATGTTTGTAATTGCATAGAACATCTTTGAAATGATTGCCAAACTGTGGAAAGAACCAAGGTGCCCTTCAACAGATGAATGACTAAAGAAGATACGGTACATATATACAATGGAATATTATGCCTCCATTAGAAAGGACGAATATCCAACTTTTGTATCAACATGGATGGGACTGGAAGAGATTATGCGGAGTGAAATAAGTCAAGCAGAGAGAACCAATTACCTTATGGTCCCACTTACGTGCTGAGCGTAAAGAAAAACATGGAGGGCATTATGAGAAGGAAGGGAGGGGTGTATGGGGGGAAACCAGAGGGGGAGATGAACCATGAGAGACTGTGGACTATGAGCAACAAGGTGAGGGTTTTGGAGGGGAGGGGGGTGGGAGTTGGGCGAGCCTGGTGGTGGGTATTGAGGAGGGCACGTACTGCATGGAGCACTGGGCATGGTGCATGAACAATTAATCTTGTAACACTGAAAAAAATAAAAAAAAAAATAAAAAAAAAAGAACATCTTTGAAATGATACACGAGAAAGTGGAGAAGAGCATTTGCCCCTAGGAACAGAAAGTAGGTGACGGGGGGAAAGGAAAGGGAGAGAAATTAATTTGTCACAACTGCTTCCTATGTACCTTTTAAAATGTACCAAGTGCTTTTATTATGTATCCAACTAATTAATTGCTCAAATATTCCTTTCCCATCTTAAAAATGCAGGAGAAAACAAAGAATGTGGAGGAACAACCTCAAACAATGGGAGGAGTATACAAGAGACGCTTATTTGAGTCACCCCCGCAGGGGCTGCCGCCAAAGTGATGGAGAAGCAAAATAGAAGTCAGGGACTTGAGGCTGTCTTTGAAGTCTGCAGCAAAGCCCCAGACTGAAGCAGCGAGATGCATCTGCTAATAAAATTCCTGTCTCAGAGGTGCCCTGCTGCCATCCAGCATCCAGCCGGCACTTGGAGTCTGGCTCTATTGATAGATGAATAAGATTGAACATGACACCTGTGTCCAGTGAATCCCCTGACACCATTTAACTAACACTTAGAGCAGCTGCTTTTGAAAAATTACCTTCGGACGGGGCCCACCCTAGCAGAACAAAATCATCACCTTAAGTACTTTTCCAGTTCCCAATAAATGGGGATTTTTGCCCTGCAAGAGGAGAACCGAGCCATATTTTATTTGAAGTCACATCTGTCGCTTTCTTTTTATTTCCTCTGCTGCCGACCTTAGATCGTAAGGCCCGTGCCATCGCAATATCCTTCCAAGGGATCTTGGCAGCTCCCCTTTGAAGAACTTTAGTGGCTTCTCAGTGCCCACAGCACATGCATGCTCAGTAGGATTTACAAGACTGCTTCCAGTCTGCTCTCACCCACTCCCATGCATCTGCAGCAAAACTACTGGACTTTCTCTAAAGCACATGTGCATAATCTTCCCCCTCTTCAAACCATTGCTCCTGCTTCTCTGTTCATTACCTTCTTAATGAACCACTGCCAATTTATCAAGACTCAGATCCAATATCACCTCCTAGGAAAGTATTTCCAGCCCTACCAGGCCAATCGATGGATACCTTCTTCCTGCTTCCAGTCCGTACAAGTCTCTGCTATAGCATTTATTGTAATGCCTTATTATATATTTTATTCATCTCTTCTCAGTACATGTGGTCTCTGCGAGAGGAGGGAACGTGACTTACTTTTATATCCACAGTGCCCAGGTAACACACCTCTAGCTCATACTAAAAGCTCAGTAGTTGTCTTTTTCATGAATATGTACATTCTCTGTTTGCTGTTTCTGAATGCCTAATTCAACACTCACATTCTGTTTAATTCGCTGATTTTTTTTTAAATTTTATTTTTTTCAGTGTTATAAGATTTATTGTTCATGCACCACACCCAGTGCTCCATGCAGTACGTGCCCTCCTCAATACCCACCACCAGGCTCGCCCAACTCCCACCCCCCTCCCCTCCTAAACCCTCAGTTTGTTGCTCATAGTCCACAGTCTCTCATGGTTCATCTCCCTTTCTGGTTTCCCCTCATTCACCCCTCCCTTCCTTCTCACAATGCCCTCCATGTTTTCCTTTATGCTCAGCACGTAAGTGGGACCATAAGGTAATTGGTTCTCTCTGCTTGACTTATTTCACTCCACATAATCTCTTCCAGTCCCATCCATGTTGATACAAAAGTTGGATATTCGTCCTTTCTAATGGAGGCATAATATTCCATTGTATATATGGACCATATCTTCTTTATCCATTCATCTGTTGAAGGACATCTTGGTTCTTTCCACAGTTTGGCAATTGTGGCCATTGCTGCTATGAACATTGAGGTACATGTGGCCCTTCTTTGTAATGCATCTGCTTCCTTGGGGTAAATACCCAGTAGTTAATTCACTGATTTTTAGCCTCTTGCTTCAAGGATTGCTTCAAACATCCCTGGAGGAGAGGACTGATGGCCTGTCCCACTCTAACTCCTCCTGAAATGTCCAGTTGCATTTCTCATCCACAGAAACATTTCACCCCAGGTAAGCTGCCCTAATACAGCTTGTATTTCCCCACCTCCTATTCACTCCATTCTCCTTGCCAACATTCTCCACCGGGACGCATTAAAAAATCAAGATATGATACCACTACACACCCGCCAGAATAGTAGACTAATGATAGTGTGCACTGAGAAGGGTGCGGAGCAACTGGAATGCTTGTTCACTGCTGGTGCACACACAAGCCAGCATAATCGCTATGGAAATCTTTTGTGCTAAATACAAATCCTCATGATCCACAAGTTCTATTCCTAGGTATATATCCAACAGTACAGACGGGACCTGCTCAAGAATGCTCATAACTGTGCCTCAAGATAGAAACAACCCAAATGTGTCCACCACCAGCAGGCTGGACAAAGTGCAGTTTGTTCACGCAGTGGAATACTACACAGCAATGAAAATGAGCCATCGCTGTACAAAACACCATAGATGGCTCTCACAGTGTGGGGTGAAAGAACCCAGACACAGAAGACAAAAGAATTGACACCTTATGATTGAATTTATATAAAATTCAAAGCCGGGCACAACTAATCCACAGTGAGAGCAGTCAGGATCATCAGGGCCCTAGAAACTGACTAACTAACTGGGGGGGGTGCTGATTAGGGACCCTCTGTGGCACTGATAAGTGTTCCATTCGTTGGTCTGGGTTGTGGTTGCATGTCTTGTTTTTTTGAAGGCTCAATAAACTGCACACTTAAGTTTTGGGTTATGTTTGGGTAAAACTGAAAATCAAATCTCCACAGTATTGGGTCTGCTCCTTCACATAGGTGAAGTTCTCCAAAATGGTTGATGGTCAATTAATCGTTAATTAATCAACTAATCAGTTAATGGGATTCTAGTAGTCTGTAACGTACCTAAGTGCTACTGGGGCATCTCAATGGTTTTGAATTATACCGAGACCACCAACATGTTTTGTTTGTCCTTGACCTCTCTACGATTGGAAGGACTTAAACTAAGATCTCTAGTAACCAGACCATTTAACCTGGGTTCTGTGGATGGCTGGGGCAGCTTGAGGATCTTTTTCATTCTACTATCCTCAGCTGTGATGGGGGCTGTTCGAGAACAGAGAACGCATTCTACTCAAAAGTGAGTAGCAATGCTCTTCACTTATCTCCTTTTTCAGAGCAGTGCTACTTATTAAAGTGTGAGCCACAAACCAGCAGCATGTCATGTCACCTGGGGGCTGATCAGAAATGCAAATGAATGAGCTTCATCTCAGGCCAAATGAGTCAGAATGGTGGGGCCCAGAATTCTGTGTTTTAATAAGATCCCCCGGTGTATTAACAGTGTCTTGTCTTTTCTGCATTCTGATGCTTGGACATCTGGGGCCTTGCTGACCCTGGAGGGATGGTCCCTCCCGGGGTTAGCCAACTCCCAAAGATAGTAAGCAATTTGCCCCCAAGCTTGCCTTTCAATTACACACCAACCAATCCAGAGCCCGCACCTCAACTACCTTCCTTACGGGGCTCTCTTTCTCCAGACCACTATCCTAATCACTGCATTGAGGGAATAGGTATCAGACAGCTAGGGTTGGCCCCTTTGCCCCAGAGCCCACTGAAATTACTTAGGTAATCCTAAGCCTTTTTACCCTGGTTCACCCCTTCTTTTCTGAAGAAACAACTAAAACCAGCCAAAGCTCTAATTTCTCCCCTCTGCTCAGTAAATGACCCTGGTTCTTCCCTGTGTGTGGCCCCCCAAGTATGGTGTGCCTCCTCCTCTTGTGAACTATGAGTAAAAAATGATTGCAGGCATCCCCTGATACAACAGCCTTATTATAATTCAGATTTTCTGTTAACACACTGTATTTTTAAAACACAGATTTGTATGCACATTCACAATTTGAGAATTAGATATTCTCTCCTACCTCTTGCAAAAGAGCCACCTAGACCACAGCTGAAACCTGAATTCACATTCTTTCCAGAAACAGGAATAAATCCTACCAGAGAAGGAAGATCACCCTTTCCCTTCCTGAGCATGGGGTGTGGTCATTTGTCATTTTCAGGTGTCATGGGTGGAAAAGAGGGATACCGTCATGGGTGGATTAAGAGGGATACCGACGTACAGGGGACTTTCAAGCTTCTGTCCTGGTGTTGGAGAGCCTAGGTGACCATTCTCATGGTCCCAACCCCAGCATCACAGAGATAATCACCGAAGCTACCATTTGTTGAATGCATTCTAAGTCCTGGGTAATGAGCCATAGAAATGTCTTACCCAGTTAACACCATGATAACCTACTGGGGCAGGTAGCCCCATTTCCACAAAAGGCACCTGAAACTCAAAAATATTAAGTGACTTCTGTTTATATACCATACCGGAAGCAGTTATTATTCAAACTAGGTCTTTCTGATTCCAAAGACACAGCTTTTAATGACTACAAGATGGATATAAAAACTGAAGATGCTTTCAGTAGAATAGCTTGGAAATTTTATACAGAACTCTAATGTGCCATTGCAGATTTTGAAATACGATAGTCATGAATTTTCCCAACACTCAGAGTGGAAAAATGTAATATTTCTTAATTTTTATAAATCAAATTAGAATCTGGTTTACAGCCCTCACACACCAAATGCCGCTTGGAATTCGAAGTCAGTAACCATTTAAGATTTCTTCTCTACTCTGTTGGTTTACATGGGCCTGTACAAATGAGGGGAGAGTCTGGTCCTGAGTATTCTGATATCTGATACCCCTGAAGGTCAATGTTCCTTCTCTGTCTATGGTCTTTGTGTTTCCATGTAGCTTCACCCAGACCTTCAATGTACCACTAAGCCACACTTACATGAGGTCCTACCTCCGGGCTGTTGCATCCAAGCAGATCCCCACTCCTGCTGTGTGCGTGGCTCTTTTCCCATACTGTTCTCCAGGTCAGATAACTCTTCTCTGCAACTACACCAGTCTCGAACCTCTACCCCCACCAGGCTTAAAGATGTCAATCCTCATCAATATTTGCAAACAAAGCCTTCTTAGAGTTGACCCTTGGCTTTCCACTCTTCCCCAGGATTACAAACAAAAACAAAACAAAATACCTGTTATTGGCCTTAGCCAAGGAAGCTCAAAACTAGGAGAAATGAGAGAACTGCTCTCCATTTTTTTTCCACTAATGAGAATGTGGGGAGATGGAGTGGGAGGGGAAGAGCTAAAACCAATCCATTTTTTAATAGCTCTCATTCTTACCTAAGTGCTCATTAACTTGGGGCCAAAATATTAGAACTAAAAGCAAAGCAGCTCTTTTTTAAACTCTCTCTGCGATTCTGCTGTTATGTGTTCCCAGACTGAAACCCCCTGGAGGTCATCAAGTAATTCAACAGGACACTATTTTTTTCTTTACCTTTCAAGGACTATCTCGAATGTCATCTCTTCCATGAAGCCCTCCTTGATTATTATACTGATTAGAATCATTCTCTTCTTTCCCTGTTCTCCCAGAAATTTGCTAGGTGTGTGCCTTATACTGTATTAATTGTATTCTGCGTTACCCAATACAATTTAAAAAAAAAATGCCTGCCACATTTCCTAACTGGATATTTCAGAGTATAACAGTATGAAACAGCTTTATCTAGTTCCAGCAGAGACCGAGGAAAAAATTATTTGGCTTAAGAGTCTTCACCATGAATCGAGAAGAGAAAAATCATAAATTTACCCAAAGGTCAACAAACATCTTTCTCAAAACTTTATGGAGCAGAGTAACTTTTGCTGGCTTCAGAGTGATGACAGTCACTCGGGGTAATTTAATGGCAAGTTCTCTTACTTAAAAACTTAACTTGGACATCAACCAAGTCTATATAGTTGCATTCTTAGAGTGCTAGAGTACCTCCATCTCTCTGGGAGGGGAGTCTGTCCCTAAGAAATGGTGCAGAACAGTCCCAATAAGAGGGTGATTACCCTCCTGGGTGTTAAAGGCTGCAAATCCAACCCTGGGGCTGCAAAGTGCGTCCCGGGATGCCAGCCAGCTTAGAGATGTGATCTGGTGTAGCGCAGACAGCACTCAGCTGGGGATCAGAAGCCTAGGATGTAATAAGGAGGAATAACTATGGAGCTTTTAGCCACCTGTTATTTGAATATGTCTCATGGATGTGTTAACTTTCCACTCTGTAATGACCACCTTGACGCCTTGTCCCTGTACCTCTTTTTCCCACAGTCATGGCCCCCTGGTTCTCACCTGCAGGATTAGCTCAGTTCTGTGACCATGAATTCTAAGTCATGAAAGATTTAAGGAGTCATGTTTGGTCTTCCTCCCCACATGGCATAACTGGACTATCACTTTTTTCCTTGAGGCTTATGGAAACCCCTATCCCACTTTTTAACCCAGTCACGATCAAATTTGCCTCTATCTAAAATCCCAAATAGAATTTCTGGCCCCTAGAGATGAATGCTGGTTGGTTTCATAGTTCCATCCCTGAACCCTATGCTTAAATTCAAGGTTCATTTAGTAACTAGCTCCTGGGATTCCCACTCCCTCCTGGAACCTTAGCATAGGGCCTTCTGCCAGATTTCCCAGTTGCTGAGCTCTAAAGGGTGTTGGGAAACCCATGCACTACCTCTTGTTACTCCTTGATACTGTCTGCTCTATGCTGCTGCTGATCTGGGTCTCCATTTCCCTACCACCATGATATTCTGGACTCATTCATGGTTGCATATTCCCATGGCTCCTGCTGTTGGGTTGGTTTTCCAGTTGGTTACCCTAATTGTGCAGATCCTTTCATCCCCCATGTATTACCTCCCACTGGTCTGATTAACCCCACCAGCAGCCCACACCTGGTTTGGATAGCTTTTGTTACACTGGTGTTTTTCCAGAGACGTTGCAGGATATTGGTAGACATAGCATACACAAAGGGCTCTATAGTTAAATGGATATTTAAGGAGAATATGTGAGACCAACATGATTCTTTACAGGAGGACTTCACAGAGCCTCTAAAATGATGACACGTGCTGACAATATCTGAGAAGGGCTATAGTGCTTAGCGTTCTCAAAACTTACTTGCCCATGTTTTCCTGGGAGCATGTTCTCAGACTGGTGTTCCCTGGAACAGACTTTGGGAAATGCTAAATCGCAATCTTCAGGTTCCAATCCCATGTTCACCTTGACTTCTTGGCAGTTATGACATCATGGAAAGCCCCAAATGTGGCCCCCTTCATGGCGTCATGGAGCCACAGGAGCTGGTTTTGAATCCTAATCCCAGACCTTCTCCCTTTTCTTTTACTCTTATTCATTTGCTGTTCGACTCTTTAAAAATTGCTTAACTCACCTCCCCATGTCTACTTCCACTTCACAGGGTGATTGATATGCAACTGTGTACATTATTATTATCAACAGTGGCTATTTCTAACATTTACTATTGAACATTTACTCTCCGCTCATAACTGTCTAATCCTTTTGCCTGTATCACCACTTAAAAAAGATTTTTTTTTAATGTGAGAAAGCCAGGGAGCACGTGAGTTGGAGAGAGGGCAGAGGGAGAGGAAGAGAGAATCTTAAGCAGGCTCCACACCCCGTGCAGACACCAATGCGGGGCTCAATCTCATGATCCTGAGATCACAGCCTGAGCTGAAATCAAGAGTCCAACCTTAACCAACTGAGCCACACAGGCACCCCATGTATCACTGCTTTTAATAGAATAATCATGTGATGTAGACTGACCTTTGATCTCATTTTACATAGGGGGCTATTGAGGCATAAAACAGCTAAATATTAACTTACTGAAATTAGCCAGCTAATAATGCTCAACTGAAATTCAAGCCAAGGTAGTTGGACTGCACCAACATTGTTCTTAATCAACGCTTGAGAATAATGAGTAATGAGTAATGAGTATCTACTCATTGAGTAATAATGAATAATTATTGAGTAAATAATGAGTAATCTACTCATTCATTCAATACCTAGTGTATGCCAGGTCATGCAATAAACCCTAGATATACAGCAATAAATAGACATTCTTGCCCTGGTGGAGCTTATATTCCTAGTGGGTGGAAATGGGCAACAAGTAAATAAGCACAGGTCTTGTAGTGATGATACATGGAGAAAATTAAAGCAATGAATGGGCTGTGCAAGTGCTGTTTTTATACAGAGTGGTCAAGGAAATCCTCTCTAATTTAAGGTGGCATTTGAGCAGAAGGAAGTGATAAGTGGAGGGAAGAGTATTCCAGGCAGAGGGAACAGCACAGGTAAAGGCCTTAAGGTGAGAGCACTCTTGAAAGAGCAAGTAAGAGGTAGTGGAATTAGCAACGTTCAGAGGCACAGGTCATGGGGTGGATTGGGAATGGGGGGGGAGGGGTAACTCTGTTAAGAAATACAGTTTTACTCTGAAATGGAAATTTATTGGAGGGATTGGGGATGAAGCAAGACATTCTGACTTAGATCCAAGAGTCATTCCTGCTGCTATTTGGGAGGCAGGGAGAACCAGGAAGACCAGCTGTAGGGATCCAATCAAGAGATTATGCCAGCTAGGCATTAGCAATGGAGGTGGGAAATGAGGTCAGATTCTGGAGGGATTAGGACAAGAAACCCAGCAGGATTTCCTAATGGATTGAACCTGGCATGTGAGGGAAGGATAACTCCAAGATTTTCACCTGAGTACTTGGAAGGGTGCAGATGAGCCTGCACAGGCTGGTGGAAGAGTGGGATCCTGGAGGAAAACCACCCGCTAAAGACCCTGCATGGTAATCACACCTGCTTCAGCTTCAAGCTAGTGTGGCCTCTTATATGTAAACCTGCTTGTCACCTCTTGTCAGAAAATAAGAATGACATAATCTAATATAATCTCCCCCTTTTTGAGTCACCGGAGAACTTCGAACCCAGTTCAGGATGCTGCTGAAAATTTTTGATATTTGAAAAGGCTAAAAAGAATCAAAGACACATGTTTCCCCTCTTGTATAAGGAGAGTGGTAGAGAATAAATACAGTGGGGGATTTGCTTTAATTCTTGAGAAATATGAGTCCAAATGCAATGTCACCACAAAGGTGGGGAGAAAGGAGAAGACACAGAGTGTGGCTATAGAAAAGTAATGTTCTTTAATAGCTAAAAATGGCCAATTTAGAAATTCCATAACATCATAGGGCCCTGTCTTAGAAAAGGAGAGGCAACCACTCAGTAGCTACCAAGGCTTTTGACATCAGGCTGGGCATTGTGGACACATGGATGTTTCCATGGCAAATCTCTCTGCACAGTTTGGCCAGACCAGCTCCCGCCTATGACTCAGAGCATCTGTGTGGCTCAGGCTGCTTTCTACAGTGCATAAGGCTACTCTTCAAGATTACCCCAAGTGACCCACTCTACCCTCCATGGCTCTACGAGGAAGACAGGTATACACAGAACACTAGAACTTTAGAAGTAGTGACTCGTCACATATTTTCATAAATATCTGTTTGTATTTATCTTTATAATTTTATTTACTTTGATTCTAGTGGGATTTTTTCCCCCAAAGTTTCCTCGTAATTTAATTTCTTTGCCCTTAGATATCACAGCAAAAATACAAACAACAAAAGAAAAAAATAAATTGAACTACATAGAAATTAGAAATTTTTGTACTTCAAATGATGCCATCAAGAAAAGAAAAATATAGCTCACAAAATAATGAAGAATATTTACAAATCATCTATCCAATAAGGGACTTGAATCCAGAATATATAAAGAACTCCTACAACTCAAAAATAAAAAGACAACAAACTGAAAATGGGCAAAAGATTTGAGTAGACATTTCTCCAAAGAAGATATTAAAATTTCCAATAAGAACATGAAAAAATGTAAAACATCTTTAACTATTAGAAAAAGGCAACTTGAAACCACAAGGAGATACCAATTCACAACCGCCATGGATGGCTAATATAAAAGACCATCAGGGGCACCTGGGTGATTCAGTCAGTTAAGCACCTGACTCTTGGTTTTAGCTCAGGTCATGATCTCAGGATCGTGGGATGAAGCCCTGCGTCAACCTCCCCACTGAGCTGGGAGTCTGCTTGAGTTTCTTTCCCTCGGCCCCTCCCCTGCTTGCGTGCATGCTCTCTCTCTAAAATAAGTAAATAAATCTTAAAAAAAAAAAAAAGAGGGGTGCTTGGGTGACTTAGTTAGTTAAGCTTCTGACTCTTGATTTGGGCTCAGGTCATGATCTCAGGGTCGTGAGATCAAGCTCTGTGCTCAGTGCAGAGTTGGCTTGAGATTCTCTCCCTCCTTTTTTCTCTGCCCCTCCCCTCCACTCATGTGCACACACACTCTCTCTAAATAAATAAATAAAAATCTTAAAAAAAAAAAAAAGACAAACAGTAACAAGCATTATGAGGATATAGATCTATCAAACCCTTATACACATCTGTTAAAATTGTAAAATGGCTCAGGTACTTTGGAAAACAACTGGCAGTTCCCCCAGAAAGTTAAATATAGAATTATTATATGACCCAGTAATTCTACTCCTAGGTATATACCCAAGATAAATAAAAAACATGCCCACACAAAAACTTGACATAAATGTTAATAGTAATGTTATTTGTAATAGCCAAGAAATAGAAGAAATCTCAATGCCAAACCCCCAAGAAATGTGGTATATGTATGCAATGGAATATTTTTGATTTGTCAATTAAAAGCAATAAAGTATTGATAGTAGTATAATACAAGTGAAACTTAAAACATAAAACAAGTGAAAGAAACAAGTCACTAAAGATTATGCATTAAATGATTCTATTTATGTGAAATATATAGAATAGGAAAAATCTATGGAGACAGAAAATAGATGAGTGGCTGCCTAGGGTTAAGAAGTATGGTGGGATATGGGCAGTGATGCTAATGGTTATGGAGCTTTTTTGGGGTGATGGAAATGTTCAGAAATTGATGGTGATGATGACTGCACAACCATGAGTATATTAAAACTCCTGAATGCTATACTTTAAATGGGTGGATTATTTGGTATGTGAGTTCTATTTTAATAAAGCTATTAAATTTTATTCTATTAAAAAAAGAAGAGATACCTGCACCCCAATGTTCACAGCAGCAATGTGCACAATAGTCAAACTATGGAAGGAGACCAGATGTCCTTCAACAGATGAATGGATAATGAAGATGTGATTCATATATACAATGGAAAATTACTCAGCCATTGGGAAGGATGAATACCTACCATTTACTTCTACAGGGATGGAACTGGAGGGTATTACACTAAGTAAAATAAGTCAGTCGGAGAAAGACAATTACATGGTTTCACGCATATGTGGAATATAAGAAATAGCACAGAAGATAATAGGGGAAGGGAGGGAAAACTGAATGGGAAGAAATCAGAGAGGGAGACAAACCATGAGAAACTCCTGACTCTGGGAAACAAACTGAGGGTTGTGGAAAGGGAGGTGGGTGAGGAATGGGGGAACTGGGTGAAGGGCATTAAGGTGGGTATGTGATGTGATGAACACTGGGTGTTATGTGCAATTAATGAATCATTGAACATTACACCAAAAACTAATGATGTACTATATGTTGGCTAATTGAATTTAAATTAAAAAAATAAAAATAAAAAAGTAGATCTATTTGAAGAAACTTACCGAGCAAATTATAGTACAGAGAATCTGAAGACAGTGCAAAAATTGCAACGTTAGACAAATGACTGACATAAAAATAAAACCTCAATTTTTAACCTGGCATTCAAAGCCCTGCACATCTTTACCCCCACCTTTTTAGTCTCTCTTCCTTAAACACTGTTCTCAGATCATGCAATCTTCTTGCCTTTATTTCACTGTTATAAGGATAGCTGAAATTTATGGAAAATAAATGCTACTCTCTGCGCGGGTAACCATTCAGAATCTTGACATTTATTATCTTATGTGATTTTTACAACAAACCTACATAGTAGTTATTGTTATCCACACTTTGTAGACAAATAAAACACAAGGCTAAAGAGGATTAATAATTTGTACCTAGCTGCAATAAAACCCCACCACTAGTGTGGCCCCTCTTCAATTATACGTTGGTGCACCCTCACATTTTGGGTTGTGTCTTAGTTTTAGGTGAAATGATCAAATATGCACTGCTGCTTCTGTCTCCTGGCAGAGAGTAAGGTCAGAGCCGGAATGAGAGTCCCCATGAACTCATGGATCTTTCCTACCACTTGCTCATCTTCGGCAATAGGATTTATTTCACTCTAGCAGAAACCCCAAGGGACAGATAATTTCTCCAGATTCATACGTGCCTGGGCTTTCTTAAGTCATAAACTTGGTTCTGAGGACTACCTCTCCTATGTAGGCGAAGTTTCCACCCCTGTGGATGAACCTGTCTGACACAGCATCACCAGGTAAACCCCACGCAGTGACTGGGGCATAGTGGAGGCTCACGGTGACCTGTTCGTCAACTCTGAACCCAGAATCAAGGACTTAGAGGTTCAAACAATGAAGCAAGTCTGACTCGAATGCTGACACTGGACACTCTAGTTCTGCCTCTGCTGTTACTAGGGAAGAGAGGGCCCCACTCACCCCTTGTACAACTTAGAGTATAGCTCCAAAGTCCAAGAAATAACATGTTTCCCATTTCAGACTTGAAAAACAATGATCTTGTTTCTCTTCTTTCAATCATTTGCCTAACTTTGTATATAAAGTCTATGAATCTTTCACATTCCATGTTTCAACGCCATACTCCCTTACCACACCCTACCCCAAAAGCATGAGCTTCCTTTTTCTACTTCCTGTCTAGCTTTAGGCCCTGCTGATTGCATGCTCAAGCACATGAGTGCGTTCTACATGGCCCTTTGGTTTCCTGCCCACATCCAAAAGGTTGTCAGTTCCTCAGTGGGTTGGTAGAGAACAAGCTCTACTTTTTGCTACATTCTCTTTCTCCACTGCCCTCCCCCCCCC
>CM053619.1:4538027-4565063 GCA_028646535.1 Procyon lotor
GCAATTGTAGGGTCATAGGGTAGCTCTATTTTTAATTTCCTGAGGAATCCCCACACTGTTTTCCAAAGTGGCTGTACCAGCTTGCAATCCCACCAACAGTGTATGGGGGTTCCCCTTTCTCCACATCCTCTCCAGCATTTGTTCTCTACTGTCTTGTTGATTTTGGCCATTCTAACTCATGTAAGGTGGAATCTCAGTGTGGTTTTGATTTGAATCTCCCTGATGGCTAAAGATGATGAACATTTTTTCATGTGTCTGTTAGTCATTTGTATGTCTTCTTTGGAGAAGTGTCTGTTCGTGTCTTCTGCCCACTTTTTGATGCGATTATCTGTTTTGTGAGTGTTGAGTTTGAGGATTTCTTTATAGATTTAGATATCAGACCTTTGTCTGTAGTGTCATTTGCGAATATCTTCTCCCATTCTGTGGGTTGCCTGCTTGTTTTGTTGACTCTTTCCTTTGCTGTGCAGAAGCTTTTTATCTTGATGAAGTACCAAAAGTTCATTTTCAATTTCTTCTTATATACATAAAGATGTTTCTTAAAGGAAATTAATGGATAAGGCAGGAAAAAAGTGCAAGAAGCCAAAAGGGCCATAACCGTGGAGGAAACAGAGTAAGTGCTAGGCAAAGGATAGTAGTTAGTCTCATGGATTGCAAGGCTCTGGCATTTGAATCCTTATAGGAAAGAAAGCTTGGGTTTTGGAATTGGTTCTCTGTGCTTCTCCCTCTCAGCATTGAATGCATCAAACTTTAGGAGAAACCATTTTGTTTGGTCTCCTTCCAATGATAGATACAGTTTGACTGAGGCTTGCCCAGACATGCAAAATATCTTCATAGAGTGTTAATATCCCAATTTAGTGTTCAGTGCATTTCTTTAATAAGGTAGAGGAGACCCATCATATTCAAAACACTATGCTCCTGTTATATTGCTTAATCCATCTAACAGTTTTATGAAGCAAAGGGAGAAAATATTTGCAAAAGATATATTTTATGAAGAATTGTTATCCAAAATAGAAAAAGAACTCTTAAAACCCAACAACAACCCAGTTAAAAATGGGCCATCGACCTTCACAGACATCTCACCAAAGAAAGATACACAGATGGCAAATAAGCATTTGAAAAGATGCTCAACCTCATATGTCATTAGGGAAATGCAAATTTAAATAAGGCATTGCTATACACATATTAGAATGGGACATGTATGGGACATGGACAACACCAAATGGTGGTGATGTTGAGCAACAGGAACTCTCATTCATGGCTTGTGGGACTCATGGTATAGTTACTCTGGAAGAGAATTTGGTGTCTTTTTACAAAAACTAAGAATACTTTTACCATATGATCCAGCAACTGTGACCCTTAGTATTTCCCAAAGAAGTTGAAAACTATGTCCATACAGATAGATACCTGTGCACAGATGTTTATAGCAGCTTTATTCGTAATTGCCAAAACTTCAAAGTGACCAAGACATCCTTCAGTAGGCGAAAGGATAAAGTATGGTAGAGTCAGACAACAGAATATTATTCAGCACCAAAAAGAAACAAGCTATCAAGCCATGAAAAGACGTGGAGGAACCTTAGATACGTATCACTAAGTAAACAAAATCAATCTTAAAGAGCTATATGTTATATCATTCTAGCAACATGAAATTGTAGAAAAAGGGCCAAACTATGGAGACAATAAGACTGGTGGTTGCCAGGGGTTAGGAGGGGAAGAGGGATGAACAGGCAGAACACAAATGATTTTTAGGGTAGTGAAACTATTCCGTATGATACTACAGCGGTGGATACTTATCATGATACATTCACCCGAACCCATGGGACATACAACACCAAGAGTGAAACACAATGTAATGACGGACTTTGGATGATAATTATGTAATGAAGCAAGTTTACCAAGTGCAACAAATGTATCATTCAGGTGGTACAGAATCTTGATAATGGGGAAAGCTATGCATATGTAGGGACAGGTGGTATGGGGGAAAAGTCTGTACCTTCCGCTTAATTTTTCTATGAGCCTAAAACTGGTCTAAGAAAATAAAATCTATTTTAAAGAAGAGAAGGAAGGAAGGAAGGAAGGTAGGAAGAAGGAAAAACGAAGGAAGGAAGGAGGGGATGGGAGGGAGGGGGGAGGGAGGGGATGGGAGAAGGAGAGAGGGAGGAACTGAAGATCCTACAAGTTAATGAGTAACAACAATAGGCAGCGGTATAGGTAACTGGCTTGCACCAACTGGTGAAAGTTGGGTGTGTGCTCTTCTCCCCAAATCCATATGTAGTGATGTCAAGCTATTAGCTCAGGGTCAGCCGTCATGAGAGTATACCAGGGAAGTTAGTTTGTCTTTTTTTTCTTTAGAGCCAATTGCTAAACATTTTATACCATGAGAATAGGATTTAAAATAAGTCTGTCAGACATGACATCGTTTTTTTAGACCCAATATTAAGGGCCTCCTTTGAGTCAGACCAGAGCCTCTAACAGGTTGAGGTTACCTGAACGTTTTGCAGCCAACTAGTATTTTGCCATCTTCCTGAAAGGCCTTCTCTGGGCCCTTCGTTACTTTATGCTGTTCTGTGCTCCCAACTTTGGTCAGTCCTACGCTCCCCTCATGATTTATGCCAAGACCACATACCAACGACACTGCTAGCCATTTGATAGTTTCCTTTAAATTGTCACATTGTTATACAGACACAAAGATGGGGTTTTTGTAAAGGAGAATGATGGATAAGGCAGGGAAAATATGCAAAAAGCAGAAAAGGCTGTGATCCCAGGAAAAAGAAAATACAAGCACTCTGATGTAGAGGACAGAGCCTTGAATTGCCAAAATACGGAGAGAGAATGAGTCTGATGTGTTATCTCGGGGATTTAGAAAAGCAGCTAAGGGATAGGCTGAGGGACAACCAGCCCGGAAAGACAGGAGGAAAACATTGGGCCAGCTGGGTGTGCAATCTTGGGAGCAGAAATCTGAGACTATTATGCAGACTAGTGAATTTACTTTGAAGATGAGGCAGTGGGGACCAAAAGAAGGATGGACCCTGGGGGTGAGAGGTTTACTGAGCAATTGGAGAAACTACAGGAGAAATTGATCTAGGAGCTGAAGTCCCCTGGGATACTTTGATAGAAATCGAGCTGAAAGGGAGGGCATGGCAAGGTGAAGGTTTGGAAGAAGGTACTTGGAAAGTTAACTGGAGGAAGGCTGCAGGCAGAGATGAGCTGACAGATGGAAGAGAGGGTGCAAAGGAGCCCCACCAGGAGGTGGGCTGGGATATCAGAAGTACCGCAGCAAGAGCAGATGGTAGAGAAGAATAGGTAGTGAGGACGCCAACCGCCATGTAAGGATGGGAATGTTGCCCTTCTGAGCCTTGACAGTGGACACAGTGTCACTCAGTATCTGGTGAGTGACAGGAGTTACTGCATCTAAAACTATCCCACATGCAATAAGTGGGTTCACACACCGCGATCTGGGGAACATGCCTTCACACCCATCAGTGTAGTAATTACACCCAACAAGAAATCCAAGTCCATTTGCTTGACCTCTTCCTAGGTTGTTCGTGTCTAGACATTGCTGAAGTCTTCAGTTGTCTAAACACTTAACTGTGTTCTGTGGTCCGATACCGAATTTCGCCAAAGCTGTACACCAAGCTTAACATTTTGAAATTTCCTGAGTCTTTGTTGTCCTTGTAAATCGAGATCATGTGAACTTTGCCACTGAGACCATTTGAACTTTAGTTTTCAGTACGCACACACACAACACGGAAATACTTAAGAATTAGCGCAAAAGATGGGACTTCAAAACAATAAGGAAGAGGGAGGCACGGTAAAAAGAAAAGGGGAAGAGAGAAAGAATCACCAACATAGATCACACCCAGGTGGTGTGTTTGCAACTGATTCAGTTATCATTACGGATGGTAACAAAAGATTCCAATAGATGGCTCTTCCAATAGTTCGAGCCCCTGTTGTGGTCCAGATCCTCGGCACCCATTTTTTCCAGTCCTAACAATCCTGAAAACTATGTATTATCCTCATTTTAAAGGAGAGACAACTGGAGGTCAAAGGTGAATTAAGGCTTCATTCCTTTTTTTTTTTTAAAGAGTTTATTAATTTGAGAGAGAGTGCATGAGAGAGAGCAAGAGCACAAGCAGGAGGAGAGGTAGAGGGAGAAGGAGACTCCCCGCTGAGCAGGGAGCCTAATCCCAGGACTTTGGGATCACGACCTGAGCTGAAGGCAGACACTTAACTGACTGAGCCACCCAGGCGCCGAAAGCTTCATTGGTAATAAACGGCAGATGTGAGTTTCAAATCCACGCCTACCACACTCTGTCCTCCCTTCCCTTTGGCCGATGAATTCTGATAAATCTTACCCTGAAAACAGTTTCATGCCTTGAAAAAATACAAAATATTGTTTTCCAGTTGGCTATCTAGTTTTCTAAAAATAACTACTCTCAGAAGGGTTGGAAAGTGTAGTGAACACTGTTAATTGCAACCCGGTACCCATTCTTCCTTCCTTCGTCCCAAGAAAATGCTGGTTCCATGTAGGTCTGTAATCATACATACAAAGGGTCTCAGGAGAATCCATTACCACCCTCCAGGAGCCATCTGATGCTCTAGGAGGTGGTCTGATTAGGCAAAAGGTAAATCCACTTCCACGCCAATGATTGGTTGAGGAATGAGCATGTGACCTAACTCTGGGCAAGAAGACTTAAGGAGAGACCACTGGAAAACTTTTCTTTGTTCTGAAAAGAGCCTGGGGAAGTCACTTTCTCTCCCAAAGGACATAAGCAAGCAACTCTGAGCCTCGATTGTTGCTGGCAGCCGTCCTAAAGCCACAGAAGGAACCATCTTAGAATAAGAGAAGGTCTTAGAATAAGACCCAAACTGTGGCTTACAGAGCAGAGAAGCAGAAGGGAAGTATGTGCTCCCTTGAAAACACCAGCAGGCCACTGATTAAGGAACACCAAAGGCCACTCAACACCAGGACCTCACCTTTGTGAGCTAGAAAATTGTGTGTACTGAACACAAATCTATCCAATAACTTCTTTAATCAATTCGAGTTCATCTTTCTGCTGTTTCCAGCCCCAAATCTCCTAATGGAATACTGACAATAATACAACCAAAATAGTAGGTCCATGGTGAAAAAAGGAGGCAGACAAGGAAAAAATAAATCGGGAAATCTAGCTGCTGGGGGATAGGAGACCTTCCAGATGAAGGACAGAATCTCCCTGGGATAAGTAAACACACTATATTTTCGGGCCCAACTGCCTTCTTTAACTTAAATCAGAGTTTCTCCAAGGTGTTATTCAGGGACCAGCAGGATTTGCAACATCTGGAAACCTGCTAGAAATGCAAATTCCAGGGCCTTACCCCAGCCCTAGTGTATCAGAAATTCTGGGGATGGTAACTCAACCATCTGTGTTTTAATAAGCCCTCTGGGGGATTCTGATCCTCATGTGTGAGAACCACTTCCCTAAATGTCCCTAAAGGTGAGTTTGCCTGAGGAGTTCTCCGTATTAATGATTAGCCCTTGATTTGAACTTGGATTTAGAAACTGCCATCTTTATCCCAGATTTTGAATGTAGGAGTCGCATACGCTTATGCGTTCAGGGTCTTGAGTCACTGAGTAGCACTTCTGGCAAAGTGAAACCTGTGCGTGTTGACCTGAAGCCAATTTTGGGTTGATTAGGACTCCCTTTACTGCTGTTAAGAAACCAAACTTTAGAAAGCACTAGTCCGCCCTGCAGAGTAAATATGAACAGTTTTATTTGGTACTTGAGGCACATAGAGAAATGTGGTATTTTCTAACTCTTTAAATTGCCTCTTCTGGAGCATTTTAAATGTAGTTCTGGGCTGGCTAAGGATCGATTTTTAATTAATGTAATTTTTTTCTTGCTAAGTAATTTTACAGTCTGAAAAAAAATGTGTTTAATGTGCAATCAGGGGGTTAATGCTCCATGCTCAATGAATATTTCTGTAGAGCAACCTGCTCAGGGACAATGATTTCAGGAGTATCTGGTAGCGATGAGTATCATTAACACAGTGTGATCATGTTAAAGGAAAGTGTCTTTCACTCAGGGAATCTAACATGTGGTTAGTGTCTTGATAATTAACCAGTTGCCCTTGAAAAAAGAAGGTAATTAGAAGCAAAGGTGATTAACTTCTTTCAGGCGATTTCCCTTGCATCTCCATTCCCCCCCTTGAAAGGGGATTCCAGAAGGGTTCGAAGGAAAACAAGGGGACAGGGGCGCCTGGGTGGCTCAGTCGTTAAGCGTCTGCCTTCGGCTCAGGTCATGATCCCAGGGTCCTGGGATCGAGCCCCGCATCGGGCTCCTTGCTCTGCAGGAAGCCTGCTTCTCCCCCTACCATTCCCTCTGCTTGTGTTCCCTCTCTCGCTAATGTTTCTCGCTGTCAAATAAATAAAATCTTTTAAAAAAAAAAAGAAAGAAAGAAAGAAAACAAGGGGACAGAAGCAGTTAGATTGTATCAGGAGTGTTAATGAGGCTGTTGTATCAGAGAGTTCGATGACGCCGCTGATGGTAAGGAGGCTCGCTCTCTTTTCCTGACTCTCCAAGAACACTTTCAGTAGAGTAAGAAAGACAGGTACCAAGTGGTAGTGGATTAAGGAATAAATAACAGTGGAGAAATAGAACCTAGAAAGTTCTTTCCATGTCTTTCTCCGAGGAAATCATCTCTTATCTCTTCACCTCTGCCTAACAACCATTCTTGTGTTTGGAAGCTCTGTGTTTAGGATTTTCTTTTTCTCATATGGTGCACTAGCCAAAATTTTCAGTATCTGCCACAGTTTTTCTCCGAGTGACAAGATGATAAAATAATGAGGCAGAACCTGGCTCCGGATAGTTTTCTGTGAGATCCCAGTAAATGTTTGGCCTTTGTTTTCCTGTCCATAAAATAGGGAAGAGGATGAATTCACTAGATGTCTGAGAAAGTGATACTATAAAACAGAAGAAAAGTATAGGTTCAATAAAATTCAGGCTTATTCCCAAAGGGACTGCTGCAACAACTTGGTATGGGAAGTTGGGCATAGCTGTTTGCTTTACTTCTTAAAATTATCTTATTGTTCAATTTAGCCTTTGCCTGGACTATTGTATTATTGCATCTGGGACTATAGTACAGGTTAAGTAAGTTCCAAGTTAGGCTGGACTTAGAGTATCCTACTGCTGAAGGGAAGGGACTTGCTAGTGATTAAAATCTAGGGGTGCCTCCATTTTTAGATAAGATGAAATAAATAACCTCCACACTGATTTTCTCCATGAGTGCAGCTATGAAATCTGGACAAAGAAAGCAAAGAGGAGCTTATTCAGGGACTCCAGAAAGTAAGTAGAAGGAAAATTGGAAAAGACTAGAATGCACTGTATCATTGAACTGGTATGTTTACCATTTTATTTCTCCTTTTGATGTCCTCCAACACGGATTCAAGGGAACCTGAAACCAGAGTGGATTGAGGCAGACAGAGGTCTCCAAAAGAAACCCTCTAGGTCTGGATCAAGGAGCAGAAATGAAGTATCCTAACACAGAGAATAGGGGAAGTCTTCCATTTTTCTTTTCTTTTTAAATTCATGGCTTATTTTCTTATTCTCTTGTACCTAGGCGATTCTATGATGCCTGTGGTGGCAGCAATAGTATTGGAAATGGGACCCACAGAATACTAAAACTCTAAAGCAATGGTCTCTTCTTTTCTGATCAGAGGACCTGCGGTCCCAGGAAGATAGAGCTCTTTCCCTGTGGCTCTTCTCTTTTTTCGTTCTATCACCACTTGGCTTAGTAGGCACAGTCATGGAAAGCACATGGCAGAACAAGTTCAATTAGACCCCAGGTTTCTGGTCATGGAACCCAAAGAGAGAGAGCCTCAAGAAGTCTGAAAGAGCTAGGGTAATCACAGAAAGGAAGGAACTCAGGAAAGGAGCCTGGACTTCAGAATGTTGTTTACGAATTCCCAAGCGCACCCGCAAAAAGTCTGATCCTAAACAAGCACACCAAAGACTGTGAGAACTGGGACCAGGAGTCATCATCAAGGTCTCAAACTGACCATAGGGTGGAAGCCCACATATCTGATGGATCCATACCGCATCGCAAGTCTTTGAACATACAACCAACGTTAAAACCACAACCCATAGAAGAAGGCTGGTCAGACCATCGGCCTGAACTCATACGGTTAATTGCCTGCTAAAACAAAAATATGAACATTCTCCATAGGCCTTACCCAAGACCTAGAGTCTCATAAGATAATATTCAAAATGATAAAAAGGCAATACAAAGTCATTTGGCATGCAGAGAACGAGGAAAATATGGGTTCAGATGGAAAAAGATAATTGGTGCAAGTGAACACTGAGAAAACGCAGATTTGGGAATTATCTGACAAAGACTGTAAAGCACTCATAAAAATGCTCCAGGGCACCTGGGCAGCTCAGTCGGTTAAGCAACCGACCTTTGATCTCAGCTCAGGTCTTGAGCTCAAGATTGTGAGTTCGAGCCCTGCACTGGGCTCTGTACTGGATGTTGGGCAAAAAAAAAAAATTATTTTTTATATAAAAAATTTAAAAAAAATAAGGATCAACCCTCCTGAAATGAATGGAAAAATCGAAAGTATCAACAAAACGATAGAAAATATGCACAAGAAAACAAATGGGAATTTTAAAACACAAAAATAAGTATTTAAAAATAAACACGAAAGTTTAAATCTCATTGGGTGCGATTAATAGAAGAATGGAAATGGCAGTGAAAAAACAAATAAATATTGAGAGAATTTGTTGCCCATGGACCTACCTTGCAAGACATCTTAGAAGTTCTTCAGAGAGGGGGAAAATTATATAGACCAGAACTTGGATTTATATAAAGGAAGGAAGAACATCAGAGAATGAATAAGTAAAAGTAAACTAAAATACTTTTTTCTATTCTTTTTTTTTTTTTTTAAGATTTTATTTATTTGACAGAGAGAAACACAGTGAGAGAGGAAACACAAGCAGCGGGAACGGTAGCGGGAGAAGCAGGCTTCCTGCCGAACAAGGAGCCCGATGCGGGGCTCGATCCCAGGACCCTGGGATCATGACCTGGGCCGAAGGCAGACGCCCAACGACTGAGCCACCCAGGCGCCCCCTTTTTTCTATTCTTAATTGGCCTAACAGATAACAATTTTTAAAAAATAATAATCACAACAATGTGTTCATCATCTGCATACATATTATATGTACGCTTTGTATAAGTAAATGACAAGGGACAGGAAGGAGGAATCAGGAATATTTTGTTATTATAAGGTACTTGCACTACCCATGAAATGAGATGGTGTTATCTGAAAGAAATACGGGAAGAAAAACATAAATGGTTAAGTATTGGCATAAACCTAATAGACTATCCTTTAAATAAGACACCTACAAGATGAAGGGAAGGGGATCATGGCACCTAAATGGTAATAAGTTTGCTGCATTCAATCTGAAATGGTAAACTATATTCTAAATAGACTGTGAAAAAATATATACAAATATTGTAATAACCATAGCACCTACTAAAAATTACACCAAGAGATGTAGTGAAAAACAGTAAATAAGTGAAAATGGAATATAAGAAACTATTCCAATAACACATTATAAAAGCAAGAAGAGGGAACAAAGGAATGAGAATATAAAGAATAAGTAGAAAACACAATTAAATGGTAGATTAAAATCCTACCATGTCAATATTTTGTTTACACATAAATACATGAAACACGCTGATTAAAAGACAAGGAATATCAAAAATAGATAAACACATGATCCAACTTTATGCTGTCTACAGGAACTCAATATAAATATACTAATATAGGCAAGTAAAAAGCAAACATCTAGAAAAAGGCATATTATGCAAACAGTAAACAAAAGAAATCTGTAGTAGTAGTATCAGTCTATATAAACTTCAGAACAAAGCAAACTACCAGGGATAAGGAACGATATTACATAACAATAAAAGGGTAATTTCATCAAAAGATATAAGAATCCTAAGTATATATGCATGTAACAACAGAGATCCAAAATACATAAAGCCAAAATTGACAGAACTAAAAGGAAAAATTGACAAATCTGCAACACTCCTAAGTAATTGATAGAACTAATAGATTAAAAAAATCAGCTAGAATATAAAAGAACTAAATAACACAATCGACTGACCATGTCTAACTGACATTTATTAAACCATCCACCAACAACAGCTGAATATACATTCTTTTTAAGTGCACATGTCACATTCTCCAAGATAGAACATATCTGGCTTCATAAAGCAAACCATAACAAGTTAAACAGAATTGAAATCATACAAAGTATGTTCTCTGCTCATAATAGAATTAACCTAGAAACCAATAACAGAAACATAAAAGAAAAATCTCCAAATAACTTGGAAATTAGACAGTACACCTCTAAATAATCAATGTGTCAAAGAGGAAGTTTCAAGGGAAATTAGAAAATATTTTAAACAATTTGAAAATACGAAAGTCAGAAAGTACATGTTGTAGCTAAATCAGTGTTTAGAGGAAAATTTATAGAATTAAATGTGCGTGTTGAAAAACAAAAGTATCGGGGCGCCTGGGTGGCTCAGTCGTTAAGCGTCTGCCTTCGGCTCAGGTCGTGATCGAGCCCCACATCGGGCTTCTGGCTCGGCAGGAAGCCTGCTTCTCCCGCTACCATTCCCTCTGCTTGTGTTCCCTCTCTCGCTGTGTTTCTCTCTGTCAAATAAATAAAATCTTTAAAAAAAGAAAGAAAGAAAGAAAGAAAGAAAGAAAGAAAGAAAGAAAGAAAGAAAGAAAGAAAGAAAGAAAGAAAGAAAGGAAAACAAAAGTATCAAATCTATCATCAAAGCTTCCTCCTTAAGAGACTAGGGGGGGAAGTGGCAAAATATAAGTAACATAAGCTGAAGGAAGGAATCGAAGACAAAGAATAACAATAGAGAAGATAGAGAAGAAGAACAGAATCAAATGCTGGTTATTTGAAAAGATCAATAAGATCAATATACTTCCGTTAAAATTGATAAAGAAGAAGAGAGAAGAGATACATTACCAATATAAGGAATGAAAGAAAGGATCTTCCAATGGCTACAGAGTCCACAAGTTTGGTAACTTGGGACAAAGCCCTCAAATGGGTATCTTCAATACCAGGTTAAAATAATCAGAATTGACAACTTTTCAGTGTATATACTATATTAAATAAAATGAGTCCAGCTGTGAGAAACATTGCAAATCCAATGTAGCATTGGTTTGAGGAAGATGGAAATCTGGGACTGGGGTGCCCAGGGCCAGATGATGTTCTATTATATTAGTCACTGGTTCCTTTAACTTTTTCTGCTACACCATTCATGGCTTCCTTCTCAAGATCACCTCATGGTCCAAGATGACTGTAACAAATCATTAAATATGTATTCCAGGCAAAGGGAGAAGGAATCTGAACAGAGAGGTAGAATTATACTTTGAAGGACATTCCCTGGAAGTTATACTTTTTTTTTTTTTTTTTGCACTTTCCCCATAAACTGAAGCCTCCACACTCAGAACCCTCTACACCCACTCATCTTGATCATTTCCACTCCCAGAGATACATCAGTACATCGGCCCGGATGTAACGCTCATCTAAAAGCGAGACTTTATTCATTTGGGTGCAATTCAACATGGCGCAAGTCAGGTGTTCTTCTAGGGTCTAAGAAGCTGAGGAGTTCTGCTCTGCTCCACAATCCTTCTCCTGCCTCTTTTTTTTTTTTTTTTTTTTCTCCTTATGCCTTCACTTTCACTCATAACCCTCATCCAATCCACCAGCAATTCCTTTTGGGCGAAACTTCCAAATAAATCTGAACTTCTACCACTTCTGTATCTTAGTCTAGGCTATCCTGGCTCTTTGAACACATCTTTAATTTTCATCTCTAAAATAGAACTCAACACTCTTAGGGATTGGCAAATTTTTTTTCTAAAAGGCCAGATAGTAAAGATTTTAGACTTTGCAAACTCTATAGTCTCTGTTGGAAGTACCCAGCTCTGCCATTACAGCAAAAAGCAAATGGTCATGGCTATGTTCGAATAAAACTTTATTTGCAAAAACCAGCAATGGACCAGATTTGTCCCAGAAGCTGTAACTTGCCAACCTCTGGTCCAAACTTTTACTGTGGGATTTTCCTACAGCATGCTTCACAGTCCTTAAAACATAATTTTCAATCTTCGTCATTACTCATTATAAACTAGCTACTTTTAAAGCTCATTATTCTATATCATTTTAAAATATGGCCATACATGTTCTTTCATTTGTTCATTGATCTGGAAACATACATCGCAGTGACTTTTTCTGCAAAGTGCTGCAGTGTAATCATCCTGAACACCTGATATCAATATCTCTTCATGTCTGACCTTTCTACATAATGATCTATGTGACAGAACTGTTCCGCAGATCCTCATTTCCATCCCTACAGGAAAACTAAACAGTCTAATTAATGAATCCTTTAATTAAACCTTTTCCTTCACCCTGAACTTTAGCTAAGAATATAAGGACAGCCAAATTGAAAATGAATGAAACCTGCATTTTTCTTTCTGTCGGAGAGCGCCTAAGGATTCAAAATGCAGTTTTTTTCCAAAGTTTTCCAGGATGGAAGGGAGTTACCCACGTCTTCACATGTGTATAGCATACATACATATATGCATACATACATATAGCCTGGGGAAAAAGAGGAATGGATTTGAGATAGGAAGAAATTACAAGCCAATTGGTAATGGGTTAAATCCAACCCAGAGACATGTTGCTTGGCATTTATAGTTGTTTCAAGCAATTTGAGCCACCACAAATAAGATCAGACATTTTACATTAAAAATTTCAGATTTCTAGGGGCGCCTGGGTGGCTCAGTCGTTAGGCATCTGCCTTTGGCTCAGGTCATGATCCCAGGGTCCTGGGATCAAGCCCCGCATAGGGCTCCTTGCTCAGCAGGAAGCCTGCTTCTCCCGCTACCATTCCCTCTGCTTGTGTTCCCTCTCTCGCTGTGTTTCTCGCTGTCAAATAAAGAAAATCTTAAAAAAAAAAAAATTTCAGATTTCTAGCTTATCTTTTAAAAAATAAGTATTTCTGACAACACAAGGACAAAATTATCCCAGGCTAGTAATAAACTAGAGCTGAACAGCTGAACATCTCCTTTTAGATGGAGAGTATTTCCTATGTTTCCACAATCCCCACTCCTCCCTCTTGTCTACCTAATACTGGAGCAAAGTGTCAGTTGCCAATTATTATTGTCTTCACTATATTTTTCCTACAGTAAAGAGATTTTTTCCCCCTGTGAGCCCTTTTCCCAATCAAAAGCAGGAAAACTAGAGGACTAAGAAAGCCATGTAATTTATGGGAAGATGGGACTTCACTATATTTTTCCTACAGTAAAGAGATTTTTTTCCCCCTGTGAGCCCTTTTCCCAATAAAAAGCAGGAAAACTAGAGGACTAAGAAAGCCATGTAATTTATGGGAAGATGGGACTTAGAACTCATTTATGCCATGAGTTTGGCCACTACAGGCAGTTGAACATTTTACCCCTATGAAGGAGAAAGAGCTCAGCCAGAAGGCTGGATTTGAGTTCTAGGCTTGGTTCTGACCTAGTGCAAGGGGACTTCTGAGGAGGGTACATACCCTGGCTTGCCCTCAACTTGGCCCCCCGAAAGAAAGGGTTTTGTATAAGTTAGGGTGTGTTAATGGTCAGAAAAAGGGTAATTAATAAGAGGATATCAGATGCCATGGAATTGATTTGAAAGCAGATATGATATGAAAATATGGCACTACAAGGAGCTTGGCAGCAGAAATTGCAGAATCAGACCTATAATAGAGCAAACAAAACAGGGCAATAATGCTGGCATAGACGAATCCCAACCATCTCATTTCCTTTACATTCCTTGCTCGCTGTTTGAAGTTCCACTATGGGTTTGGCAATGCTCAGGGGTAGGTGGCCTTTTTACTGGTAGCATCAGGCCAGCAAGCAGACAGATCTGAGGGGAGGAACCCCAGGGACCACTTTTATCTTCCACTGCAGAGTGACATCTGAATTTGTAGTCTTACCAAAACTACACATGGAGGAGGAGAGGGAATTCCTCAAAGGGAAATGTTGGGCTGCTACTGGAGGAGGATAACATATGCTGACCAGGCTAAAAACCCAAATGAATGTCTCCTGTTGGATTACACAAATTCTTATATGGAACCTAAATATAAATGACATAAGGACGCATAGCAGTTCTGTTTGAAACAGAAGAAGGAAACCAGGGTTCCTATTTACTCCCTGACTCCTCACTCTGCATTAGCCCCTGAATCATTTCCGCTGATCCAAGACCACCCTGAAGCCCAGAGTAAAAACCACAGGACGAGATCGTCTGCACGATCCCTTAGAATCTGCAACTTTGTGATCTGGATGGCAGAAAAATTACTTGAGTTTCCACTGGTTGGCGGGCCTCCGAGACCCTAACTAGACGAGGTCTACAAGATAAATCCTGACAGCCAACCAAGCCATGAGAATTGTTCCCCTGGGAATAGCACTGGTAAATCATTCTCACTGACTGCTGATGACAGGGCCAGGCTTTCAGGTTGCTACCATCAGAGACAGAAATTGGAAACAATGACCTCAATGTCAACAGCTGAAGGGCTGATCATCGACCCCGCTGTGCCAATGGATTCTCCACACATGTGGAATGCCTCTGCTGTTGGGTTACTGAGAACATCTCTGCGGCCTACTTCTCTCACACACATCAGTATGTCTTCATCCTTTGTTTAGTATGGCAATGTGAGACGGCAAGAAAACAGGCTCTTGTGGCTTCATAGCATGAGAGACCAGCAGGAAGAAATGAAGAATGTGAGAAAAAAATATCCTATTTACCAAAGATTTGTTTTGAGTAACCAGCCACTCGGGGTAGCAGGCAGCTGGAATCACATTATGAAACTATTACAATATTGAAACAGAGCTACGCTAATAGCATACACAACCACACAGAAAGCCCCAGTTGCAGAGATCATTAACTCTTTGAAGATTTCGGAATAATTTTTATTCCCATTCTGGAAATATCCCAACCTCACACCATTCTGTTTACTGAGACTCTAACACGTGGCATCGGTGTTTATACGGAGGGACACAGGAAACTCAGTTGGCAGATCAAAGTTTTCTCCTTGCGGAAGGGTCTTGGGTATTCCCTCACCTTAATTTGTCCTTTGTGTGTGAGAATGTCTCACTCTTCCAAGTGAATTATTGGCAAGAAACCTGAGATCTCAAAGGAAACTGAGCAATTGGAGGTGCACGGGTTTGACATTACAATAAGTGCTGCCTCTTACCCAAAGAGTTCAAGTCTCCAGGGAGAGAGACATTCCCATCGTCTCAAAGTCTTTAGAAGTCAGGGACTCCTTCCTGACTTCCCCGTCAGGAACATCGTGCAACCACTTTCAGAGAACAGGTTTCTGGTTCTAGGAGTGAGAAACACATTGAACCTTCCTTCACGTGGTTCCCAGGTTGCTCCGCCCAGTAGAATATCTTTGTCAAGTGGGAGATCTAAGAGCAAAGGAGCCCAACAGCCCATCCAGGAAGAAAGCCTTCAGATACCTGACCTGTTGCCCTCAGGGCCCATGTGCCATCCCTGTGGTCATAAGGACAAAAAACAATGCCATGCATAGTGGTACAAGCATTGGAGACACATCAAGATCTGGATGTGCACCCCAGCTCTACCAAGTGCAAGCTAGGTGACCTTGACAATACTTGGCGCCTTTGTCTTTCCATTGCTAAGATGGAACTAAAAACTCATTGGGCACAGGGAGGATGAAAGGAGATGATGTGTGTTGTTAAGGGATTCTCTTGTGTCTCACGCATTATACATACTCAATAGATGCTAAGTTGCATTACCATCAACCTTACCCATGCAGATTGCTGAACCTAGTGGTTTTCAAAGCTAAATGTGTAGTGGATTCACCTAGAATGATGTTTTCAATCATCAACTGAAAATGATCTGTCCCCTAGGCCAGATCAACTGTGTCAAATTACTGGAGCTGGGATGAGGGTCTGTGTGTGTGTGTGTGTGTGTGTGTGTGTGTGTGTGTGTGTGTGTGTTTATTATCTTTCTAGGTGATGTTGATATAGTCCATCTCTGGACTATGTTTTGGGAGCCAGTCTCTATAATTGGAGTGATTGGAGACCATATATATTCACGTGTAAATATAGTTAAAGCCAAAGCCACAGTCCCCAAATCCAACATGATCTAAGAGATGCAGAGAGCAGAGGAGAGAGGACACACAGAGGGCAAACATAGTAACCATCTTGAAACCTAACCTGATGTCAAAAGAAACTGTCTTTTACTAAGACCCTGCGAAACACAATCCTCAGATAACTTGCAAGTCTCCCGTGATTAAAAGGCTTAACAGAAAGTGTCGGGACTACATAGAGAATACTCTCAGGAAATAAAAGATTCCTTTATTAAATCTAAGCTAAATAGCAATTTAACCATCTTTCCTACATTCTTTGTCCTTGCAGGCAGGCTCCTCTATTGGCACTCATTTGTAAAAATTACACTCAGGCTGCACGTGCCAGCACGCATTGGAAAAATCATTCCATGGGTGACTTTTCATCAAATTTGTCAGTGTGCTCTGCGAACCAGAAATCATCTTGTAGAAGGCAGAGTGAATGACTGGTGTGAGCTCAGAGAGACTGGGGAATATGCCTAGACCGCTTTTCCTCTGTTTTCTAATGAAATTTCCTTCGAAGAATTAACACTTTTGCTCTGTGCCTTCTGACCCTGACCATATGCAGAAATCTTCTAGGGAGACTTGAAAAATTCTAAGCCCCCACCTCAGATATTCTGATCTAGTGTGTTTCGGGTAGGATCCAATCATTAGAATTTATAATGTTCCTTGAGAGATTCCAGTGTGCAAGCAAAATTGACGACCACCGCTTCAATTAAAGTCTCAAAGCTTGCTTATCAGTAACAACAGCAAACTCACATCCAGGGAGTATTTTAAGCTATTAACACCTCCTTATGCTTTTGGTGTTTCCAATGGTTTTGTTTTTTTTCTGAGAGATACAAAGTTTGGGTTCCCAGATAAAATACAAGATGCCCTGCTAAATTTATTTATTTATTTGTTTATCTATTTAATTATTTTTAATGTTTAAATATGCAAAGCCTTGAGGTGGTTTATTTGCTCATTGAATTTTCAATTTTTTTAAATTTAAATTTCAGATTAACAACAATCATGGGACACACTTGTACCAAAAAATAATATATTACTTATTTGTCAGAAATCCAAGTTTGCCTGGATGGCCTATATTTGTACTTGCTAAATCTATCAATCCTATCCCAAGGAACTCAGAAAAAGTAGAGGGAAATTTCTACTTCAATCAGGATAGGAAAGGAACCATGGACATCTGTTTGTTTTACCTGCCATCCATCCCTTATTCTTCTTGTAACCACGTTTTAATTTTCTTTAAAGAATTCCTCCTCCCCCTCTTTGTCTATGTGGTTTCCGTGGACACATGAGCTAGACCTGCCAATCAGACAGCTAGATCTGTCTGTCTTGCTGCCCACAGAGATTCCCACAACCAAAAAAAACCAAACAACAACAACAACAACAACAAAACAACAACAACAAAACCAAGCCAACCAAAAAAACGTCATTCCAGAACTTTTATGTGATTGTGAGGGAAGAGGTACCCTTTCTACTAAGGTCACTAGGAAGGTAGGCCACAAATCTGGAGCTACTGGGGGGTCTCCCTGCCACAATATGTGAAGAATCTCCCTGAATAAAGTCAAAAGAAGAGGGCAGAGCTAAGAAATGAAGAGGGACCAAGCCCTAATGAGCTGTGGGACCAGTCATACCTGATATCTTCATCCTTCACTTTTTGAGATACCAACCAACTGATTTTATTTTATTATTATTTTTTTTTAGCTTATACCCATTTGCATTAGTTTTCGGCCATTAGCCTCCAAAAGAATCTTGAATAATGTATGCAATGAGAACATACTCAGATGCTGGAATTCAAAGATAAGCTTTCACCTGCCTTACCACATTCTGTTTTTATCCCTAAGAAATGGTTCTTCCAAATGCCCCAGTATTTAATTCCTCTCAGTAACCATCACTGACTCCCATACTTTGTCGTTTCTATCATGGAGCTCTCATACACGATAGCTATTTAAATACATAGCTGTCTTCAGTTTTATGTCTCTATATTCCCAGCCAGGATCTGGCACCGAATAGGGGCCGAATCAGTGTTTGTCAAATTAAATTGACTGTGTAGACAGACCGTGATGATGATGATGATGATGTATTCAAAAGCTACATTGAGCCACAAGGTTGGCCTATGCCAGGAGGGAGAGAAGCTGTGGAGGAGAGAGCTCCCCCAAATCATGCAGACCATTGCTTCCGTCCATCACCCCTACAAATGCAGAGTAGGGATAAAGCTTCAGACTTTGTGTCTGTCTCACATTCAATGTCATCGGATTTTGTTTTACCAAATTAATATGTGCCCCACACACTATTCAACTTTTACTTACATTCTAGAATTCACTGACAATGAACAATACATTTCTAGGTTATTTCCTTTCTTCGGTGTGATTCTCAAAAATGAAATAAAGGATATAATTGGTGCTTTTTTCCCACATGGAAATGGAACAGAAGGATTTTCTTGAGAGAAAAGATAATAATGGCGTACTTCTTGGCTTAACCATAAACAATGTGTTCCCAGTCAGTGTTTAGATCATTGACTGTTTTTAAAAATTATGATAACTCTTTTGGGAAGCTGCAGGGAAGGAAAGCAGGGGACTGTGGTGAGAGCTAAATTTTTGTTCACCACAACAGGACATTGATTGATAATGTCTATAATGGACAATATGCTGATATTGCCGCTTCTAGATATTTAGCACCATGGAGGCAAATGCCAGAGTTGGGAGCTAAGATTTGAAAGTAGTTGCTTTGGGGGCCAGAATGGGGCAGGGAGTGAAGACGGGGACAGAAAGGGAGGTAGGGAGTATTGGAGGGAGGATGTCCCCTTCCTTTTTCCACAAGGAGCTCTATTATACAGACGATCTGTGGTAGGCATCATGGTTAAATGAAGCACAGGGGAGTTCAAAAGAAATTTCTGTGCCAGTCTACAAAGATACATACAAAGATACTCACAGGTAGGAGTCTGGTACTGGAAGGGTTGAAATGTGTAGGAAGAACCAAGAAGTCCTGGATCTCCCACCCTCTAACTGAAGGATTCTGAGTCAGTTTTATGGCTGTGTCTGCAAGGATAAAAGGCAAAAATCAGTTATGCTAAAGAGTTTTGAAAGATGTGATTCCTGGCTTCCCATTCCGGTTCGATGTCGTGAGGACACAGTCTCCTGAAAGTATGACATCTAACTCTGTCTCAGTATGTATCTTTGTAGACTGGCACAGAAATTTCTTTTGAACTCCCCTGTGCTTCATTTAACCATGATGCAAATTACTCTCCTCTCAAATTAAACTGACTACGGCCCCATGTCCTCTACAGGGGGCCTCAACCTTGGTTGCTGAGAATGCCATACTATTCATTCCTACGAAAATGGCTTCCAATAACCAACCTGGCTGTTAATCTAGCAAAACAGACTGGTAGTTCTTGAAGTCATCTATTAACAAGAACTGAAGCCTTAATCTGGCAGGAATCTCTCTCCATCAGGCAAATCAACTCTTTGAAGTGGCACAGGGGTGCCATGGAGCTCACATTCAGAGGATTCCTTTTGAGCGGGTAGCCTCTCATCTCAGAAAGACATTACAGGCAATGTCAATGGCTGTCTGAGGCTCTTGACTAGAAACTGCCATCATTGCAAAGCTGAGATAAAAAGTCTTCATGTTCCTCTTTAGAACTGCCCATCATCCATTTTCTCTGGAAGATTTGCTTGCCAGTTAGTGAAACCATCCCAAGCAGCGGTGACAGGGGGTAATTTCAGAGGAAGAGAGCTCCTGACACAATTCTTTTAAATAAAGAAAGTGGGGAAGCATGGGGAAGAATGCTTCAGAGGTTTCAAATAGCATGAAAGGTAGACAATTCTAGTGTCCGTCTCTGGGTCTAAAGAAGTTATCATAGTAAGACAAATTCATGGGAGGTCTCTGACTGTTGCAATTCCGTAGATCCTGGACAAATTCTGGGGAAACTGAAGTCCTGGTGGAGGAGAGCTTCTGTCTGGGAGCTTCCCTTCTCTTCACTGAATCAAATGGTTGCACGTGCTAGGAGAACATTTAAGGCAACGCTGCAACCTTCCACCCAACACAATACCCCTTCTCACTTAGTCTCGTTTGAACTTTAATATATCCAGTGATGGGGAGCTCTCTGCATTCAACTCTGCATTCCACTCTGCATTCCAAGGGAGCACGATCTTTTCTTCGTGAACAGCTCAATTTGTTGAAAAGTTCTCTACCGGAGGCTTAATAGAATCTGTTTCCTTGTAACATTCATGTGTTGGTCCTGCCTGGAATGGCATGCTGCCATTTATATTCCTCTTCTTTCTACTAGTAGTCATCCTCCAACTAGAGAGGGCCACCGTATCATTCCTTTCCTGGGATAAATAGTCTCAATATCGCCAGTTGTTCCTTAAATCAGTTGCTTTCAAACAGTGTTCTTCATCATGGGGACTCTCCTTGGACTGTCTCTAAGATGCTATTGCATTTAGAAACTAGAGAAAGCATCCAAAGCAAAGTATGTCTTCCCTTGTATTTCCCCAGGCCGGTGTCTTAATCCTAAGAAGAGTGCTACTTGGGGTTACATATCCCTAGGGACTCTTCGAAAGTATTATTCATGGTGCACAAGTGTTGTAATTACAAAGTACAGAGACCAGCTTGGTTGCTTATCCAACAAACTTCAAAACAAAAGGCAGGAGTGGAAGAATTAAAAGAGAGAGCAAGAAATATCCCATAGAGCACTGGGTCATGACTTCATTAGTGCCAACAGAATCTACCCATTCAATTAGCAAATTAGCATCGATTGGATAATAATTCCTGTGAAAACAGGAACTGTCAAGCAAGCACCATGCTGGGCACCGTTTGCTGTTCTTGGGAATTCTGCTGTTTCCCTAAAGTGATGCAAACAAGTGATGTAAGTACTTCCAAGCAGAACAGCCAGCCTGTAGCTTTCTCTTTTCATGTTGTGCTATAGCACAAATGGTGTCCTCATACAGGCTCTGGGTGAGCCTCCAAGACCCCTATGTGTTTCACCTGATGTGCCTCCAGAGGTACTTGATACCTATGGGTTTCCATGCGCAATGGGTTCAACCCTTTTAAACTGAATTGACTTGTCTCAGAGGTTAAAAATCAGTCAAACCAGCATTGACATGGTCTTTGATTCTCTTCCTTCCAAAGACTAATTTGACTAGCTAGACTTCCATTGATCCCCCCTCCCTTTGCTAATATTGACACTGGAGGACAAACAATGTCTCAGGAATAGATGTGTCCATTTGCCTGGGGCTTGGAGCCCCAGGTCAGTAATGTTAAAGCCAGACACACCAGTAGAGGTTTAAAAGATAAGCCCCCAGCGTATTGAGCTGTGTTTGTTGTTTTGACAAAGTAGAGAGCTTAAGGACGTGGAGGACAGTTCATTTCCCCTGTCAGTGTCACCTAGAAGACAGATGTTTTCGGGAACAAGAGCCAGAGAGCGGAGAACCTTGGCGCAAGGCCAAACCATCTTGTCCACATCAGCAATTAAGAGAATCGACTCCTAGCACTCATGTTGCTGAAGCTGACTGATGAGAGGGGGCTGCAATCAGAAAGCACAGCAACAAGACTGTTGAACCCCCTCCTGGTCCCCATAAAGCACGAAAGTCAGCTGTCCTGTGATTCTTCCAAATAGAAGTCTCAGCAATCAGTGAGTCTGTGACCCAGCAGAACCCATGACTTGGGGGTTACAACAGTGGAATTAACTGAGACCTTCTTGCAGATTTTTGTCAATTTAAGTGGCCAATTTTGCAGCATCCCTGTGAGAAATGGGCCCTGACATGGTTCTGCCCTGTAGATTCACATGTGAATCACGCCAACTGCCTTTCAAGGGCACCATTGATTTTCTCGTGTTGGCTCTCTTTCTGTGCTGTACACTAGTTTGAAACAATTTCATGGTTTGCAACTAAGAAGAAAGAATGCAAAACTGCATATTTAATCATAAATATGATTTTTTGTATATGTATATACCACTTAAAATCATATATGTCCTAAAAATCACATGTCCTATGAAAATAGGACATATATGTATCCTACATATTTATACCGGTAGGGTAAGTGATCATACTTATCATTAAAATGATGCATGAATGTTATTTTCTTCCCTATTTATCTTCAGCGTCTCAGGGGCAGGGACCATGTCTGGTCTCTCCTGACTCCCCCCAAGTATTCCAGGGTGGTTTCCTACACATCGCAGATGTTCTATCAGTGTTAGCTGAATTGTCAGTTCAGTTCAATGGGTGCATACCCACCATTGCTCTGTGCAGTCTCCTTATAACGCCATTTACTGCACCTAATTTCCTGCCTATTGTCTGGATTAACCTATTTGTCTTCCTTATCCCATTTCTTTCATCCCCTTTTCCCAAGAGAGGAGGTCAATTTTGTTCTTTCCCATATTATCTCCCTCCCACAAAGAGGGATCTTGTATGACCTTTCATTTCAGCATTTATTCCATAATTCTCCAGGAAATTACTTAAAACAGCATCTGCCAATACTCCCCTTTGGGGGTTGAAACTGGTCATTCCATTTTATGAACAAAGGATGCAATCTGCGTACTTCCCTCCCTAAAACTTTAAACAGTAGATATGAACTGATAGCAAGTTGTAGTTTTCATATGAGGTTGGCTGCCCTGAAGTTTTGCATCCAAATGCATTTCTCCTTCCCTGACATATTCATCACTCTACTTAGTCTACTTTTTGCCAAATTGGTTTATTTCTCTCCTTTGTCATGACTAATGAAGAAATGCTTCTCTTCACTGTCTCTGCCTATTCTTTTTCTAACTACTGCTACTACCCAGCTGGAAGAATGCAAAGATATGTAGTTAGTAAATATTTTCTTTTAGAGTAATTCCCCAAAGGAACATTCCTTCCTTAAAATTATTGCTCTTAAAAGTACTTAGCTTATATTTTGAGTTTCTGGATTATTTTGTTTACTAACCTGTAAAATGTTAACTGATATGTACAGAGTTCTGCAGCAGTAGATAACGAATAAATATATGTTGAATTAATAAATTAAAAAAAAAACAATTTTAAGCGTCCTTCACCATGCAATCCTGTACTCTCTGACATGTACCAATTTATCAATATTTCTTCTTTCTCCCAAAGTAGAAAGTCCCTGTGACTGTCTTTAAAAATTACTGTGAGGGGCGTCTGGGTGGCTCAGTGGGTTAAGCCTCTGCCTTCAGCTCAGGTCATGATCTCAGGATCCTGGGATCAAGCCCTGCATCGGGCTCTCTGCTCAGCGGGGAGCCTCCTTCCCCCTCTCTCTCTGCCTAACTCTCTGCCTACTTGAGATCTCTCTCTGTCTTTATGTCAAATAAATAAATAAATAAATAAATATTAAAAAAAATAAAAATTACTGTGATTACATAATTACTTGATTGTTAATTTGACAATATTTAATTCCTATTCTGTATGGCACTTAGTAGACGTTCAATAAACAAGCAATGTGTTGAATGAGTGAATGACAAACTGATGAGAGATCTAAATGTCATGTCCTATAAGAGAAATTTGAAGGGATAGCAAGATCTTAATTCAGAAAGACAGAGTCTCAGAAGGTAATGACACCTGTCAAAAAATAATAATAATAATTGAAGGATTGTCACAGATCCTGTCCGAATTTAAAAATTTGATGTTTTGTTTATTATAGTTTTTTTTGCATTGACTTGATTTTTAAAATACTTTATTAAAATATTACCTTGATTAATGAATTTTTTGGTACCCCCTTGAATTTTGCACAGGAAGTGAATGCCCTACTCATTTCACCTTAGTCTCAGCCCTGCAGGTAACATTTACTTAAAAGGCTCAGTGGCTTTCCATTATCTCCACAAATTCAAATCTTTCAGAGTCTACATTAGTGTTTGGGATGGAGAGTACACAGACCGTTAGTTGATACTTGGATAGGAAAACTGGGTGTGCTCGAATCAATTCATCACAGAAGGCTCCATAGAGAGATGGACAAAAAGAACAATGATAGATGGGAGCTCAAAGCACCACTATAATTGAGTTTTCTGGCAAATCAGATTGAAACACTGGCTTAGAGTCAAGCTTTAAATAGGACTTTGTTATGGGATAAATTGTGCCCCCAAACTACATATGCTGAAGTCAGCATTTCAGAATTTGACCGTATTTGAAGATAGGATCTCAAAGAGGTAACTGCATTAAAATGAGGTTGTTAGCGTAGATGATATGATTATTGTCCTCATAAAAAGAGGAAATTTGGACACAGACATGAATGGAGGGAAGATGATGTGAAGCCTTGGGGAGAAGACAGCAATCCATAAGCCAGAGAAACCTCAAAAGAAACCAATCCTACCAGCACCTTGATCTCAGATTTCTAGCCTCCAAAACTGTCAGAAAATATATTTATTTCTGTTTTTTAAGTCTCCAGTCTTTGATACTTTGTTATTGTGGCTGTAGAGAACTAATACAGACTTCCCCTTTGCTTTAGGATCAGAGATAGATCAAAGATCAGTCAGTTGATCTGAAATGAGGATGTGGTGAGCCTGATCCTCTCAAAGGATCAAAGGATCCTCTCAAAGATCCTTGAGAGGAAGAGACTAGCAAGCAACATGGGCAGCCTCTGAGGAACATTATCCATTCAGCCTGTACATCTGTTGGTGGCGGAATTGAAGACAGAGGGAAAGAAGAGTAATTGGGCCACACCACCAGAATTCCAGATATATGGAAGCATAAAGGGAGAGAGAATACTGCACCACCCACTTGCCCTAATTTAATGATCTGTGACCATACGCATTAGGAAATGTGGGGCAATCTATCATGCACGGTTAGGGTTTGATCAAATGGTATGCCTTCCACTAGAAGAAAGAAAGATGGCAGAATAAGGGAACATAAACCCCCTCTTCCCTAAAGTTCCATTCAAATGTTACTTCTTGGGGTGCCTGGGTGGCTCAGTGGATTAAAACCTCTGCCTTTGGCTCAGGTCATGATCTCAGGGTCGTGGGATCAAGCCCTGCATCGGGCTCTCTGCTCAGCAGGGAGCCTGCTTCCCACTCTCTCTGCCTGCCTCTCTGTCTACTTGTGATCTCTCTCTCTCTCTGTCAAATAAATAAATAAAATCTTTAAAAAAAAAGTGTTTTTTTTTTCAAATGTTACTTCTTGAAAAAAATCTTCAGATTTACACCCATCCTTACTCCCAAGGCTGGAAATGAGTTCTTTATCCTCTAAACTCCCACGTAAATTATCAAGGTATGTTCCTACGGAATCTAGCACTTTTTCACAACTACCATTTTTCTGTTTGTTAGCCCCTCTCCCCACTTGTACTCTCTCTCTCTCTCTCAAATGAATACATAAATCTTAAGGGAAAAAAAATTGCTGAAGAAAACAGAGCAAAGGACATACATCCCCAAATTTACCATCCAGCCCTTTCACATCTCCTGTAAGGAGGAGCATTCACATAATCAGAACTTGCCATGACATGGTAAGAATACGCTCAAGAAAAGTCAATAACGATTTATGGAAGATGTTGTTGAGGCCATTTTTTACAATGAAAGTGCCTGGATTTTTGACCTTTAAAACAGGATTCTAATAAGATATTGGACTTTATGACCAGTGTCCAGAGGGTAAAACCTCTTCCACACATGATCTATGCCCAGCAGGAGATAGAGTTATATTCTCTAGTGAAATGTTCTACTGAGTGAGTGAAGGCTTTGGGGTGGTTACACCACTTGGGAGCTCATTTGTTTCTTCAGTCAACAAACAAACAAACAAACAAACAAACAAAAAACACTTTAGTATTGATGTACCTGGCCAGATGGGCTGAAGAGTTGGGGAAATCAATAAAGGGGGGTCCTCAAAAAAAAAAAAAGGCCCTCCAACCTTTCTTCCCCATCACCTAACTCCCAACATACACACATACCCAAACCAACCATCGTATTTTCACCCTTAAAACCTTTTTTTTTTAACTTTTTATTTTTTGAAAGTTTTTCTGGAGAGTCCAAATATAAACCTATCCTCCTACCTAGAAGGGTTTTTGTGGACTCTCAAAGTTGTATTTCCAGTGCTAGATTTCCGACGCCTGAAACACCCCGGCATGCTCACATAATTCAAACATGCTCAGAAAACAGCAAAGGAAGTAACATTGAAAACTCTTTCTTTGTTTGGGTCCCTTATGGAATAGACCAAGAACAAGCTTCATGTTTTTATTTACTTATTTAGAAGAAATAAATTTTTGAAATTATGTTCGGTTAGCCGGCACTTAGTACATCAGAAGCACTAACTGGCTGGATGAGAAGCTATGAATTTCATTCAGGTGCAAACTGGCTAAAAATCCTTTCTTTAAAATGCATTATGCCAGAGCATCAAGAGAGGTCAGAATTTTCAGCTGGTCAGTAGTGTGTGTGTGTGTGTGTGTGTGTGTGTGGTTTTTGTTTTTAAGTTCCTCAGCCTTTACGATTAAAATTTTAAACATCTTCCAGCAAGAAACCGTGTTTTAAGATACGCATCAGCATTAGAAGTTAAAACTAAATGGGTCTACCCTCTCTCTCTGGGCCGGTTGCCAGAATTCATCATTTTATTAAAGAACTCTTTTCACAAGGCTTCCGATTGCCTTTTCTCTTTCTTTTGTCAAGGATAGGAACGTAATGTTGTGACAAGAGGGGTTGAGACCAAACTCTGGATTTCCACTGCCCACGTTCAAATCCTGGTTTTGCTTCTGACCGGGTGACTTTAAGCAAGGTGCTCGATTTGTCCACGCTTCAGCCTTTCTTCTAATTAAAAGAACTATTTACTAATGAATCGTTGAACATTACATCAAAAACTAATCATGTACTATATGATAGCTAACCGAGCATAATAAAAAAATAACTATTTAGTGCAGCAACCTTCTAGAAGTATTAAAATAATTGCATTATCCTTACCC
>CM053619.1:4565563-4580603 GCA_028646535.1 Procyon lotor
TACTCCCACCATGGCTGACTTCAAGCTACCGGTGTGATGTCACTAAATACAACACTGGGTAAAGACGTCCGCCGTCGACTCCAGCGAGCCAGTGTAGGTGGGCTCCAGCCCACCGCTGCATAACTTCCCTTGGGATTCGCAGGAAGGCAGTAGTTGGCAGGAAAATCCCAGCTGCTGAATGTTCAGTGGCTCCGCCCAGCTCAGCACCTGGCCTGTCTGGTTTTCACAGGGCGGTCTTGAGCCCCTGATATGTACAATGCTGAAAATACCCTTCCTTAGGTTCCAGTGGAAACAAGTGTACATCGTAGAGCCGCCTAAATCCTCTCCTAGGATCCCGCCCCTGCCCGTGCCCCTGCCTGTTTATCTTGAGAAATGTTCCAAGGGGAAAGAAGTCCAGGAATAGGCAGCAGTGGGTCCTGGGCTTTGTTTCAGTGAGGATGGCAGAAGTTGACTTAGTTCTTAGGACTTCTGAGAAAGGATCAGGCAATATGTTCTTCTGGCAGTCTCTTCTGCTTCTAGTTATCAGGCTTTCAGAAATCTCAAACAGATAAAGCTCTCAACCACAGCTGCCCATTAGCATCACCTGTGTTGTGTTGTTTGTTTTATGATATGTTATGTTATGTTATGTTATGTTATGTTATGTTATGTTATGTTATGTTATGTTACGTTATGCTATGTTATTGTTTTTTTAAAGATTTTATTTATTTATTTGACAAAGAGAGAGATCACAAGTAGGCAGAGAGGCACGCAGAGAGAGGGGGAAGCACGATTCCTGCTGAGGAGAGGGTCCAATGTGGGGCTCGATCCCAGGACCCTGAGATCATGCCCTGAGCCAAAGGCAGAGGTTTTAACCTACTGAGCCACCCAGGCGCTCCTGTTTGTCTTATTTTTAACATATAAATACCTACCCCCACCCCAGATCTCGTGACTTAATTAATCAGGAGTGGGGCTTGGATTTGAGTATCTGTAAGAGGGGTTTCTGATGTACAGCTAGGTTTGAGAACCCCTGAGACAGAATCATCGATCTTTTGTCCAAAGGAATCTAGACCCCGGTTAGTCCAACCCTCGTTTGAAAGATGAGAGAAGGAAAACCCAGAAAGACTTAGTGATTTGTCCAAGATCACAAAGCTAGTTAATTACACAGCAAGACTTAAAATCTGTGCCCTGTGACTTCCAATCCCGTGTTCTTGCCAATAGACCATAATGGGTCTCATGGTCTGAAAGGCATTGACACCAAAGATAGTTGGCCTTCTTGAACTTTCCTTTGACAAGGGCTTAGGGAATCGGGGACTCAGTCTGGTGCCCTTTCCTTCCATATGGAAGTCCTTCATGTTTCTATTAGAAGAACACAAACCAGGCATGGTATCGGTCCCCATGTCCATCAATACCATCGACAAGAAGTTGTCTTTGAAACGTCTTTCTCCTCAATCTAAGAGAAAATGTTTTCTCAACTTGGCAAGCTCACAAATATTAGGAAAAAAAGATTAAATTTGCTTTTAAGTTACCAAATGCACCATGCAGGTCTGTAATTGACCATGAGAGTGTCGGGAAAATATGATCTATCTTCTATAAATCAGGAAACCTTAAACAGGCTCTCTAATCGTAAATGTCGATCCTGGCAGTGTCCAAAAAGGCTCATGTTTATAAATTGTTCCCTGATGTTTTAAGTAAGTGCACAAACACAAATCATACTAAGGACTTCAGAAAAGACTTAGCTGTGTGGCAATTTATTATAAGCAGTGTAATTTTCATCAGTCAGGCAGCCCTAGACTGTAATTACCTCTCCACCGAAAGAGTTACAATTGCTTTCATTACATTTTCCTAGTCGTATGCTCGTCTGGATTGCCACAGAGACACTGAATGGAAAATGCATTTATTTATTGTTAGTCCCCGTAATGGCTTGTTACTTGGTTTCTAAAGATGTTATCAAGTCACTTGCTTTCCCTGTCTTCCCACTCGGACTAGTGGCATTTATGGCCGCACAAAAGAGGCTCGACTTGAAAACTCTCAGCTCGTGGTGAGCCTTCGAAAATTGACCAGCATCTCCAGATTAACCCCACCCTGGTCTGGGAGTCCTCATTCAGCCGGCTGAAATTCAAGTGCTGAAGATTAATTAAAACCACATGCCGTTGAGCACAACGACCAGCCCCCTGGTCACAACCGAAAAGAAACCACATCTTGTTCCCTATAGTTAGAGCCTTACAGGAACATTTAAAGGACCCTGAAGGTGATCTAGAGTCCATCTCCCACATGGGGGGGTGCTTTAATTAGAGGGCATGGTCACACCTCGGACCCTGAAACATGCAAAAGGTAGGGGACGGTCCCATCCCCTTATAGCCCTATTCAAACTTGATGCCATAAAAGACAAAACGGGAAACAGAGGTCCTGGACTTGGAAGGTTGGAGCAGGTGAGTGGTGAGTAGACCATATCTACACAGTGACGGATGAGTTTTTTCAAGTCAGAGCATTTTGCCAATCACTAATGAAGGGTTCGCTTATTGTTTAGGACAAGAGACAACTCTGAGTCCCCCTCTACAGGAATCTTCTAAGGGATCTGAAGGGATCTGCCATGTACCAGCAGCTTGGTCACTCAGAAGCTATGACTCTGAGCAAGACGCTTCACTTTCCAGAACCTCTCCTCCCCAAAAGTCCACTAAAGAGCCAGTGACAGGAGGTAAAAACAATGATTCTTTCAACCAGTATGTCAAACTTGGAACACAGAGGAAGGGAAGGAGTTGTCAACACCAAGAGAATTCCTTCCCATGTGTTTTTTTCCTTCTTGTCTTTACTTTTCTTATTTAAATCCGTGTCACCACTTGCATTAGTGGTGGTCCTGCCTAGGAAATCCTCATTAGCCGCATCAAGAAAGGACATATTAAGTACTCTAGAAACACAGAGCACTAACGTTTTAAAGCTCAGGAAGATGCCAGCAGTATCATCCACTCTTATTTTATTCTTATTTTATAGATAAGAAATGTGGAGCCCAGAGATGCTCAATGTAGCACAGTCACAGGAACGTTGCACAACCTGACTCCCAGCTACTAGCCCAAATTTTGCTGTACCAAATTCCGTTGCTCCCTGATGTACTGGACGAGCAGCTAGTGGATTATCATTTCCCCCACACATGATGGAATATGCACCTTCTCGAGCGTGTGTTTGAAGTGGCTCAGAACAAGGCACCCACCAAGGCTAGCTCTATCTGATGGTCCATCTTCCCTCCACAGTCTTCCTTTAGAATTACTCTCAGGTCTGTGGTGTGGGAATAAAAGCACACTCTCGCCTCGGAGGGCGAGTCCGGCGGATGGAAGCCACGCAGCCTGAGTCCCTGCGTGCCGTGACAAAGTTCGTACGTGTTTGTGTGTCCACTTTTTGCCCAACTCCTGGGGAGCTTAGGAACAGCCTATCCCCACCTTGAACTGCTTCCCATGAGCATGGGGGACAGTGGCCCAATTTCACCCAACCTGAGCCCAGGTTGGCTGTGCCACCTCTGGTTAAAATGAATCCAAAAGATCTCCCCGTGACAGCGGGGCATAAACTCATGCTTTCTAAGGCTGGTTCATTCAGGGTGAAAAATTCTGCTTTGTATGATTTGTCGAATGGAAGAGCTCTTGCTCTTGGATGAGTCTGTCACTTCTGCAGAAATCCTATACCCTCCATTTCCTCCCATTTGCTTGCATTTCACAAATGGCCACATCATTTTGTCAAGTTGTGGAGCCACTTGGAAATTGGGCATAGAGTTTTGCATAATCATTCGTGTCATGCTGGTGACACGCTGTGATTACATATAATAGTCTCTGAGGAGTCCCCGATGCAGGGGAATGCTACCTGGTCGGCCACAAAGCCAACTCTCATTACAACCATTTCACAGAGAGGGACACTGAGGGGAAAAAGCGACGTCTATCCCAGGCCCCCATATAGACCGGCAGGAAAAGCAGGAAGCTCCGCTTTCATCAGGGAGCTGACGTCAAGAAAGGAATTAGTCGTATTGTCTAAAATGAACTTTCTTGAAAATCATTTCAGTTAAATTGGTTTCTGAGCCTAGACACAAAGGCCAAATTTCACTAAAATTTCACCAGGAGGAGGGAAAAAAAAAATCAGCTTTTGCTTTAAGATGCTTTATCCGGGAAGATAAAGGCACAACCCTTTTTCAAGACTAGAAAGTTGTTCATAACAGATAGTGTGTGACATTGGCTCATGAGGGCTCAGTGCTATTCTTTCTAGTTTTCTGTATACTTAAAAGCACGTCACAAACTTTTCTTTTTTTTTTCTTTTTTTTTTTTTTTCAGAAAACATGGAATGACTACATGGTTGAGCTGCAGATTGTATCCAGGGAGGGGAGGGAGGGAAATGCACCGAGAGATTCCAGAGGGAAGCAAAACTCTCTAAAAAGGCGTGCCCCTTTTCAGGAAGAACCGTGGAGGCAGGAAGTTCCCAGGGGAGAGAAGGTTGCATGGCCTGTCAGGGTAGATGGGCTTTATACAGTCGTGTGGAAGTTCCCATCATCTGCCTCAGTAACGGAGATGGAAAATGGGTCACATGCACCCTCGAGTGGCATGGAAGCTCTGGAAATGCCTGCCAGACCAGAAGAGGTGGGTAAGGGAAATAAGGAGGCTCTTGGTCGATGCAGTGTAGTGAGATGACATTGAAGGCGCCATTCCCCAAAACTTCAAGGCAATTCCCACCACCTGAAGTGACAGGCGTTTGACGTCCAATGCGAAGGCAGTGAAAATGAATAAATTGAGATAAGATGTAATCCTTAATTCCCTCCCCTCTTAATTTCTGTTAACACTTCATCCGTGCCCTCTGGTTTTAGGGCTTATTTATGAGTTGCCTTGCTTGCTCTTGTCTGATGTGTGTTACACTTACCTCACTGCAGAACGTAAATCCTCTGGGAGCCGGGGATTATGTTGTATACTTTTAAAAGCTTCCCTGGCTCAGCTCAAGACCCACCTTCAGTGCCATCTTCTCTGATGACTACAGTCTACGCCATCCTTGTGTCTAAATTTCGTAATGTCTGTGTTACAGTTCACATACTGGGATGGCGTTGGTACTCACTTTCTGCACCCGGGTGATATTTTATGATGTTAGTATATGTCTATGTTCATGAAATGACTGAGCAATAACAATCCCTGTGAGACGCTGTGGGAAGGAAAGCAGCAGATACTCTCTCATTTCTCCACTGCTCCTCCGGGTCTCAGCCCCCTTCATCCTTGCCCACATTCATTCTAGAAGTGGGAGAAGCTCTGTGCTTAATTTTTCTTTGAAGAAGCTTGCGGAGGACTTCTGGAAAGGCTTTGGCTCTTACCCACACATGGGGACACACGTGGCTGGCAACACCTCTTCTTTTCCCTTCTTCCTGCCTAGACTGTGGATTCTGGATGCGATACTTAGTGTTAGGGTAACCACCTTGGACTGCGAGTGGGAGGCAAAAGGAACGACAGGGTTGGCGTCCCTAAATTCATTGAGGTATTGAACCCAACACCAGCAGCCACATTATCTCCAGGCTTCTTACTGTGTGACCGCAACCCCATGACAAAATGCTCAGGCTTTATTCTATGTGGTGAGTGACCATGTTGGGAGGGAGGTTATTTCGCCTGCCTTTAATGAAGACAAGCGGTGGCCATATAAAAGAGTATAAAAACCATATAAAAGAGGAGAGGTGGGAAGACAATCAAGAACCACTCCTTTCATTGAGGTGAACCACAAGGAGGACCAGAAATAGGGTGATAGCAGGAGGATGAACGTCCGGGGAGGGACATAAGACATCCTGCAGTTGTAGAATTAACAAATGTGGGTAACTAGTTGGAATGAAGAGAAGAAAGAAGGAAGTAGAGACCATTTGGAGGTTTTATCAGGTGCCTGGATGGATAGTGTCACCATGGTGGGACTTCCAGGAGATCAGGCATTTCAGGATGGAATGTAGGCTGTATGAAAATAGAAGCAGACTGAAAGGCTCCTTAGAGTATCTCCAGTAGCAGGAATTGGCGGCAATCATGCTGTCTCATGTCATTCGTGTAATTTTCAAACCCTTAGATGAGAGCATGGAATCCACATGGCTTGGGCCATGCACCCAACTTAACCAGGGATGAGTAGGCACCTGGAACCACAGTCCCACTAAGACTGTGTGCAATGGAAGGAAGGATAGCAACCCAAAGGAAAAGCTGGGCACTATTAGGAGAAGAAGGCATAATAGAGTGGGAAAAAGCTATTCATGCCCATTATACCTAACCATGTAATAATTTGAAAGACTGATGCAAAGATGGCGCAGCTGTGTAAGAAAAAAATTGAGCAAACATTGGATTTCTGTCTCCCTTGTCTAGAGAATCCCTAAGGTTGTACCTTTCTTTTGGTTTACTTCTTCCAAAAAGACATCTAACTCCCGCCTTCCTCCTCTAGAGCAAATCTTATCTTTTGGTGTTAGCAGCAGCACTGTATGACTATGGGAATAATGAATGGCAACAATATAAAGGCAAAAGTTTTACTTTTAGTGAGAAAAAAAAATCAAAGGTCTGTGCTTTTCAAAAACTGACCCTAAGGGGAGATGGCCGGAAGTGTGGCACTTTGAATGACAAGGGAGTGGTTTCAGGGGGTGGTGGGACAGATCGGCCTTCCCTCGAAACATTTCCCAGCTTCTAAACTACAAAACCAGAAACAAAGGCTTCAGGTCATTTGGCTCAGGCTCATTCACCAGCAATAGGAATATTCTGGCATACTCTAGAATAAGTATGTATTTATACTTCCAACTCCCCCTTAACATTATTCAAACAAGCACTTAAAGGAAAGAGTAAACAATTCAGAGCTGCTCCATGTGAAATCAAATTTGAGGGCTTGAATATTGCCCCTGGCTCCCCTTGTTTGGCCTGCACACCACCCAAAATTAATTACTTCATCAATGGCCATTCATTTAGCTGATGTTTTGGGAGCCAGCAAGTTGGGTTGGGCTTGGCTAGCCAGCTCTCGGTTGCATCTGCCGTCTATCAGCTAAGCATCTACTTACAGAGTTTGGCTGGTTGAGATGACAACTACTCATCATGCTATAGACAGACCTGGGCTGCTCATGGTTTCCAAGAGCCCCAGGAGGGCAAGCCCTAAGGCACAAATGTTTATCAAGCCTTGGCTTTTCTCACACTTGATAGTGTCCCACTGGCCAACTCAAGTCACGTATCCTTCCTAAATCCCAAGAGTAGAGAAACAGTCTCCACCTCCTGGTGAAAGGATTTGTAGTGGTATGTTGCAAGATGAACCCAGGAATGGATAGAATTTGTGACCATGCTTCAGTCTTCCATCGAAGATAAACTCTGATGGGATTCCTTGGAATCAAATCTGGAAACCATTGGGCTAAGCTAATCTGATTTATCCATCCTCAGTCTGCATGGATGACTTCCAGGCCACCCAACATTGGGAACAAGCTAAGTCCAAATCTCTTATTTTCTTCAGGCTTCTGGGTGAATAGGTTAGCAAGAGTGACTCCATTGCCCAGTTAAATTGACATTTATCTTGCCTCCCCAGCTTGAGCCATCTGCCCTAACAGTGCTTGCTCCTTGAAAATGCAGCATTAGCAGAGAGAGACCCCTGTGCCATCCACAGACCTTGGAAAGACAGGCTGGCTTTCCACATACCATGTTCTGCTGATGGTGAAACAGTTCAAAGCCGGATCATTTAAAGCTCTTATTTAACTCAAAGAATTCATTTGTCTTTTGATCCACCTTCCACTCTGACAAATGCTCCCTTCCCTATCATATTCAAACACACACCCCCTTCAGAAGCTGGTAAACTCATCCCCTGCCAAGGAATGGATTTTCCCCATATTGCACTATCTGAGTGATAAAAGGGTTTAATGTCCCAAGTTCGTTTTTCAGTAGCTAACTCAGATACACCCGACACAGCAAAGCGCCTAAGCTCTTTCTGCAGTTATTAAACTGTTATCCCTAATTCCTTTGGAGACTCAACCTAGCAGCAACGAGTCTGAGGGCACTTCCTATTAAATCTGTATTGTGCACGGAGAGATAAAGCAGGCCAGCTCGACCGTGTTTACAAGGATGACAGAGAGCTCCTGCAGACTGTTGGTGCTGTCAGCACTTTTTCCTCTCAGAAAGGTCGTGCAAGATGGTCCCTCACAGTCCCTGGCCCAGGCACATTCGCCAACTTTTGTGGACTCTGCTAAAACAATTCCAGGGTAGGAGCTCAGAGCTGCCGGGCAACACTGTGGGGCGGTTTTATCGCAAGCCCTAAATGTGAGCATGTCACAACCTGAGAGGGATGGAAGATTCCAGACATATCTATAGAAATCCAAAAATCAGTCTGCAAGAAAACAAACGTGTGTGGTGTGACATATAAAAGGGGTCTCCAAGTTGTGTGCACAGCTCCCGAGGGGTATGTAAGATGATGCACTGATGTATAAAAACAATACATTAGAATTATAAAAAGAAAAAAGAAATTAAATTTTCCTAATTTTCTAACATATAGATTTTCTGAAGCACCCTTAAGTTGTCTCCATGGGAGATGGCGCATGTCTCGTGGGACTCACAGGTCCACCACAGGAAGAGGTAGAGAGCAGACTGAAGAGGTGTCTTCCCTCACTGATACTTTAAGCAGAATGTGACACATCACAGTTTATGTGAGACCCAATAATTAATTTAATGTCTACAAGATTTATTTAACCTAAACCAACTCTTACGATACAGACCAGCAACTTAAAAGGATTCTCGCAAAGATACTAGAATTGAAGATACAGTGATAATGTGGCCTCTCCATAGCACTATGTATGCAGCCCATTCTCCCCTGGCTATTTCATCTCCCTGTCAGCCATCTGATGGGGGGGGGGGTAGAAAAAGAAAAAGAATGGGGCTACTTAGATGTGACAAAAGTTCAAAATATGAATGTATGTCTACTATTGTTGATGACAAACTTCATCCAAAGTACCTTGAGGTAAGAGCTAATGATGCTTGCAACACTTCAGGATTACAAAGACACTTTATTGCTTATTTCTTATTTATCCCAACCTTTTGTAATTTCTATTCTGTTCACGTCTTACAGTGTAAATAAAGATGGGGGCGCTTGGGTGGCTCAGTGGGTTAAAGCCTCTGCCTTTGGCTCAGGCCATGATCTCAGGGTCCTGGGATCGAGCCCTGCATCGGGCTCTCTGCTCAGCGGGGAGCCTGCTTCCCCCTCTCTTTCCGCCTGCCTCTCTGCCTACTTGTGATCTCTCTCTCTCTGTCAAATAAGTAAATAAAATCTTTAAAAAATAAAAATAAAAAAATAAAGATGCGTACATTGGAGATGCTGGTAAGATAATTTTAGCCAATGGGATACTACAACCGAAAATAATTTGGACTGTGACAACATGCATGGATCTTGAGGCATTATGCTAAATGACAAGTCAGACAGAGAAAGGCAAATACCATATGATCTCACTTATATGTGGAATCTAAAAACAAAACAAAACTCATAGATACAAAGAACAGATGAGATGTGGGTGGGGGTGAAGGGATGAAACAGGTACAAGAGGTCCAAAAAGTATAAACTTCCAGTTATAACATAAGTAAGACCTGGGGATGTCATGTACAGCATGGTGATTATAGTCAATAATACCATATTACAAATTTGAAAGTTGCTAAGAGAATAGATCTTAAAATTTCTGATTACAAGAAAAAAATATGTACTTACATATCATGAGGGACCTTAACTAGACTTATTGTGGTGATCAATTCACAATATATACAAATATCAAGTCATTATGTTGTATACCTGAAACTAATATAAGACTATATGTCAACTACATCACAATAAAGAAGTAAAAACAGTGGCAATTATATTACTTTACATAGTTTTCTAATATTTAAATCTCATAATTACAAAAAAAAAGTAAAAATAAACCGGAAAGTCTGGTTTAAGAAGAAAGTAAAGAGGACAGCCAATGTTTGCACAGCCCAGAGAAAGTTGTCTAAATTTCATAGCTTTTCAAACGTCAAACTTTGTATACTTCCACTCACCATGGAACCTCCAACTAAAAAAATTAAATTAAATTAGAAAGGTTATTAGAGCTATTTTATTTGCTAATTGCTGTAGGTGTTTGGTTAAATTGAATTATGTCCTTCCAGGTTCCCTAAAGACCATTCATTCAAACACTTCTCAACAGCAAGTACAAGTGAAGAGGCATTCCTCCTGAGGATGATGATAACATGACCTTCCCCCAAACCAACAGTCATGTGCTTCCTGAGTAAAGGTCCTCTTCAAAGAGGTTGATGTGTATTAACACACTTAACTCCTCACAATAACCCTTTGAGACACTGTGGTGGACAGACTTTGAAGGAGCCTCATGACCCCCAATCCCTGGTGTCCATACCTTTATGTAATCATCCACTCCACCTTTGAGTGGTGGGCAGGACATGTGACTAGCTCCTAAGCAACAGAACACAGAGAAGGGAACATGATCTCGTTACATAGTACTGCCTGACTTGCCGGAGCCTCTCTGTTTCCCTGGTTGATTTTGAGAAAGCAAGAGGCCACACTGGGGTCCACATGGTAAGGAATCGAGGGTGGTCTTTGGTCAAAGCCAACAAGAACATGAAGACCTCAGTCCCCCAAACACGGGAAATACATTTTGCTGACATCTGCAGCAAGCTTGGAAGTGGATCCTTCCCCGGTCGAGTGTCAGATGAGACGTCATCCCCAGCAGACCCTTGCCTTCAGTCTCGCAGAGGACTCAGCTGACTGGTGCCAAGATCCTGACCCCTAGAAACTGTGAGATAATAAATATGTATTGTCTTAGACTGTGATGTGTACAGCAGTCTTGTTACATTGCCATAGATAACTAACACAAATGTGTGTGCCTGCATTCCTGCTTTACAGGTGGAAAATTAAATAAATACATCACCCAAGTTCACACAGCTAGTAGGAGGCAGGGCTGAGGTGAACAACGGGGAAGTTTGATTCTGGAAGATTAGCCTTAATCATTCCATTCATTGCCTCTGTTAACACTTTACTTACTAGCCCATCAGTCATCTCCTTAGAGTAGAGACCCCTCTCCCGAGGCCACAGCCCCCTCCCTTGCAATCCCAGTGCCAAGGCCGAGGCATGGCAATCGTGTTGCACAAAGGAAAGAGTGGGCACAATGTTCCTTCCAGGGCCCTGGCATCTGGGAAGGAGCAAAGCTTAGTCGCAGACCAAAGTCTCTGGCTGTCTGTGGCTCTGAATAAACTCTGCCAATAACTCAAGCTTCCCCACAAATAAAGGAGGAAAATGAGTCTGTGGGTGTCACAGAAAGAGTCTTGGCATGAAAGTCAGCACACTTGGGCTTTGACCTTGGCTCTGCCAACCAGGAGACCGTGGGAACCTGAGGAAGTCACTTAGCTTCTCTGGGCCTGTGTTTTCTCATTCTAGAAGAAGGAGTTTGATTGGATGATTCTTACTGTCTCCAGAAAAATGTACCTAAGTCTAAGGTACAGTCTTGGTTCATAGGTATTGAATGTCTTCCCCGTCCCTCACTCCAGAACTGACATGGCCTTCTTCATTTTGTCTGCCTAATTTTGAAACCCAGGCGACACATTTCTAATGGAGACTAGGCAGGAGAAAGAAAGAAGGAAGGAAGGAGGAAAGGAAGGAGGAAAAGAAGGAACGGAGGGAGGGAGGGAAGGAGGGAGGGAGGGAGGAAGGAAGGAAGGAAGGAAGGAAGGAAGGAAGGAAGGAAGGAAGGAAGGAAGGAAGGAAGGAAGGAAGGAAGGAAGGAGGGAGAAATCTCATGGGGTCAGAGATACGAGGAAGGTTGGGATTAATAGCCAAAAATAAGAAACTCTCACCCAAAGCTATTGGAGCCCTGAGCCTCCAGCCTGGGCATTTCTGCCCATCACCCAAGCTCAGCCACCAGGCTCCCGTGCCCACGCATTCCCTTGCAGATTGAGTCCCAGCCTGCATGACAGTCTCATTTTTCACTGAATGCATGTGGTGAATGCTAAACTGTAATCTCTTTTTGCATGCTTCAGTTCCAAATTCATAACTGGAGGAGCAGCCCTGTTGTGTGCGAGCGACCGCTGTTAGCCGCTCTGCCGAGCCGAGCCAGGCAGCTCTGCAATCTTGTGGCTTTTTCCCTGCTTCACACTTTGTCAGAATGCATCATGAGTGACACAAAGAAATGGCCCTTGGAAACTCCCCGTTTTCCAATCCTTTTACTATCTAATTGTTCTTCTTCTTCAAGGCTTGGCCATCCTCAAAATAGGCCAGGGTCCCTGCCTGGGTTGTTTTCACTTTAAAGCAGAATGCACTACAAAAGAGAGGCCCTTCCCACAGCTCTGAGCTGGGCAGTGTTTGTCCTCATTGTCCTAGTTCTGCTTTCTGTGCTCTGGGCTGCCTCCAAGATGCTGTTTTACCCTTCTCTTAATGGCCAATCTCTTCCCGCACCATTAAAACGTGACCCCATGAAGAAGATGGGGTGAAAAGTAAAGCAGATCTGCCCGAGTACCCTCTGCGGGCTTCTCATTGCACTTAGAATGATGCCCACCTCCTTGCCATGAACCCGGAGCCCTGTCTGCCTCCCCCTACGCCACCCCCAGGAGAGCTGGAAGGTCAGAGCCCTCCAGTCTTGGCACATGCTGTTCCCTTTGCCATAATGTTCTTCGCCCAGATCTCTCCATGGCTGCCTCCTGCTTGTCGGTAGTCTAGGGAATGGGAACTAGCAGCATCGTCCCGATGTCATCCTGGTCAGCACTAGCCGTGCACATGGCTGGACTCCAGACCCCAGCATCTGTGATTCCACCTGAGGCTCCTGATCACCAGAGCCCACTCTGCCCAGAGGCAAGTCAGGCTGGACATGCCCGTGAATCAATGGCCCCAAGAGCAGCCTTCAAAGCATTCCAAGAACCCTTGCCCCATGGCTGGGATAACTGAGGCACAGGGTCTACACTGGCTCCCCAGGTGCCCACACGGTTCCCTGCTTGGCATCACACCCTCTACTCATTCCCTGCTCTGTCTCACTTCTCCACTCTCTGCCGGGGTTTTCTGGAATGACCTCTCCAATAAACTGCTTGTACTCCCATCCCTGTCTCGGAGCCTGGTTCAGACGTCCATTTAGGTGAATCTGCATTCCCCATTCTGTCCCTATGACCTTTTCCTACTTTCTTCACAAATCTTGATCTCTGAATTCTTTTCTCGGTTTGTCTATTTCCTTACCCTTTTTATCAACTGTCTTCTCGATTGGAGAGAATGTGAGCTCCATGAGAGGAGAGAATTTTTTATTTGTCCCCAGCATCCGAATAACACCTGACACAACAATGAACGTTTGCTGAAAAATGAATGAAATCAGGGCACCCGGGTGGCTCAGTCGGTTAAGCGTCTGCCTTCGGCTCAGGTCATGATCCCAGGGTCCTGGAATGGAGCCCTGTGTCAGGCTCTCTGCTCAGCAGGGGTCTGCTTCTCCCTCTCCTTCTGACCCCCCTTCCCCTGCTCATGCACGCGCACACTCTCTCTCTCATACAAATAAAATCTGTAAAACAAACAAACAAACAAAGACAGTGAGAGAGAGAGAAATGAACAAGCTCACAGCTGACTGATGCTGAGCTGCTCTTTTGTCTTTTAATGGAATTTCCCATTGAAGGCTAAGGTATCCTACAAAGTTCCCCCCTCCAACCCATCTGATGCCCTCACTAAAACATGCCAAGCCCATGGCGAGGGGGAAATAAGGAAAGCTCTTTGTGCTTCAGAGGTCATTGTCCAATCACTGAGGTACCCAGTACCCACCAGCCATGGTCACCCAGTCCTGCAGGTAAGGCCTGGCCAGAAAGGACAGTTAGATGGCGTGATCAAAACAGACTAGGTCTTTGGGACAATGTAACTATACTGGAATTCCGGACTCCTGCCTTAAACGTAGGTCGTTTACCTCTGCCAGAGGAAAAGCATGTTTGTCCTGAGTGGCCACCCTTTGTCCTACAGGATGTTTTCTGTGGTTAACTGGGTCTTGGGCCCCAGTCCACCGAGGAATGAGCTTGCTCATTAGGTGGCTCCCAATAGGGCTTTGCAAGAAATCCAGGTCTTCCCAAGCAACCCTCTGTTCTAAATGCCAGGATCACACTGCATGTGCCCTTGTGTGTGTGTGTATCCCCCAGGGGTGCGGAGTGCATCTTCCACTCATGCCCACTCCTCATCCTTATCCCTTATGCCTGGCCCATCTGTCTAATTCTCCAGACCCAAGGCACCAGGGACCATCTCCCTTTGTTCACCGTTGTGTCTCCAGTGTTTACTGTAGATACTATAGTATTATTATTTTTTTAAAAGATTTTATTTATTTATTTGACAGAGAGATCACAAGTAGGCAGAGAGGCAGGCAGAGAGAGAGGGGAAAGCAGGCTCCCTGCTGAGCAGAGAGCCCGATGTGGGGCTCGATCTCAGGACCCTGAGATCATGACCTGAGCCGAAGGCAGAGACTTTAACCCACTGAGCCTCCCAGATGCCTCTATAGTATTATTAATTAATTGTTAATTACACAGTGGGTGAATGAATGAACAAATGAATGATTTGAGTTTTCCCAGAGGAAGAACCACTAAAACCCATTGAAAGAGTCTCTAAAGCTCATTGGGATAGAGTAGAATCTTCAGGATTCCTTGATGAATAAAGGAGCAATGACAATGACTAGCCCACTAAGAAAAAGTCATAGTGTCAAAGAATTGCCAATGAATGGTGTTTAAAGAAAAAGTTGGAACTGCCCATGGGCGATTCCACATGGGCAACTGTGGCTTAGCTATAAACAGATGGTGGTCTAATTTCCAGAAAACGCCACCATCAGTACATTATTGCCAGAGCCAGGTTCTAAATCTCTTTTCTGATCATGAGGGGGCACACCGAGACTCCTCTCTCAAAATGCCCAGTGACTAAGGAGACAGGAGGCTGCACAAACTGCCCCAAGAATTGAACAAGATGATATATGAGAAGGTGTTCTGCAAAGCGTAAATCTTTTTACCCACAGTGTGTTTTTATGATGATGATAAATACTGCTGCTAAGTGTGTTCAGTGGATAATTAGTCCCAGACGATGCCCCTTTGGAAAAAAAGAG
>CM053619.1:4581103-4600081 GCA_028646535.1 Procyon lotor
CCTCTGCTTGTGTTCCCTCTCTCGCTGTGTTTCTCTCTGTCAAATAAATAAAATCTTTTAAAAAAAAAAATAAATAAATAAAACATTCTGAGGTCCCTGTCTTATGTCAAGTCACAGATGCATGTTAACAAGCTAATGGCTGATGCTATGATAAATAGGAAGAGAATTTATAATTTCCAAAAACAAGATCAAAAATAAGGGAACAAAATAAATATTCACCCTGAAAAGAAAGTTTTGAAACAAATGTGGCATCATGTTAAAATTTGATAGAGCTGGGTACTGGGTACACAGAGTTTGTTATATCTCTTCTGGTCTCTACTCTTATCGATATGTATGAAATATTTCATATAAATAATAAGTATTATTATCATAATGATATTGAAAACCTAATCATTGGGGCACCTGGGTGGCTCAGTCATTAAGCGTCTGCCTTCAGTTCAGGTCATGATCCCAGGGTCCTGAGATCGAGCCCCGTGTCAGGCTCCCTGCTCAGCAGAAAGCCTGCTTCTCCCTCTCCCACTCCCCCTTGCTTGTGTTCCCTCTCTTGCTGTGTCTCTCTCTGTCAAATAAATAAAATCTTAAAAAAAAAAAAGAAAGAAAGAAAACCTAATCATCAAGCAAAGGAGAAGGCAGGATCTAAAGAAAAATCTGATCCACAACATTGAATATAAAGATCCTCTTATTAATAACAATATTAAAAACTGGTATCAAGAAAAAATTTGATTATATATCGCTTATCAAAGATATATCTAAAATATAGTGAGAGTGAATGCTAAAGGATGGAAAGGTATATACCAGCAAATATGAACTAAAAAAGGCCATCATTTGACATAAGTGTCAGATAAAAGAATCATTAAGGCAAAAGACAATGTTGAAGATAAAGAAAGCACTATATATTAATAAAAGAAAAAAATTATCATAAAGTTGTTATAATCATAAATGTACCTAACAGTTTAGCCTCAAAACATATAAAGCAAGAATGGATGAAAAACAAGAAGAAATTTATGAATCAATATAGGGGAAAATTTTTAATATTCCTTTCTCAAAATTGAAGATAAAACAGACAAAAAGTTGGTAATGGTAGAGACGATCTGGACAACACAATTAAGCTGATCAAAGATACAGACATAGAGTCCTGAGAATTAAAGAACACACATTTTCAAGTACACGTGGACTATTTTAAATAAATTGACTGTATCATATGCTACCAACCAAGTCCCAACAAATGACAAAGAAATGATATCCTACAGACTACAACACAATAGAATTAAAAATCAAAAACAAAAAAAAATTAATATACTTGGAAATTTTAAGAAATATTTCTAAGCAACCAATGAGGAAAGAAGAAATAATGCAATTTAACCAAAATATAATGCAAGCACTAAATACTGAATCTGGAAAACAGCAAGAGGTATCCTGATAAATGTTTTCTAACAGGTTTTCTGGGTTGGGGTGTGTGTGTAAGTTTGCTGGTGAGATAGATGTGCAGCATTTGCCAACATCTGTATTATAAATATCCCACTGGGTCTATTTCAAGCTATCAACATGAAGGGTAAAATGGGAAAGAAATACACACAATCAACTCTCACCAGTATGAGTGGGCTATATTTGGTTTTGGCACATCACTGTAAACAATTGAAATATATCTTCAAATGCATATATTAAACAAAGAAGAAAGGTTGAAAGTGATTTTACTCAGTATCTAAATCAAAGGTTAGAAAAAGAACAGCAGAGTAAACCCAAAAGAATTAGAAGGAAGGAAATAATAAAGATAAGAGCAGAAGTTAATAACATTACAAACAAAGACACAGTCAAGAAGATTAACAAAGAGGGGGGGGATATGGCTCTTTTGGAAGACAAATTAACTAGGCAAACATCTGGCTAACATGATCAAAAGAAGAGAAATTAAAATAAAAATAAACAATGCTCCAAATAGAAAGAACATAAGAGATGTAGTAGAAAAATAGAAGATAAATATAAATGATGCCAATGAGCTTGAAAACTTAGATTAAAAGGGCAATTTTCTGGAAAAACACTAAGGACAAAACTGACTCAAGAAAAAGTATAAAATGTGAGCACACATGTTACTATCAAAGAAACAGAATCAATCCCCATGCACCCTGCTGTGGCTCTCCCTTAGCACTCACAGACACAATCGCCAAGCCCGGTTGGTTTTACAGGTAAGTTCTGCCTTCAAGAAATGGATCATTTTAATATCGTAAAATTGCTTCAGAAAAATAGAAGGAAGAAAACTATCCAGCTTATTTTATGAGGCCATTAAACCTTGAAACAAAACTGGCAAGAAAAACTGTAGGCCACTTTCATACACGAACAAAGACAAAAGTGTATGATATAGCATATTATTTTTAAAAATCTGGCAGTGCAATTTTGCAACTCATTGCTAATTAAGAGTTATTCAAGAATGTAAAAAAATCCCTTCAACAGTCAATTAATATAATCATCACATTAACAGATTAAAGGAGAAAAACCATTTCAATAGATGGAGAAAAAGCATTTACTCCAATTCAAAAATCATTCCTGATTAATCTGAATATACTTCCCTTAAATAAAAAAAAATCCTCTAAGCAAACTAAGAATAGATGGGAACTCTCTAATCTTAAAAGGACATCGTTCAAAAACCCACCGCAAATATTGAAATCACTAATCTTAAAACCATAAGAATACTCCCTTATTCTGCTTTCAATCTTTCGAGGTTATATGTAGGCACAAGCTCACAAAATAAGAAAATAAGAGAAAAAGTTGAAGAGTGAAATGTTCATAGCAACCTTATTCATAACAGCCAAAAATTCAAAGCAACCCAAATGTCTATCAACAGAAGAATGAGTAAACAAGTTATGGACTACCCACACAATGAAATACTGTTCAGTCATAAAAGGACGCATTGCTGGTGCTGGCAAAGACATGGATGAATCTTAAAATAACATTATGCTATGCAGAAGCAACCAATCTCAAAATAAAATATTCCATATGATTCCATTTATAGAAAGTTCAAGAATAGGAAACACTAACTGGTCGCTGCAGAAACCTGAGTGTTGGTGGCCTACAAAATCAACTGTAGTTAGGGATTGACGGCAGGGAGGAAGCTTTTTGGGTTTGGAGTGATGAACTGTGTTCTATATCCTGATTAGTGGGTTGATTATAAAAGTGTATATAGTTGTCAAAGCTAATTGAACTGAATAATTAAGATCTGTGCACTTCGTTGTTTGATACTTATATCTCAACTTTGAAAAGCACAATAGATACAAAAGGCTAAAGATTGGGAAGAAGCAAGTAATGTAATTGGTACATACAATGTGTTTATATAGAATATTTAAGAGAATCTACAAATAAATATTTGTACTAATAAGAAAGTTTAACGAGTTGCTAGAAATCAATATTACAAAAATCAATAGTTATTTTTAAAGGACATTATTAACCATAGCAATAAAAGCTTTTAAGGTGCTGAGAAATAAATCTAACAAATGGTGTATAAGATTTTTATGGAGAAAGCCACAAAACCTTATTGAAGGGGAAAAGAAAAAAGGATTTACTATATTCATGGATGGGAGGATCCAGTATTTTAAAGATTGCAATTTTCCCCCAATTTACCTATAAATTCAGTATTTTTTCAATAAAAATCTCAGTAGGGTTTTTCAAAGACCTGACAAGAACAAGCTGAAAATTGCAAAGAAAAAGGGGGGGGAGGGGAGAGGAGGCTTCAGAAAGAGGAGGGGGAAAAGAAAAAGGGGCTTCCTTTTGAATATTGGTATTCATCATAAAGCTATAGTAATTTAAACAGTGCAATATGGCCACGGGGAATAGAGAGCTTAGAAATAGAACCACTTAGCTATGGAAATTTGGAATATGACAGAGACGGCATTGTAAATCACTGGGCAAAGAATGAGAGCATTCAATAAATGATGCTCCGACATCACCATATGGAAGAAGAGAAATCCAACTATTCATATGCAAAAGGGTAAAATTGGATATCTGCTCCCATATCATGCACAAAAAATCACATAAATGTGAAATCAAAACTTAAAAAGAAAATATAGTGCGCTCACTTCAGCAGCACGTATATTTTAAAAAATGTAGAATATCTTGATGACATCTGCATACTGTCACATGATTTATGGTAACAAAAGCCTAAGCCCTATTGAGAAAAGAAATATTGTAAATTAATTATATTAAACTAAAGGACAGAATTCTGTGTACCAGGACAACGACAAAAAGGAGGCAAAAGGCTATTGCAGGAAGGTGTTTATGACCCATGTAACTAACTTTATATGATTAGAATATAATAGAATTCTTTAAAAATCAAGCAAGACAATTCAAGAAAAAAAAAGGCAGCACAAATGAACATATGAAAAGACATTTTAACCTATTCATACCTTTCAGGTTGGCAAAAATCAATAGCTAATAATCAGTACATCCAATTCCAAGAATAGGTGGGGCCCCTGGGAAATGGGAAGCCTTCTACAGTGCTGGCATGGCTGCAAATTGGTAAAACTATTCTGAAGAATAATTCTGGAATAACTATTTAAAAAAATGTTGAACACATTCTACCAACCAGCAATTTGGCTTCTAGATGTTTGCCATGGAACCATGCATGTCAAGACATACATGCAAAACTATCCATTGCAACATGGTAACAACAAAAAACTAGGGAAAGAAACACAAGTGTTATCAAATTATATATTTTTTGAAGTAAAAAAAAAATCCAATGTCTTCTTATTATGGCTGGTACACAGCAATATCAATATAGGGGTGGTGTATGGAAAACCTAAATTGCCTGGGTTGGAATCAAGGTTACCAGCTCTATGGTCTTGGACATGTTCTTTTACCGATCTTTCTTCTTCCCCTCATCTATAAAATGGGGGATGATAATAGTATCTATGTCATACGTCTACAGTGGGCACTAAAGGAGCTAATGTATGCAAAGTGCTGAGAATAATGGCTAGCATCCAGTACATTTGCTACTTTTATTACCATCATTATCATCATCATCATCGTCATTGTCATTGTCATAACCATCATCATCAAGACAATGGTTACCACTAATGGGAGGGGAGGAGAAGTGACGGAGGTAAATCTATAGCTTTATCTGTAAGGAAATATGGCTACATTAACATATACTAAACCCGAATCTAATATGAGTATGAAGCTAAGGGTACTTAGTGCATGATTATTTGCCAGATAACTTTCTGGGCTTTGATGTGTATATTAAATCCTTCGTAGATTAAAGGTTGTTTTGCTTTTTTTTGTTTTTAAATAGAAGGATGAGCGGTCTGTGGAATATTATGGAGAAATATTTAAGCTGCCTTATATACTGAATACTGTGAGAGGAAATTATTGTGGGAACACATTTTTGGACAAGTGCTTGACAGTCAAATGCTAGCAATAGCAAGTTACAGAGTTCACGGTTAAAGAAAGAAAAGCCGGGGAAGTTACAAGTAAGTCTTTCCAAGAACATCTGAGATCTCAAAGCTGCAGAAAAATGTGCAGAAATGCAGTTTCTAGGGAGGACATAAACACAGAGTTCCTGCAAGTGCCAAAGAAATAACGTTAGTTGATATAAGCATCCAAAAAATGTGCCCTGAGAGAACTATTATGGTAAACTTGTACAACATTTGTTCATTTTTTAATGAATACTTATTGACTCTCAATTATGTATATGTATATGTTTGATGTTTATCTTTTTGCCTCAGGGAGACCAGCTATGATTTCTTAAAAAGCAAGGAAACTTGGGGTGCCTGGGTGGCTCACTTGGTTAAGCATCTGAGATAAGCATCTCAGGATCATGAGTTCAAGCCCTGAAGTGGACTCCACATTGGGTGTGGAGCCTACTTAACAACAAAAAAATTTTTTAAAGAAAGAAAGCTTTTACGTTCTTTATGTACACACATCACAATAAATGACTTTGCAGCTACAGGACGAGGAAGAAGATTATCCATCCTTCAGAGTGTTTTCAGTAGCAAGAAACAAGAGCCATCTAAGTCTTAAATCATGGGGGTTTATTGTTAATCTCATTAAGAAGTCTGAAGGAAAGTAATCCCAGGCTTGACTCAATTGCTCAGCGACGTCCACCATACTCAGACCCTTTCTTCCTCTCTGTCCTGCTCTCTTGTATGTCAGGAATATTCCACTCAAGGTCATGAGATGCTTGCAGCAACTCTGTATCATGTCTTCTTGCAACCAAGCTCAAAGGCGGGAAGCCAGTCAGGGGAGCAGACGCCCCTGCGCATCTGCTCTGTTATCAGGTAGAAAAATCTTTCCCAGAAGCCTACTTGAGAGAATTTCTTTTCCATCTCCAGGACCAGAACTGGGTCCCTGGACCTTCCCTAAACCATTCTTTGCCAAATGGAACTGCGCTTACCATGACTGCTTTAAGATTCATCACTAATCCATCACCTAGGACTGGAATCATCTTCTTTTAGCCTATTACCCCCTGTACCTGAGCAAAACCCAAGTTATGTTATCAAGGAGGAAAGCCAGAGAAGGAACGTGAGCAGCTCTTATTAATGAAAGAATCAAAGGGAAACAATAGCAAAAACACAGACCTACGCACCATCTACCCACTTTTCTCTAGTAAGACATGTGGCTTGTAGCAGACACTATTATCTGTACCTGATAGTTATTACTGACCTCTTTCTTACCAGCAGTGCCAGATTTGCTTATTCTTGTGTTCCTGGACCCAATTCCAATGTCGGAGTGAGAACTGGTTCCCCCCACATGACACCAACCAAGTCTTAGCCACAGATCAGGTGTCTGAGAATTCAATTCAATTCTAACACAATGTACCCAGAGACAGCATCAGATCCCACAGGTTAAGGAGTTCAGTCCTACAAAACTGCTCCACATCCCCACTTGAGATGCCAACCTCAAGCCTCAGGCTGCTGTGCTTCTGGCTGACCGACTACAGATGGGAGGTTCCGATAACTTTAAATGTGATTAATTTGCTAAGGCAGCTCACAGAACTCAGGGAAACAGTTTCCTACATTGACAAGTTCATTAAAGGATATGAACCAACAGCCGGATGAAGACATACAGAAGAGGAGGTCCCAAACAAACAAGCTTCCTTCTTGGTTTTTTATTTTTTTTTTTTTAAGATTTTATTTATTTACTTATTGGGGGGGGGGGGGAAGAAGACTCCATGCTGAGCGCAGAGCCTGATGCAGGGCTCTATTCCAGGACCCTGAGATCCTGACCTGAGCCAAAATCAAGAGGGAGGCACTCAACCAACTGAGCCACATAGGTGCCCCTCCCTTTTGAGTTCTTAAGGAGGCTTCATTACACAGTCATGATTGACCGAGTCATTGGCCATTGACTGACTCAACCTCCTGTCCTGTCCCCCTGAAAGTTCCAGCCCTCTAATCACAGGGTTGGTTCTCTTGGAAACCTGCCGCCATGCTTACATATGGCCACCCTTAAAATTACCTCATTAACATAAAAAGACACCTTAACAACTCTCAGCATTTAGAAAATTCCAAGGGTTTGGGACTCTGTGAGTCAGGAGTTATGGAAGGAAAACCAAATATACTTCATTTGGATGACCACGATATATTGCTTACATATCACAACATCACTTCTACGCTTTGAGCAGCCAAATCTTTTCCAGAGATTGGACCTCTTTATGGCCTATGGGTGAATCTTCATTAGTCTACACCCACCCAAGTATTTCATTCCCCTTGCCCATGACCAATATAGGAATGGGAATGTGACATGAAGGGAAGTCCTCTGGGGAGCCTCTGGATAGGGACAGAGAAAAGGAGGCCCGCCTCTCTAGACTGAGGACACTGCTGTGGGGATATCTCGGCTGTAACTGTGGCAGCCATCTTGCAACCATGAGGGATGTCAGGCTTTAGCTATCATAGCAAGAATAGGGCCTGGATGTTATTGTTGACTTTCTAAATTAATCAGACTATTAGCCATCTACCCCTAAACTTCGTATAATAGGAGATAATAAATTTTCTTCTTTGTTTAGGCCATTTCAGTTTGATTCTTTGGCACATGCTGTCAAATCATCCTGATGGCATACTCTTGAAAATATAAAGCCAACAATTTAAAGAGAGATTTTTTTTAAACCTACATAAATAAGAAACTAACAAGAGCACCTCTGGCTGCTTTAAATTGGTTTGAATCCACATGTTCAGAATGACCAAGTGTCATAATACTTAAGAAAAGCCTTTTACTAAGCATTTTCACTGTGTAAGGCACTTTTATGAGCCCTGTGATGAAGCAGCAATTGAGCAAGTAGGCTAGGGACATAAGAAAATATGGAAATGCATGATCCTTAAATTCAAGGAGCTTATACTACAGTTGGGGAAAAAAGTTCGTTTGACAGTAAAAATTATAAATTATATATCAGTTTTAAAGAAGTGGTCCCATTATGTTCAAAGGTGGTACCTATTATCAGTCAAGTAATAAATTGTACCATCACTTGGTAATACATCAAATATTAGAATCTCTTTCCACACAAAAATCTCTGGATCCTAAAGTACATTAGAAAAAACCTTTAATTTCATAAGATCAATCCTTCTTTTGAAATAGCAACCGACATCTGAATAGATTTACTTTACCCCTGAGCAAGCTGAAAATTCCTACAGAAAGACATCATGCCCAATTTTTTACTTAGAGCGTTTTTACCGTTTATAAATGATTGTCATAGACCTGGAATTAGTGGAGTCTAGATTAATGAGTCTTTGCTGTATTTGCACGAGAGTATGGTGATATCTGATTTGATAGTTTATCTTTAAATTCACTGAGGAAAAGAAAGCCACCACCGAGATGGTAGAGAGCAAGTTGACCTGTTCACACTTGATGTAATACATTTTGGTATTTATGGAGAGAGAGCCCAAGGCAAGGAGGAATCTAAGTAGTGATAAGTGTGCATTTTGCCTTCATGGGGACCCTGAGGGAGATGAAGAGTGCTAAGCCTTGGCAGGAAAGCAGCAACCCAGATATAAAATACTTCAGCTCCGAATGTGTCTACCAGAGCATAAATTTATTAAAACCCCATTTTAGACCATAAAGCAAATACATCAATAAAGCAGCTCCCACTAGCTAAGTCAGGTTTGTTTTGTGTTTTGTTGTAGTATTTTTTTTTTTATAAAAGTATGAGTGTTTTAGCAACCCTGGCTTTAAAAGACGTGTCTCAAGCACCAGGTCGATGGTTGGTTTTGGTAGAGTTGGTGTGCTACAAAATACAAAAAGGCCAAGTTGTGGCCTTCTGCATAAAACCACTTGAAAGTCTTTCTCTAAGGTTGAGGGTTCCCCTTTCCCCTATAAAAACCAGCAAGGACCAGCATGGCCTATAAATAGAAGCTCTTCGTTAATAGAGGATGGTCATCTGCTGAATCCCAACTGGGAGACTTTGACTGGATCAGACAGAAAAGGGGAAAGGCAGGTAGAGGATAAAAGAAATTACAAGGTACCAGGCGGGTGTTTCACATTCTAAAACTTCCTCTTTATTAGACTGATTATTGTCCGCAAGAGCTGTCTTCCCCCCACTTTTCATGGAATCCTGCAATCCTGGAGGATGGTGTTACTATGTTGATTTTTTACATGAACACGTCTCAGTGTCAAGACCGTGAAAGACGGGGAAAGATGGAGAAGCTGTCACAAATGGGTGGAGACTGAGGACACATGATAGCTAAATGCAATGTGGCACCCTGGACTGAATCCCAGGGTAGAGAAAGGACGTGAGTGGAAAGACTGGGGAAATCCGGGGCGCCTGGGGGGCTCAGTCGTTAATCATCTGCCTTCGGCTCAGGTCATGATCCCAGAGTCCTGGGATCGAGCCCTACATCGGGCTCCCTGCTCTGCAGGAAGCCTGCTTCTCCCGCTACCATCCCCTCTGCTTGTGTTCCCTCTCTCGCTGTGTTTCTGTCTGTCAAATAAATGAAAATCTTTAAAAAAAAAAAAAAAAAAGACTGGGGAAATCCAAATAATGCTAATAATGTGTCTGGTTTAGTTAAATGCACTATACTGTGTTAACTTCTTATTTCTTAACAGTTCATCTTTATCTTTCCTGGACATTAAAATTTACTACCTAAGGCTACGTTTAAAAGTAAAACATGTTCAAGAAATTATTTTCTGTGTGACAGAAACGCAGCATGTTTTTCTCCAGTTTAAGTGGTGATGGTCGCAGAATGGTCTTCGTTACTAAGCATGATATCTGAAGGAATACCTAAACTTGATGTTGAAAGAAATCCAGGGAACTCACATGACTATTTCAGGGGAAATATGATGTCCAGTATTGTCCATATTGTCATTGCCTCTTGGGAAAGACCAACTGGGTGTGAGGAGAAAATGGAAGCGTATCGTTGGCAATATTATTACTTCCTACCTACTTTGAACATGCCAGTCTATTTACCAGCAGCATCCTGAGAGAGAAAGAGCTAGAATTTGGGAAAACCAAGAGGCAGGGTGATGAGGTAACAAGGAATTCAGAGCTATAGTCTCTGAGTTCAAAGCCTTAGATATATAAGGACAGTGATCCCTCCATGCATACTTTGTAGCCTAAGTTTCCACATTGGATTTCATCTGGGGAAAATGTTCTATTTGAGTTTGGCCGTGGTGCAGTGGGGGTGGGGGAGAACATTCTTTTTCAACTTTGGTTATGGAAAAGTCTCAAATATACACAAAAATAAAATGGAGTCAATCCCCACGTACCCATTATTTGGCTTCAACAATTATCAATACGTGGCCATTCTGATCTCATTTATACCACAATCACTTCCCCCCTCATTGCTCCCACAGAATTATTTTGTGGTAAATCCCAGTCAGACATCACATCATTGTATCTGTAAATATTTCTGTATGCATCTCCAAAAGATCTTATTTTTGCGAAAAAAAGAAATATAACCACGTTATGCTAAGTGAAATAAACCAACCACAAAAAGACAAATACTCTATGATTCCACACATATGACACACTTAGTCAAAATTATAGAGACAGAAAGGAGAATGGGAATTGCCAGGGGCTGGGAAAAAGGGGGAAGTGAGGGACTAGTAGTTGACGGGTACAGAGTTCCAGTTTTGCAAGATCAAAAGAGCTCTAGACATCAATGGTGGTGATGATTGCACAACGTTATAAATGTATCTATTGCCACCAAACTGTACACTTAAAAATGGTTGAGTTGGTTAATTTCGTTATGTGTGTTTTACCAAAAAAAAAAAAAAATAGAACAAAACACTTAAAAACCCAACTCAACCACAGTAGGCCTTTTCATACTGAAAAAATTAACACTAATGCCTCCTTTAATAGCCCAGAAGTGTTTAAATTGCCCCAATTACTCTTAAGTTTTGTTTTGTTTTACAGTTTGTTTGGACAAGATTCACACGTTGCATTGGGTTTTTACGTCTCTTAATTGTCATATAATCTAAAGGTCAGCAGAATTTTTCATTTTCTGAGTTTTACTGATTACATCCTTGTGGTGTGATTTAACATATTCTTTGGGCTATAGGGTTTTCTTCTGGTGACCCCCATGCCCCACTCCCAGACATGTTCTTCAGGCTAGTGTCTTTTCTGGCCATTATGCTGAGCACTCCCCAGAGGAGATTTGATTCATTGCTCTGGTCTTATTTTGGTCTACTGGAGATCCGCACCCCACCTGCCCAATGGAAATCATCTCCAATCTCAACAAGATGGTCCAAAACAGAGTTCAATGTCTTCTCTCCCTCCCACTATAAAATGTTCAGTGCTTCCTATGTTCCTTTCCCCTCGGTGAACAGAACCACAATCTACACAGACATCCAAGCCACAAGCATGGGTGCCATCTTGGACCCCTCCTTCTCCTACACCTCCTAAACCATCTATTCCAAGCCCTGTCAATTCTCCCTGACATTCATCACCCACACTAATGCTCCAGTTGAAGGCAGTAATATCTCTTACCTGGATCTTACCTGGAGTCTCTTCTCTCAATGGCTTTAACAATCACCTGGCTGGTTTTCTTGTTAAAATCCTCACTGTATTACACATTACTTTTTCATTCTGCATTTACAATTGTCTCACTAAAGCAACTCTGATTACATTGCTCTGCTATTTAGAACCCTTCAATGGCTCTTCATTGCTAGGATAAAATCCAAACTGTCAGACGTGGAAAGCCCTTTAGGGTTTGGATCCCTGCTTCCTTTCAAGACTCACTTCTCCCCTACCTCCCCTATTATCCCTCCCACTACACTCCTGTCATCAAGGGCTCCTTCTGAGTCTCTTGATATGCCTCCTGGCTCTCATCCCTCTTCTTGCTTTGTATCCTGTTCCCTTCACCTGCCTAAATCCTACTTGTGCTGGGATTTCTACTATGATGCTCCTCCTGTTTCCTTGGCTGTAATCCCCCAAGGATGGTGTTGGTCGTCCCTTATCTGTGTTATCATAGCCCCTGGGTTCAGCTCTAACAGCACTATTTGTATCTCTCACTACCCAGAAATCTCCCTAAGAGTATGTCTTGATGCTTTTTTGTGTTCAGGACAAATGCCTAGGCACTTAATTGACTAAATTGATAAAGGAATAAAGGAATCAATCAATCAATGGATGAGTGAAAACTCCACATGTAAATGATCTAGGCACACCAAAGGCAAGCTAGATAATTCTGATTTTCAAAAATTCCCATCTTTTAACCGTCTAATATAAACTGCTCAGATTGATCCAATACCAAGCCATTATTCCTTTTATCTTGCACCACGGGACTTTTTAATGTAGCAAAGGAAAATTATCTTCAAAGCATTTCCCAAATAAATGATGAAGTTAGAACACAGGGCATAGAATTTTATGATAAAGCTATTAGTTAACATGCTCCTAGTTTCTGATAACCATCCTATGAGTACAGGAGATTATGAATCTTGAGAACATTTTGGAAACAATCTTTTACAACAGTAAGATGGGGGACTGAGGGAGGGGAGCAAGATGGCGGAGGAGTAGGGGGAGTAGAGATCTCCCAGGAGTTCAACTAGATAGTTATCAAACCATTCTGAACACCTACAAACTCAACAGGAGATCTAAGAGAAGAGCAGCAATTCTAGGAACAGAAAAGCAACCACTCTCCGGAAGGTAGGACGTGCGGGGAAGTGAATCCAAGGTGATACACAGGAAGAGAGACTGCGGGGGGAGAAGCAGGCTCCCAGCAAGTGGTAGAGCAGGGAGCACAAAATCGGGACTTTCAGAGTCTGCCCCACTGAGGGACGTCGCTCCAGAGGCTAAGTGGGGTGTGGAGCCCTCGCAGGGACAGTGTGGTCTCAGGAGCTGCTGGGTCACAGAAAGACCGGGGTGTCTGAGTGTGGCAGGGTCCCCAGGGATCAGAGGGGGGATGCTGACTGCATAGGCAGAGCCAAGTATGAGCTCTCAGCTTGGGGTTACTGAGATCTAAGGCACAGTTGGGCCACTGCTCTTCGGGCAGGGACCCCACAAGGGGCCACTCTGGGGATACTCACCTTCCTCCTCCAGGAGAAGCGGTGTGGGAGCAGCAGCAGGAATCGGCTAGGTTTGAAGACTCCAAGCAGGGCTGTGTGCCAGAGATAGAAAAGCTTGGTCACAGACTGGCCGAGCTCTGAGCCTGGCCAGAGACAGGGAGACGGGAGGGACTGACTGCTTTTCTCTGAGGGCGCACTGAGGAGTGAGGCCCTGAGCTCTCAGCTCCTATGAGACAGAGACTAGGGGGCCGCCATCTTCATTCTCCGCCTCCAAAGCTGTACGGAAAGCGTTCAGGGAACAAAAGCTCCGAGAGCAAACCAGTGCAGATGACTCAGCCTCGCCCCTGGCAAGGGCGGTGCAATTCCGCCTCTGGGCAAAGACATTGGAGAATCACTGTAAAGGGCCCCTCCCCCAGAAGATCAACAAGAACATCTAGCCAAGACCAAGTTCACCCATCAATGAGAACTGCAGAACGCTAGAGCTAGGGGAAACATAGAATTCACGGCTTTCCCCTCATGATTCTTCAGTCTTTCACAGTTAAATTTTTTAAATTTTATTTTTTTCTTATTTTTTTAAATTTTCCTCTTTCCTATTTTAACGTTTTGGTTTTTTTTTTTAACTATTTTATCTTATCAATATCTTTTAAAAAATCTTTTTAGGAGCTCCTGGATGGCTCAGTGGGTTAAAGCCTCTGCCTTTGGCTCAGGTCATGGTCTAGGGGTCCTGGGATCCGGCCCCACATCAGGGTCTCTGCTCAGCAGGGAACATGCTTCCCCCTATCTCTCTTCCTCTCTCTCTGCCGGCTTGTGATTTCTCTCTCTCTCTCTGTCAAATAAATAAATAAATAATCTTTTAAAAACTCTTTTAAAGTTTTCATTGTTACAGTCATATTCTATCCCTTCATTGTATTTAACCTTATTTTTTCTATACATATAGGTTTTTCTTTCTTTAAAATTTTGGGATACAGTTCCTTCTAATAAATCAAAATATACCCTGAATCTAGCGCATGGCTTTGTTCTAGTCTCCAACCTGATCACAGTCTTTCCTCTTTTTTTTAAATTCTTTTTTCAACCAACTTCTTATCAATTCCTTTTTTAGAATCTTTTTAAATTTTCATCTTTACACTCATATTCCATTCCTTCATTGTGTTTACCCTTATTTTTGTGTATATATATAAGTTTTTCTTTCTTTAAAATTTTGGGTGGTAGTTTCGTCTAACAGACTAAAATTTACCCAAAATCAAGTGTATGGCTCTGTTCTATTCACCAGTTTTATATATATATATATATATATATGTATATATATATATGTATATGTATATTTATATATATTTTATATATAATTAAAATATATATAAAATTAAAATATATATATTATATATAAAATATATAATTAAATATAATATATATATCATATATAAATAAAATATATATTATATATAAAATATATAAAAATTAAAATATATATAAAAATATATATTTTATATATATTAAATATAAAAATATATATTTTATATATATATTAAATATAATATATATATATATATTTTTTTCCCCCTTCTTTTCCTCCTTTCTTCTCCCCCCAGTTTCAGGTCTCTTCTGATTTGGTTAGTGTATATTTTTCTGGGGTCATTGCTACCCTTTTAGTATTTTGTTCTCTCATTCATCTATTCTTATCTGGATAAAATGACAAGGCAGAAAAACTCACCACAAAAAAAAAAAAAAGGAACAAGAGGCAGTACTGATGGCTAGGGACCTAATCAATATGGACATTAGTAATATTTCAGAACTAAAGTTTACAATGACAATTATAAAAAAAAGAATGACAATTATCGAGGTGCCCGCTGAGCTCGAAAAAAGCATGGAAGATACTAGGGAATCAATTTCTGGAGAAATAAAATCCCTTTCTGGAGAAATAAAAAAACTAAAATCTAACCAAGCTGAAATAAAAAAAAGCCATTAATGAGGTGCAATAAAAAATGAAGGCTCTTACTGCTAGAATAAATGAGGCAGAAGAGATAATTAGTGATATAGAAAACCAAATGATGGGGAATAAAGAAGCTAAGAAAAAGAGAGACAAATAACTACTGGACCATGAGGGGAGAATTTGAGAGATAAGTGATACCATAAGAGGAAACAATATTAGAATAATTGGGATCCCAGAAGAAGAAGAAAGAGAGAGAGGGGCAGAAGGTATATTGGAGCAAATTATAACAGAGAATTTCCCTAATTTGTCAAAGGGAATAAGCATCAAAATCCAGGAGGCACAGAGAACTCCCCTCAAAATCAATAAAAACAGGTCCACACCCCATTATCTAGTAGTAAAACTTACAAGTCTCAGTAACAAAGAGAAAATCCTGAAAGCAGCTCAAGACAAAAGATCTGTAACATACAATAGTAGAAATATTGGATTGCCCAGCAGACCTATCCACAGAGACCTGGCAGGCCAGAAAGGACTGGCAGGATATATTCAGAGCACTAAATGAGAAAAATATGCAGCCAAGAATACTATATCCAGCTAGGCTGTCATTGAAAATAGAAGGAGAGATAAAAAGCTCCCAGGACAAACAAAAACTAAAAGAATTTGCAAACACCAAACCAGCACTACAGGAAATATTGAAAGGGTTGTCTAAGCAAAGAGAGACCCTAAAAGGAACAGACCAGAAAGGAACAGAGACAATATACAGTAACAGTCACCTTACAGGCAATACAATGGCACTAAATTCCTATCTGTCAACAGTTACCCTGAATGTAAATGGGGTAAATGCCCCTAATCAAAAGACACAGGGTATCAGAATGGATAACAAGACAAGACCCATCGATATGCTGTCTGCAAGAAACTTATTTTAGACGCAAAGACACCTCCAGATTTAAAGTGAGAGGTAGTGGTGGAAAACAATTTACCATGCTAATGGACATCAAAAGAAAGCTGGGGTGACAATCCTTATAGCGGATAAATTAGATTTTAAGCCAAAGACTATAAGAGATGAGGAAGGACACTATATCATACTTAACAGGTCTGTCCAACAAGAAGATCTAATAATTTTAAATAACTATATACCTAACATGGGAGCAGCCAGTTATATAAACCAATTAATAACAAAATCAAAGAAACACATGGGCAATAATGCAATAATAGTAGGGGACTTTAACACTCCCCTCACTGAAATGGATAGATCATCTAAGCAAAAGATCAACAAGGAAATAAAGACTTAAATGACCCACTGGACCAGATGGACATCACAGATATATTTAGAACATTCCATCCCAAAGCAACAGAATACACATTCTTCTCTAGTGCACATGGAACAGTCTCCAGAATAGATCACATCCTGGGTCACAAATCAGATCTCAACTGGTACCAAAAGATTGATATCATTCCCTGCATATTTTTAGGACACAATGCTTTGAAACTAGAACTCAACCGGAAGAGGAAAGTTCTCTTCAACAAATGGCGTTGGGAAAATTGGACACCCATATGCAGAAGAATGAAACTGGACCATTTCCTTACACTGCACACAAAAATAGACTCAAAATGGATCAAAGACATCAATGTGAGACAGGAATCCCTCAAAATCCTTGAGGAGAACATAGGCAGCAACCTCTTTGACCTCAGCTGCAGCAACTTCTTCCTAGAAACATCACCAAAGGCAAAGGAAGCAAAAGCAAAAATGAATTACAGCGACTTCATCAAGATAAAAGGCTTCTTCCTAGAAACATTGTCAAAGGCAGGGGAAGCAAGGGCAAAAATGAACTATTGAGACTTCATCAAGATAAAAAGCTTTTGCACAGCAAAGAAAACAGTCAACAAAACCAAAAGACAACTAAGAGAAGGGGAGAAGATATTCGCAAATGACATATCAGATAAAGGGCTAGTATCCAAAATCTATAAAGAATCCTCCTACCCTGTTGGTGGGAATGCAAGCTGGTGCAGCCACCCTGGGAAACAGTATGGAGATTCCTCAAGAAGTTGAAAATAGAGCTACCCTATGACCCAGCAATTGCACTCCTGGGTATTTATCCTAAAGATACAAATGTAGTGATCCGAAGGGGCACGTGCACTGGAATGTTTATAGGAGTGATGTCCACAGTAGCTAACCTATGGAAGAAACCTAGATGTCCAGGGCACCTGGGTGGCTCAGTGGGTTAAAGCCTGTGCCTTCAACTCGGGTCGTGATCTCAGGGTCCTGGGATCGAGCCCCACATTGGGCTCTCTGCTCAGCAGGGAGCCTGCTTCCCCCTCTCTCTGCCTGCCTCTCTGCCTACTTATGATCTCTCTGTCAAATAAATAAATAAAATCTTAAAAAAAAAAAAAAAAAGAGGGGCGCCTGGGTGGCTCAGTCATTAAGTGTCTGCCTTCGGCTTAGGTCATGATTCCAGGGTCCTGGGATCGAGCCCCGCATCGGGCTCCCTGCTCAGCAGGAAGCCTGCTTCTCCCGCTACCATTCCCTCTGCTTGTGTTCCCTCTCTCGCTGTGTTTCTCGCTGTCAAATAAATAAAATCTTTAAAAAAAAAAAAGAACCTAGATATCCATCAACAGATGAATGGATAAAGAAATAAAGAACAAGTGGTATATATATATACAATGGAATACTAGGCAGCCATCAGAAAACCCTGTAATCTTGCCATTTGCAACCACATGGATGGAATTAGATGGTATTATGCTAAGCAAAATAACTCAATCAGAGAAAGGCAATTATCATATGATCTCTCTGATACGAGGAATTTGAGAGGCAGGGTGAGAGTCATGGGGGGTAGGGAGGGAAAAAATGAAACAAGATGGGATCGGAAGGGAGGGAGACAAACCATAAAAGACTCTAAAATCTCAGGAAACAAACTGAGGGTTGCTGGGGGGGAAGGAGGAGTGATAAGGTGGCTGGTGATAGACATTGGGGAGGGTATGTGCTATGGTGAGCGCTGTGAATTGTGTAAGACTGATGATGCACAGACATGTACCCCTGAAACAAATAATGCATTATATGTTAATTTAAAAAAAACACTAAGATGCAATATTAAATCATTTTCTTCCAAAATACCAAAAGTGTGTAATATTCTGCTCTTAGGAGCCTATTCCCCATTAATGTGACATTTCTGTGGCTATTTATAATGCATTTCTGACTATAAAAGAAAATACACTGTGGGTCTTTTTTAAATTAGTGGTACACATAAAAGATTTTTTAGTTTTTAAGAAAATGTCCATATTTCTAATGTCATACTCTCTCTTAACAGGCTCAGATCCTCTTTTGATTTGTCTGTAATGCCCGCATAGTTCTTTGGTGACTGGTCTAGAGTGAGGGTCCTTCGACCACCCCTCCTGCAGCCTCTCTAGGGCTAAAGGAAATATAAAAAAGACATCACCAAAGCCCCCAAGCTTATAAAATGCTATTGACCTTATGATGGCCCCCATCACCCTAGGAGATGATGAGATGATCTTCCAAACCCAGTTCCAAGGGGATAAATATTGATAGTTCACATGGGTTATTATACCCCTCCTTGTTCACCCCCCTTTACCATCACATTGCATATTCCATAAGAATATGATAAAGACTAGGAAAAGCAAACCTGCAA
>CM053619.1:4600581-4621892 GCA_028646535.1 Procyon lotor
AGAGAGAGAGAGAGAGAGCGTGCACGAGTGTGGCTGGGGCAGGTGAGGAGGGGCTGAGGCAGGAGGGGAAGAGAGAATCTTAAGCACGGAGCCTGACTCGGGGCTTGACCTCACGACCCTGAGATCATGACCTAAGCTGAAATCAGGAGGCAAATACCCAATCAACTGAGCCACCCAGGTGCCCCTGTGGCAGACTCTTTTAGTTGTTTACCCAAAATCCATTCCTTACTTCTTTCCCAGGTTTAATATTACTTCGATGTGATTTGGGACAGCAAATATGTCAAGGTCCCCAGTGATGGGCTGTGATTAGCCCATCAAATCATCATGTACAGCCACGGAACCCTGTTCTTTCCAGGAGCACCTCTGGGGATTACTTTTTAGGAGAATATGCTTTGATACTATTGACCTGGGGTAACTTAATTACAAACATTTAGATAGATGAACACACTCCTGACTGATCACCCCAGGATGCATTAATCTTCTAGGCCATGTCTCACATAAAACATTCACTCTGGTTTCTCTCAATAAACTGGGGCATCTGGATGGCTCAGTCAGTTAGGTGTCTGCGTTTGGCTCGGATCATGATCCCAGGGTCCTGAGATTAAGCCCCACATCGGGCTCCTTGCTCAGCAGGAGCCTGCTTCTCCCTCTCCCTCTGCCTGCCATTCCCCCTGCTTATGTTCCCTCTCAAATAAATAGAATCTTTTAAAAAAAGATAAGTAAATAAATACTTACGCATTAAATTGTGTACTTGATCATATCTTGCCCCCATTTTTGGGAAGGATTTACAATGAAGAAAAAATCTGTTAGCCAAAGAGGAACATGTCTATACAATACCTTGTCAATCATAAACCAAGAGCACTTGGGAATTCGTATTTTCTGAGTATATGAAGTATTCATGTTAGTCAATTTTCTAGACATAGCTGTGTTGTCAAGTAAAAAGAGAAAAAAAAGCTGAAACCCAGTAATTCTCCGTTTTTGTACCAAAATCACCTGGGGTGCTTTAAAAAGAAAATTACAGGGCTCTTCCTTTCATTCCACACCCCTTTTGATTTAATTGGTCTTTAAGTGGCTTAGGCATCTATAATTTTGGAAGCCCTCTGGGCAATTCTGACAGAAAGCCAAGGCTAAAATACCGTGTTTTATAAATCACAGAGGCTGTGACACTTCAAGAGGCTCAAGCGAATAAGGCTGGAAGGTATGGTGGAAAGAACAGGTATCAGGGGTTCTGGTCTTGGTTCTGGGACTGGGTAGCCAGGAGACTGGGCAGATGACAGAAAACTCAGAGCTTCAACCTGCTAATTCATTAAGACTTGCTATTATGGATATAAACACCAAATGTTTATAAAAGCACAGGATAAAGTACAAGGAGTTTGAAAACGTTCAACACTGTATTTAATGCCGTTTTTCTCTTCATGGAGCGTCCTTTTCCACCTCTGCAGGAAAAATCTACTGTCCTCCAACTGAGTAGAGTTCAAATCTCTGAGGCCTTCCCTGACCCAATCAGAGCTGTTATCTCATCTGTATTTTTATTATTATTTAATAATTTAATATTTATGTACTATTTAATATTTTTACTATTTAATAATTTAATATATGATTATTTAATAATAATAATTATTATTATTATTTCTGCAGTACCTTCTCATGGCCCTATCATGCTGACTCTATTAATCTGAACCTCTCTCACCCCCCCATTCCCCCAATGGGAGCACAGCATAAGCTCTCACAGATCCAGAGCCTCTCATTCTTCCTATCCCGTGTCTAGCAATGTTAGCTAAGGTGAACCAAAACGACTATTACCTTATCTATGAAGACACAAATCGCCCGTATGGAACGCAGTTATCTATTGCTCTCCTCTCTTCCAAAAGCTCCGTCTTTTTTCTTCAGTGTCCTTTTACCTGTGAAACTCCTACCTTAAAAAAAAAAAAAAAAAAAAGAGGAAGGAAGGGCTTTGAGATCTGTTCTCGTAGTCACAACACTAATGATCATTTATTACGGCCTATACACAGTAGGTGCTTCGCTACCCATTAGAGAGACATTACTTAATTCTCCCCAGCCATCTTATAAAATAGATGTAATTATCCCCGTTGTACAGCTAGATAATGAAGTTCGGGGGGCTTATGGAATTGGCTCAAGCAGGTCCCAAGGCCAGAGGGGAAGGGAGGACTCGAACACAGTCCCTCGCACCGGAGCCCGAAACCAACCACCACACGCACCTGCTACATCCTGAGATAACTGATGATTCCACTCCCCGGTGGGGCTCAGGGACAAGCAACCCCGAGTTCACCGGTCCTCCCCCTTGACAGCCAATAAAGTAAAACTGCGAACTGATCGGATTGCAAAGTGGAGGCACGGTCCCAAGAACCGCTTTCTCTCGACGATTCAGTGCCAAGAAGCGTCCCAAACGTGACTTGAAAGGGAAGCGCGCAGGGCCCTCAGTCCTGCCCTGTCCCTCGGCCAGAAGATGCCTGAAAACCTCTGGGAACAGAGGCGCGGGCCGACGGCCGCGCGCGGCCTCTTTTCTGGGGAGACTCAGCCACACCGTGCTCCTCGCGCTTCTCGAAAGAACCTCAGGCCTCCGACCTCCAGCCCGGCACTCTCCCGCCAGCCCAGGTGCGAACCCCGTCAGCCACAGTCCTTTCCTTCCGCGTCTCGCCCGCCGGAAGTGACGCACAGGAAGCGGCCCCGTTCCCACGGGGGCGGGGAAGGAACATGGCGGCCCCCAGCAGCCGGTGAGGAGAGAGGAGGACACGGGGATCCCGGGGAGCGGCCGGACTCTTCCGTTATGGCCGCATCCCCGCACGCTCTTTCCTCACGCCTCCTGACAGGTACGGAGCCCATCTTTGGGCACGACTTTGAGAAAATTCGCATCTTGTGGCCACGTGGAGCGCCGTGGTTCCGGCTGGCTGCAACCTTGGGAGCCCTTGGCGAGGTCGGCTGGGCACCGATCGGGGGAAGTGACCTCTGGAGCAGCCTGAAGGGAAGACACTGTGGAGCTAGGGTCTGGTCTTGCATTGTGGCCCCGGTGGTCCGCACCCCTTCTGTCCCCCTCCCAACCCCCGCAGGGCTGGTGTCCGGTGCTGCTTTCGGTTTTCCGGGTGGAGGCTGGTGGAGAGGATGGAGTACAACCTCGGGGCCCCACGAGTCTCTCGGTTTCTCAGAGCCTCGGTTCCTAGTTAGAGGTGTAAGTTACTTGTAAGCTCCCTTATAAGGACTGGCGAGCGCTTTGCCCTCACTCAGAAACCTTGTTCCAATACAGAGGGTTGTGCTGACAACGATGATGTTATCACGATAAAGATAAAATGATATAGAAGATGACAGCTGTAGATAGCGGGCTACAGCCCCTCTCAGACTTGGCTTTCTTCCATCAGCGTGGGCCCTCATATCATCCTGCCACTTGAAGGACCTGTAACGACCACATGTTAAATGTGGTAGGTGCTTCCGTGGCTAGGTTTCAGCTCAAGTGGCACCTTTTCAGAGTGCTACCCTGACCATCCTATTTAAGGTAGAGCCCCTCTTTTCTCACATCACTCTTATTTCTTTCCCCATGGTTAGCATAGTCTGTAATTTTTTTTAAGATTTTATTTCTTTGAGAGAGAGAGCATGACGGATGGGGAGGGGGCAGAAGGAAAGGGAGAAGCTGGCTCCCCGCTTAGCAGGGAGCCCCATGTGGGGCTCCATCCAAGAACCCCAGAAATCATGACCTGAGCCACCCAGGTGCCATTGCAATTGTTTATTTATATATAGGTTTATTTTGTGTTTCTCCCAACTAGAATGTAAACCCTGTGAAGGTTAGGGACGGTTCCTCTCTGGTTGATCTCTGTGCCCCCAAGGCCCAAAACAGTACCTGGTTTATACTGTTGAGTCTCAGTAATTGTCCATTAATTGGATTTGTTCATTCATTAGAGAGATTAATTGAAGAAATGTTAAAGGGGAGGTTTGAAATTGTTTTGGCCCCAGCAGTTTTGACGATAATAAATGGCTATGAGAGGAATGTGTTGCTCCTGGGCTGTGTTGGAGATGGGTAGAAGCCAGGGATTCCTTTTTGGTCAAATCCTGTTTTTAGGCCTCACCTATCACAGGCCGTTTACAGCACGGAGCAATGCTAATCACAGTGACTCTGTGAAACTCCTTTCTTCCTTTTCTCTTATCACATTGTTATTTTATGGGCCTCTTTTGGCTGTATAATCTCAGGCCATATCATTTGTGTTTTCTGGAATTGAGTTTACTCATCTATAAAATGAGGCCGTTGAACAAGATGATCTCAAAGGTCCCTTCTGGTTCAAAAAGGGGAGGAGAGTGGGAAGCGGGAGGGAGTATAGATGAAACAAGATTGGCCATGGTTTTAATAGTTGGTGAAGCTGGGTCTGTGACTGAAATTTTTCATAATGAAAAGTTTTTTTGGAAAGGTCTGTGATTCTTTTTTCTGTCATCCCTGACATGTTCTTTGATCATGACCCTAGGCACTGATTCTTGGAGAACTCATCCTTTCTTTCTTTTTTTTTTTTTTTAAAGATTTTATTTATTTATTTGACACACAGAGAGAGATCACGAGTAGGCAGAGAGGCAGGCAGAGAGAGAAGGGGAAGCAGGCTCCCCGCTGAGCAGAGAGCCTGACGAGGGGCTCGATCCCAGGATCCTGAGATCATAACCTGAGTCGAAGGCAGAGGCTTTAACCCATTGAGCCACCCAGGCGCCCCGAGAATTCATCCTTTCTTAGTGCTTGAATTGTTACCTTTATTTGGAGATTTTTCCAGTGTGCATTCCTCAGGTTAGATGCTCTTCTGCCTTTCAGTCCCCTACCTGTAGCTTCCTGTAAGAACAATCTCACTTTACCACTTGGAGTTCCCCAGTTCTAGTAAGGGGCTGCATATCATTGGTTGCTGGATCAGCCTTTTCAATGCTAGTGTGAAGACAGTTTAGCTTCCCGAAACCATGAACACAATTGCCAAAAAAATCTGCTAGTATGTGGCCTGTACAGCCCTCAGTGATCCATTTGAAATATCATTACTGGAGCCCAATATGGAAACACCTTGGTGGGAAGGGGTGGCTGAAAGGCAGAGTGCGGCTATACTAGGTATCTAGTGGTTGTGTCTGCTTTTGCTTCTAAAAATTCAATTTTATTGCCGTTAAATGAAATTCAGGACCTACAGTTACACGTCTGTGCACCACATTTTAAAAGCTCTACCATTGTGACTCTGTGATGTCGAATGGTAGATACAATCATGTTTCCAGATTTTTAATGTTAACTCTTGTAAGCTCTGGGTATCTTCAAACCTACATTTGTTTACACAGGGCTGAAATGTCTTTCAATTTCTAGGCACTGCATAGAAATGGAATATGTTTTGATTGAGTGAAGTGTTTCCATCATTTAAAAGTGCAGTTTCCAGCTGTTTTGTTTCGGTTTTTTTGGTCCTTAACTACTATTCTGTAAAATCTCAGTTTGACCCACTTAACCTTGAGAGGTATTTTCCAAGGTTGTTCTTCCCTCCCAGCAACTTGTATTTCTCATTGGACCAAATGAACTGGTTTTGAAATTAAGGCCCAAGTAATAAAACTTTGATGTTTTTTGACATAATCTCTTATCTATATATTTTTATTTTATTTGTTTGAGAGAAAGAGAGAGCGCATACATACACACGAGCAGAGGGAGAGGGTGAGGAGGCTCGATCCCAGGACCCCAGGATCATGATCTGAGCCAAAGGCAGATCCTTAACCAACTGAGCCACCCAGGTGCCCCAACATGATTTTTTACTGTTAAAATCCTATCTTCCCAAAGAGTAATGTCAAGGCAAAAGAAGGAAAATGGTACACCATCAAACAAAACAAGCAAACCCTTAAGTCTCAGGACTCATTTGAAAGGAAATTTCAGAGGACTGATTTCAGTGTTACTATTCCCTCCTGTACGCATATGCAGGCAACGCATGTTCATATATATGGAAAATAAGCATTTCATGATTAACTGAGGTTGGAGAGTATGACTCCAGTGAGGAAGTGAGTTACCTCTGGTCTAAAATAATTGCCATGTATCCTGAGGGGCAGTGATACTTCCAAGTAAGTTAGGTAGAAATTCCAGTCATCAAACACGATCTCACTGTTGTAAAGAAAGCGCTCTGCCAGCTGTTGTAGCAGAAGTGAGTAGAGAATCCCTTCCATCCAGGAACCCAAAACTGTGGTGGCGGAAACAAATGGAAACAATTGACAGGAAGAAGTGCTATTAAAAAAGAAAAAAAGAGTATAAAGTGATAGTTGAAAAGGGACTTTGAAAATTTGACGGGCAGAGAGTGGAGGCAAGACGCGGCCAGCCAGAGAAGCATCAGGGAAGATGAGCAGGTTGTGAAATGTGTGGTGTGCTTAGTGGAGAGTGAGGAGTACGTGTCTGGGCAAGTAATAGCTATCCTGGACTTCCCACAGAAGACCCACCGATTCCAGCCAGTCCGTGTGGAGATACTGGGAGAGCAATTGGAAGAAGTAGGCGTGATGGCCCTGGAAATGAGTCAGAGCTTGAAATTACCCCATAATTGCATTTGCCCGGGGACAGTATGCAGTGGGACACGATTGTCTTAAAGTGGCTAGATACAGTGAGAGGAAAGAAGTGAAGGTGGCAGAGAATGAGAAATATTTGGGGCCGTGGAAGCCATGGGACCATCACTCACGTGGCCTTACACGGAAGCATTGGGTTTGTTATTTGAGAGAAGGTTTGGTTTGATTACAAGCCAAATTCAGACCACAGCTATTTTGCTTATTCCTGCCCAGATTGATAGAGCCAAACTTCACTGAGGACTCTTTTCCCTCCCTGTTGGTTAGTTGTCTTACCCCGCGTGGCCAAAGCATTCATCTGAAATGTCTTTTGCAGTTTACTGTCACTTACTGAGAAAACCTGTGTTTCTCATTTTCCACTATTTTAAAAAATGACCTAACTGATTGTTTTATATTTTTCTCAAAAAGATCGGGCACCTGGGTGGCTCAGTGGGTTAAAGCCTCTGCCTTCAGCTCAGGTCATGATCTCAGGGTCCTGGGATCGAGCCCCGCATCGGGCTCTCTGCTCAGCGGGGAGCCTGCTTCCCCCTCTCCCTCTGCTTTCCTCTCTGCCTACTTTTGATCTCTCTCTCTGTCAAATAAATAAAATCTTTAAAAAAAAAAAAAAAGATCTACAGTGGGGTCATTTTCAGCATTTCATATGATAAAAGCACAATAATCCGAAATGAAAAATTGCCCCAGCCCTGCAGAAGAATTCCGCTTAGCAATCCGTGGCAGTGATTCCGTGGCAGTGATTCATGAATCCGATCAGAGTTCTGACTCATCACACGTGCCGTTGCTTACAGTGGTGGCACGTTTGCTTCTGGGTCGGTGCAGTCAGCCTTTGGTGAGAAGCACTAATCATATGAACCTTGTCTTCCCCTTTTCTCTCTTACAGGTTGGGTAGGAGGAGGCGTCCGGTATCTAGAGAGAAGACCTATGCAGGAGTCCCCTCACACATTCAGGCATCTTTTCAGGAGGGTCAATAAGCAGTGGATTACATTTCAGCACTTGACCTTCCTCAAGCGCATGGTATGTTCAGAAGACCATCCTCTCTTCTGCTGCTGTCTGCCTTTACTTTCTTTGTATGAAGGAATTTGAGAAATTCCTATGAAAAGGAGGGTTGTAAGAAGTACCTTGGAAAAGACTTTTATTTAGTGTCCTCTTGAGTTTATCCAAAACTTTAATTCCTTGTTTTGATTATTCTTGACTGAAACCAGAGTAGTCCTGGCATTTGAGGTTAAAAGTATGATCTTGAACTTACTGATTAAGTTTGGAGAAAGATTGAAAACTTCTGGCATATTTCACCTAGGAGAAAATTAGGAAAAGCTGACCTGTTATCATACATCTCTTTAAATTCCTTAAAGTTCTGTGAATATATCAGTGATATAGAAATAATTTCTTTAACAGTGTGACCTTCCTGTTTTCCTACATGAGCAGTGCATCTGAAAGTCTTTTAAATGCATGCACCTCTTCATAGACTCAAGCAAATTGAGATTTTAGAATCTGCTAGGCATTTTATAGTGGGCATTACTCCTATGTTCTGATTCTCTAGGTTGGCCCCGTGATACTGTGGGCAACGTGATAGCTTATTCTTAAATACCAGTGAGGACATTTACCATTAAATAGAAAAGTATAGAATGGAGAAATGTTAGCTAAAAACTTATAATTATGATGCAAGCGTGAATGATTAGCAAGTTCACAAACTCAAATTTGATTTGATGCTTCTCTTTTTTAACTTAGAATGCCCACTTTAACTTAAAAATGTAAAATTAACTTAAAATCTTAACGTAGCTCCTTATTTTGATAAGGGAGTTACATTTCCAGAAATGTTCAGATTTCTTACGCTGGGGATCAGGGATAATGAGTATTTAGAAGAGAAACCCAAATGTGTATGATGCCTTTCTTAGGTACTCAGAATTCTGGGTTCATTCATGAGTTCTTAATTCCTTTCTAGGACTAGTGTATGTAATTTCAAGTCTTTGTGATATAATGGAAAAGTCACTTAACTGGTTATCAGAGTAGGTGGCTCCGAGGACCAGGGCCTCTTATAACTAACTGGTTGTTGGCTCTTGTCACTTACAACTAACTGGTTGTTGACTCTGTCACTTTATTTCTGAGCCTTGGTTTTCTCTTCTGTAAGTTAAAGGAAGAGATGCTGATAATGATCCGACTTCTTAAATGGACTTAAGAAGCACAGATAAGATATATTATACTTTATAGAGGCGCCTCGGTGGCTCAGTCATTACGCGTCTGCCTGCGGCTCAGGTCGTGATCCCAGAGTCCTGGGATCGAGCCCTGCATTGGGGGGGCTTCCTGCTCGGCGGGAGTCTGCTTCTCCCTCTCCCTGCTCCCTCTCTGTCTCTTTGTCAAATAAATAAATAAAATTCTAAAAAAAAAAAAAGACATATACTTTATAAACTATGAAGATCTATATTATGTAAAACTACACAGTGCTTTACTCTGTTAGTAATAGTCACTGCTTCTTGCCAGTGAGCCATAGAGACTGTCAGACGGTAGAGCTCATGTTCTTTCCACATACGTAGTGCTTTCCCGTCACTGAGCCCTGAATTGGTTCCCTACCGCCATGCCCTTCTCGGCACCGTTTGCCTAGAAACATGGAAAGTCAACAGGTTGACTTGGGAGAACATTTTTTTCACTGTATTTGATACCATGTTGGGGATCATGTTGGAGGGAATAAGAAATTTATTTTTCTTTCAAGGAACTTAAATGTCCAGGATTTTCTAAACCATAGAATTAAAAACCATCACCAAGGTGTCAGTTAGGTTCCCTGTACCTCTTCATGTAGTGATTTCTGTGTAACAAACACTAGAATATTTGTTCATTCGGCATGTATTTACAAAGGCATAGGAAGATCAAGGGCTGTAACAGACTGATGGGAAGAGTTACCCAGCAACGGTGTAAGAGCATTTTGGGCCTTGGGTTTACAGTGACATGTACTTTCCTTATTTAGTATGTCACACAACTGAACAGAAGCCTCAACCAGCAAGTAAAACGGAAGCCAGAACCCGTGACATCTCCTTTCCTTGAGAAAACACCTCTGGGTCAGGCCAAAGCAGAAATCTGTGAGATGAGACCGCTTCCTCCCCGCAGCCTACCTTTATCCAGAGAGCCAAGTGAAAAAGAATTGCTCGAACTGGAATCAGCCTCCATAATTGAAGGCTCCCGAGATATGGAGAAAGAGACAACGGATGAAAAGCACTGGAAAGAGATGAAGTTGCATCTGGATGATTTGCCAGGAGCTTTGGCGCGGCTGTCCAAAATCAAACTCACAGGTACTTTGTTTTTCTGCTGCCGTCAGGTTCTTACTTGAAACTTTATTTTTAATTAAACAAAATGCTGATTTTATTACTGCACCAAAAGGAGTATCTTGAGACTACCTATCTTCTATTAGTATTTTTTTTCTCTCTCTCTCCGATTTACTTGGGATTCAAAATTAGCTTTTCCGAATTCTGTTTACACAGAACTGTAAGTAGTTTTGCAGTAAACATACTGTACTAAAACTAGTCTTTTTTTTATTTGCAATTGAAGTAGAATGCCTATCCTGCTTATTTCCTTGTCTTTTGTGTTCTTACGCCTACTATCCTTTAAAGATGGCAGTGGGGTAATGAGTTCCGCTTGAGTTCTGGAAACAAAAAGGCCTGCATGCGTGTGGCCATCGGGACTCCCGAGTGCACGGCTGGGTTTTGCTTCTCGTAGGGCCTCTGGGATTGTCCCAGGCATGCAGAGATTTCTGAATCTGGAACCAGATTCAGAAAACACCTCTGGAACCAGATCGTATGGCCCCAGGCCAGCAAACTGTACCAAATTTTATTGTATGCATTGGGTATTAAGGCGTAATGATGTTAGTCGGTTGTCACGGCATCCGGTGAGTCAGGCAAAGCTTTATGGTCGTTGATCCCGTCTCAGAGCTACCCTTAGAAGTGGCTTATTTTGGGCTACTCGTGTTTAGGTGTGTCCTGGGTCATCCTGCAGCTCGAGGACCCTGTCTCTCCTTTTCTTCCTGGAGGAAAATAGGGAGAAGAAATACAGCAGGGGAATAATAAAGCTAAGCCAGGTACTCTTTGAGGAAAGAAGTGGAAAGCAGTGTCACAGAGTCAAAACAGCGAAACAAACAGATGAGACGGCGAGGCTTTGGAGAGTAGAGAAGACCAGGGAGAGAGTGGTATGTGTTTGTTTTTCAAGACAGATGAGCCTGAAATCCGAGGTGAAAGGAGGTAAATCGGGTAACTTCTTTCCTCAGTGACCAAAGTCACTTAAAGAAAATCTTTTTTTGTGGGGGACGGAAAACAGGCATAGAAAGTTTGCCAGGTAGTAGAAGGGTAGTGAGACTTACCTTGTGTGATTGCAGACCAGTGAGGCTAATTCATGTGGCCTCCGTGGAAACAGGCCTCAGTGCATAATGGCCGCTGAGCAAGGAATCACCACCTTTCGATGAAAAGTTACTTTTTGGCAATTCTCCAAGTGGCGTGTGATGTTGCTGACACGGTAGGAATGACTGCGGATGTCATCGTAAGGATGTCACCCCAAAAATGAGTCCCCTCAGTCTGCAGGCAGCAGAGGCGACCTCTGCCGACAGCAGGAGCTTGCTTCGTGTGCACCATCGTTGAACATGTGCTCACGTCCGCCTCTGCCTCTCGCCCTGCAGATGGCTTCTCCCTCACTGTCTCGTTCCTGGCTGTAATACCAGCATCCTTCGCTTCCCCCAGACGGGAGACCTTAGCATCGTTCTTAATTCGCGGTTCTCCGGTCTCCCTTCATCTCTAGTCCAACATCCAGCTGTTAGCACTGGCGTCCCGTTTCTGAAGCTGCTGCCCTAGCTGAGGTCCCAAAACATAGGCGGCCTCTGGTCCCTGCAGCCGCTCCTAGCGGTTGTCTCCGCCTCTCCTGCTGGAGCAGCTTTCCTAAAACATTGCTTTCCCATATTCCTTACCTACTCAAGAGTCTGCAGTCTTTCTGTATTGCAGAACTTTGCAATGGCTTTAGAGAAAAGTGATGATTAGAATGATCAAACTCTTCCCCGTAAACAGACTCCTTCCTGCCTCCGTCTTGCCCGTTAGGCTACGCTTTCCATCCACCATACCCATTCCTCTTGCCTCCATGGAAGACCAGTCTGCCTCTCTCATACCCAGTTAGAGCCTTTCAAGACTTCTCCATTAAGCCTCCATTGGCCCGACTCTCCCTTCTCAAAACTTGGAATCTGGCTTTGAGGTCCAGCAGACTGGAGTTCAGATCCTGGCCAGGATTTTTACTCATCAAGCAAGCCTTTGGGCAATTTCTCAGCTTTGTTGAGACAACTTCCTCACCTGTAGAGTGGGAACAATACTAAATCCTCAAAGAGTTAAATCACATAATGCATTCAAAGTACCCAACGGCAGGCCTGACACAGGGAGCACCTCCAAGGTTACTTTCCAGATAATTGCAGGATAACGTTTACTTGCTATTTAATGTATGTTCCCTAAGATGTTCCGGGCCAAAAATCCTGCCTTCGCCCTGTTGAGTTCTTGTAGTCTCTAAGTCCAAGTGCTTCTCACTTGGAAGGACTTGCTGTTAGAGGGAACATGACAAATTGAAGTCGTCCAGAATAGGACAAGTGCAAGGAAGAGGGGATATGGAAACCCTGTCCCTTGGGGAACGAGATTTGTTTGGCTTGGGGGAGAGAAGGGAGGAGGGAAGAAGAAGGCGAGGGAAGGGAGAGTGGCCGAGTTCAAAGAGCTCCTTTGAACTTGTCGCTCCTGTGATTTAAAGGAATAGTGCTGCTAATGTCCATAGAGAGGGTAGAACAAGGAGATTGCGTGTCCAGCAGCACAAAGGAGAGTTCTCAGGAGAATGATCGGATGGGAACCAGGCTGCCTTCTGAGGCTGTGGTCCTTGTCATTGGAACCAGCCAAGTAGAAGCAGATCATCTTTGAGGGAACTTGAAAGGATTCCTGCTTTGTGTAGTGGGCGGAAGTAGATGATACTAGGAGCCGGCCTCCCTTCAGTATTTGTTCGGTCTCCACCTTATGCCTTTGTGCGAGATGCTGAAGACACAGAGACACAGGATTTCTGTCCCCAAGAAGAAGCTGATGATCTGGTGGGGGGAGTTTTGTAGGCACATAAATATACACACAAATGAAACAGCTGTGGTCAGAATACCTCTGGATTTCAAACCCAGAACTTTGAGTGACCTTCCTGATCTTGGGTCATTAACCTTTGAGTGCCCTAGTTTCTTTATCTGTAAGATAGAGATAATGGTACTCTACAGCCTTATGAGGATTAAAGGAGATAATGTGTGTGAGACATTTAGGTGCCCAGCACCTTGTAGGTGCTTAATTAGCTATTATTAATATTGTTATTCTTGGGGCGTCTGGGTGGCTCAGTGGGTTAAGCCTCTGTCTTTGGCTCAGGTCATGATCTCAGGGACCTGGGATCGAGCCCCACATTGGGCTCTCTGCTCAGCAGAGGCTCCCCCCCCCCCCCCCCCCCGCCTGCCTCTCTGCCTACTTGCGATCTCTCTCTCTGTCAAATAAATAAGTAAAATCTTTAAAAATAATAATAATAATACTGTTATTCTTACTATGTCCATACTTAGGGCAGTCGGTGTTGTGGCAGCTGCATCGTAGGGCAGAGTGGGGACCCAGAGAAGGGGGTGTTGTTTCTGCCTGTGAAGGGTGTTGAGGTGAATGAGTGCTTACTAGGTACAGAAGGCAAGGATGGTATGTAAGCCAAGGGAGAAGGCTTTGCAAAGGCAAACAAGCTGGATGCATCCTGGCATATTACGAAGATTCCAGGAATTGGATGTGTGACACAGAGGAGATGGTCACTGAGAGTTAGAAGAGTTTGGCAGGGCCATAGTGCCACACTGGCATGCATTTCATGCTCAGGAGTTTGGCTCTTATGCCCACGCAGGGGGAAGTTCTAGAAGGTTCTTTGGATTAACCCACAATCACTTCATGTTCTGTCTCATTTATTTATTTTTTCGATTGGCTTAATTACTACCCGATTCTTATGAACTCACTGCAGCAAAAATTCAAATAATACAGAAGCACGTATCCAACACTGAAAAAGTACCCTTTCTGGCCATTCTAGGTAAAACCCTTCCATTATGTAGAACTGCCGTCGTTTGCTTACCTAACCCACTACTGCTAAACATGCGGTGTTTCCAGCATGTGGGAATCTGATTCCCTCTGTATTCTGTGCTTGTGCATAAGCTGTCTTTACCGGTTTTGCCTCTGGGGTAATGGAAAAAGATTTTTATGTGTGTTAGTTTTCATATTTTATTTTATTTTTTTAAAGATTTTATTTGTTTATTTGACAGACACAGCGAGAGGGAACACAAGCAGGGACAGTAGGAGAAGGAGAAGCAGGCTTCCTGCTGAGCAGGGAGCCCAGGGCAGGGCTAGATCCCAGAACCCTGGGATCGTGACCCGAGCTGAAGGCAGACTTTTAACAACTAACTAAACCACCCAGGTGCCCCTTGGTTTCATATTTTAAGTCATGGGATTTAGCATCTTTTGATTGTTTGTGTTTTTTCTTCTTTGTTTCTTATACCCTTGGTCGTTTCTTACTCATATTTTTTTTGTGATGTTTTGTTTTATTTTGCCCCACTGAGATACTTAACTTTTATGTATTCAAATTATTTATTAGTTGTTGGGGTTTTTTTTTTAAGCTTACATAGATTTTTGTTTCTGCCCTGTGCTTATAAAAACATTCACTCTTGGTTTTTTCCTGGTACTTTTCCATTTTTATCATATTCTCTAAGGTTTGGGGACCCTGTCGAATTTAGTTCTGTGGTAGGGGTAGGATTGATTAAGAGATCTGTGGTAGTGGCCTCATTGAGCAAGGGGTGCTGGTTTTTGTAAATAAAGCTTTACTGGAACACAATCCTATCCATTTCTATGCCGAGGTCACACTGCATCGGCGGAGCTGAGTAAACTTATGCCTGAAAACCTGAAACAACTCCTGCCTGGCCGATTGGAACGAAACACTTGCTGAGCCCGGCGGTCGAGCACGGGCCAGTGAGAGGCGAGCATGATGACTGGCACATTGTTGGCAGTCAGTTGTGATGTGACTTGGGCTTCACTAAGGCTGTGGTGGCTCAGGAGGAGAGGGGAGAGTTTTGTGGGCCCCGAGTGCCTTATTATCAAACACGCGACCCAGTTCTCTCAGAGAGAGCACAGTGTAGTGACCTGTGGGCCAGAGTCCCTACAATCAGATCCTGGCTCTTACTAGTTGAGTGGCCTTGAGCAAGTTCCGTAAAAAAAGAAAAAAACCACAACTCTATGTGCCTCAGTTTACCCACCTGTAAACTAGAGCTAATGATAGCTGCTTCAAAGGGTTGTTCTGACTATTAAATGGAATATAGTTTGCATACTACGTAGAAGTGATAGGTTAAGAGCTATACACTTGTCTCTTTTTTTTTTATTTAAAGATTTTATTTATTTGACAGAGAGAAACACAGCGAGAGAGGGAACACAAGCAGAGGGAATGGTAGCGGGAGAAGCAGGCTTCCTGCAGAGCAGAGAGCCCGATGTGGGGCTCGATCCCAGGCCCCTGGGATCTGACCTGGGCCGAAGGCAGACGCTTAACGACTGAGCCACCCAGGCGCCCCTATACACTTGTCTCTTAAAAGATAAATTTGTTCCCTCGGTGCTGCATTTGAGTTTGAGATGATTATCCCTGCGCTAGAAAACCTCCTAGCTTTCTGGTATGGATCAATGGTAGCGTGAGGCTAAAGAGTGTGAACACTGAAGGAAGAAACAGGTCTGGGGGAGGGAGATGAAGAGCTCAGTTTTGGACTCATGGATTTTGAGCTGCCGCCGGTATATTCCGGTGGAGAGATTCAGTGGGCAGTTGGCCGTGGAAGACGGGAGCTCAGGTAGAACACTGGTTTGCAAGACTGAGGCGTCTTCAGCATGGCGCTCAGCATGGAGCTGAGGTAGCAAGCAAAAGTGTCAGGGGTCGGTGTGCAGTGACCAGAAAAGAAGACCAAGGTCGTTAGGGGGTGCATTCCGTTTTTAAGGATAGGGTAGAGCATGTAACGGATCCTGCAGGGAACTAAATGATCAGGGTCAGGGAAACAGGAAAGGGCTTAGTCACAGAAGCCAAAAGAGAAGACACAGTTCATAAAGGAAGTGATCAACACTTTTTTTTTTTTTTTTATTAGACTGCGCTCCCAACACGGGGCTTGAACTCACAACCCTGAGATCACAAGTCACAGGCTCTCCCAGCAGAGCCAGCCGGTGCTGCCAAGGAATTGATCCACTCTTAAATGCTAGAGGTCTACCAAGATGGCTGGCCAGAAAGTATTTTATTTGGCCCTTAGGGAGTCAGTGTTGACTGACTGCTAAATCAGGGAATAATTGTCAGTGTTTCCTCTTCTTAGAGCCTTACATGAGGTACTTGAAATGATTCATTTAAAAGAATTCCTTAGGGGCGCTTGGGTGGCTCAGTGGGTTAAGCCTTTGCCGTCAGCTCAGGTCATGATCTCAGGGCCCTGGGATCGAGCCTCACATCGGGCTCTCTGCTCAGCGGGGAGCCTGCTTCCCCCTCCCCCTCTGCCTGCCTCTCTGCTTACTTGTGATCTCTCTGTCTCTCTCTCTGTCTGTCAAATAAATAAAATAAAAGAATTCCTTAAAGTTTATTTTCAGAATGCTTACTTCTTTGGGAACAGAAGGAAAGTATGGTAATTGGTTTAGGATCCATTTTTTTTTTTTCGTGGGAGATCCACATCTTCCTCTCCACCCTGGCTGCTTTGTCCCGCTTTTCCTTTTATGTACCTTACGGTGTCGTGTGTCAGAGCAGGCATTCCAGCTGCAGGGTTTGATGTTTAAAACGTGGTGACCAAAACCTAAAGCAATGATTAAATTGCTCCTTGAACGGCGCATAACGTGTGAGAGAGTGTGCATTGACTCATCGGTCCCCCCACGTCAGCGTGCTAATGAGCATACACCGCACACGTGTTCACACGACACTTCCTGGCCGCCGTCCCCAGGGATTCTGATCCCGTAGGCCTGGGACAAGACCCAGAGATCTGCATTTCTGACAAGCACGCCAGATGATCTGAGGCAGGTGGTCCCGGACCACCCTTCAAGCAAGTGAAGTAGGTGTTGGGCAGGAAGAGTGCCGGTCCCAGACCCCGTGGTCTGGCTGGATGTGGGGAGCACTCACCCAGTGAGAGCCAGAGCGGCCCTCGCTACCGCTGGCAGCAGGAAAAGCCAGCTGGGCAGGATCTGGACCACACAAGAGATGGATGCAAAAGCAAGATGCACCGAGGAAAAGGGGAGCAGCAGCCTCCCCTGCAACCACAGATGGAGAAGTCCCAGGGCAGTAAATTTCCCCTCATATCATTTTATATATTCCGTGCCCCAGGTTTCTGGATGAGCTAATTGAATGAAAGTCATTTCCTTCTGCTTATTCCATTTAAAGAGGCAGCACCCTTTGGGTGACCCCTACCCCCTTATTTGACCTTTTACCTCCCTAGTTTATTACTTGAATTCACACATGTCTTGGAGTCAGCAGGATTTTTTTTTTTTCCGTTTAAGAAAATCCCTCGTATCTATCAATTGATTTCTTTCAGACTCTTAACATCTTGGGCAATTCATTTATAGCTAATGATAGCCAGGGCAGAAATATCTGAGAGTCAGCGATCACTTTTATACAACTAGTCTTTCTTTGCCTCCCTTTGTTTATAGCTGTAATACACCAACGATAATTAACTGTAGAGTAAGTGAAGGGCCATACAGTGATCCTACTTCTGTTTCATTTGTAGGATAGCAGGGTAGCAGCAGACAGATGCCTTGACATTCATGCCAGGATCTGAGCCAAATGTTTGCTGGTGCTATACCATTTAAGGATTTTTTTTTTCCTTTGAAAGGAAGTAAGACTGAATTTATAAAGAAGCGATAATATGTCTCCCTTGAGTTTCTCTTGCCAACTGAGCTATTTACAGTATGTTTTAGGAGTTTGTTGTAGGGACCACACTGGGTTGAAGAAATTTTATTTGGGTTAGGATCATAAGAGGCTTTGGTGACTCAACTGAGTTTATACTTAATATGGGTCAATAAAAAGCGGGGTTTTTTTCTCCCCCCCCAATAACATCTGTGCTGAAAAGCCACAACATGCTTCCTGAGACCAGAACATGAAAATAGATTGTTAGAACCAATAGATTATGCTGTTGACTGGACTGATAACAAACCAAAGTCTATCAATGTATAGATTTTTTTCCCCCTAGAGCCTAGAATACTTTTTATTAAAAAAAAAAACAAACAACCCACAAGAATAGAGGATATAGTTTTATTTTAGATTGCTTGTATAGTTTTTAGAAGTCAAAGTCAACTGACTGCAATCTCCGGCTCCCAGATACTGTATAAGGAATCTTTATATTGATTTGGTAGAATTATGATTTCCTGATTCACAATTTATATTTTGAAATAATTGAAATAATTCCCTTAATAATAATAGGTTTATAAATGTTAAAATAGTATCTTTATTGTTTACTTTTAGGAAACAAAATGGAAAATACAGATAAGCAAAAATGAAAAGAATGTCCAAAATAATAAGTACTTTGATGATTTTGGCATATTCCAGAATATTTTTTCTGTACATCCTGTTCATACGTGTTTGCTTCTTAAGCAGATGCTTTTTGTGATTTTGGTGTAAGATGTTATTCTGTGCATATGTTTTGTGTCCATATATTCACCGTGTTTTTGGTGACTTAATTTTGTTCTTTTTTTTTTTTTTTTTTTAAGATTTTCTTTATTTGACAGAGAGAGACACAGCAAGAGAAGGAACACAAGCAGGGGGAGTGGGAGAGGGAGAAGCAGGCTTCCCAATGAGCAGGGAGCAGGGCTCCATCCCCAGGACCCTGGGATCATGATCTGAGCCGAAGGCAGATGCCTAATGCCTCAGCTACCCAGGCGCCCATTAATTTTAAGTTTTAAAAGTAGTGTTTTCTTGCAGAGAAAACATGTAATATAAAAAGGCCCCCTTTGGCCTGTGCAAGGAACTGTTTTGCACACGGTGTTTGAGCCTCTTCTGTGCACACTGTGCATCTCAGTATGAATAGCACAGCCTCTGTTCTCAGGCTGGCTGGGCTGCAGTCTCTGCCCTACCATTTATTGACTTTGTGCTAATGGACACATATTTGTTCATTTCTGTAAGCCTCAATTTCTTCATCTGTAAAATAGGGATAATCCTACCTCATGGGCTTGTTGTCAGGATTATGTGAGATAACGCAAGTAAATAATTGAGTACTGAACCTAGCATACGGTAAAGGTTCAAGAAAGTTTAATTATCTCTGTGTTACATTATATATTATATTATATTATATTATATTATATTATATTATATTATATTATATTATATTAATGCATACATAGTTTCTGATGTGTGTGTTTTATAAAAACAGGGTCATGATACATATTTTGTTCAGTTATTTGGTTTCTGCCCTAAATAGTGTGTCACAGAGAAGCCTCCTCATCCCTATAATTAAATCTGCCTCCTTTTTTTTCCCTTAAAGTTCCGTGAACTTCATAGTGTGGATACATTGAATTTATTGGACCATTTCCTTTTTAATTGATACTTCGATAGTCTGTAGCTTTTACTATTAGTAATAAATGATTTTTAATATCGTACATCTGTCCTCGTCCACATTTATTTCTGAAAGAGCCTTAGACGTGCGCTTTTGCTTTTATTTTTAATTTTTATTTATTTTTATATTTTAAAAAGATTTTATATATTTATTTGACAGAGAGAGAGACACAGCAAGAGAGAGAACACAAGCACAGGGAGGCAGGCTTCCCGCTGAGCAGGGAGCCCGATGCGGGGCTCAATCCCAGGACTCTGGGATCATGACCTGAGCCAAAGGCAGAGGCTTAACCACTGAGCCACCCAGGCGCCCCTATTTTCTATTTTTTTTAAAGATTTTATTTATTTATTTATTTGTTTGTTTGTTTATTTGAGAGAGGGAGAAGCAGACTCCCACTGAGCAGGGAGACTGATATGGCATCCGATGTGGGATCCCGGGGTCTTGGGATCACAAGCTGAGCGAACGGCAGCTGCTTCGCTGACTGAACCACGAGGCACCCAGTACACTTTGGGAGTTTTGTTGTTTTTTTTGTTTTTTTTTTACACTTTTGTTTTTAACGGGTAGATAGCATGCTGTTGCATGGCCGTATCATAATTTATTTACCACCCACTCCCCTTAGACTGTTTGCAGTTTTTTTGATTACAAATGGTGCTGGAATATCCATGACCATTTTCCTACGGTAGGTGCCTACAGGGGGCCTTGCTGCATCAACGACCGTGCACACTCTGGAAGGTTTTATTTTTTCTGACAGATTTCTCTCGAGAGAAGTTCCCAGCAGTCTGCACTATTATCCGATTAATCAACTCTCTACACCTTCACCAAAGATGCTAGGTAATAATGCACTTTTAGAAATAACTCTATCTATTTGGTGGGTGAAAAATGGCAGTAAACACTAAATCCGTGTTTTTAATTTTGTGATTTAATATTTTCATTTAAATATTTCCCTTACAGGAAGTGGTGTATAATTTGGAGGTACCCAGTTTTTAATAAGTCATCAACCAGTGTTGGATGTCAGACTCACAAATTGAAGACTTTGTGAAATTCTGTCCCTGGACAAACTTCACTGCCCTTAACCCCAAAAAATTCTGTTAGTATTTTTTTTTTTTTTTTTAAGATTTTATTTATTTATTTGACAGAGAGAGAGAGAGATCTCAAGTAGGCAGAGAGGCCGGCAGAGAGAGAGGGGGAAGCAGGCTCCCTACCGAGCAGACAGCCCAATGTGGGGCTCCATCCCAGGACCCTGAGATCATGACCTGAGCCGAAGGCAGCGACTTTAACCCACTGAGCCACCCAGGCACCCCTGTTAGTATTTTAATTGGAATTTCTGCATTTAATCATTAATCCCCAGATTAATCTGGGGACAGATTGAGATCTTTACAATGTGTATCATCTTCGTTTATCCAAATCTTTTAGGTCTCTCAAGTTTTATAGTTTTCTTTGAATAGACTCCGTATCCGGACTATGATTTTTGAAATGGTAAAAAAAAATTTTTTTTCAGTTGATTCTTGAGTTTTTCAGGTCGTCAGTCAAGTGACGATCGAGTTTCTCTCCTTTTTCATATTTATATGAGGTGTGTTGTGTCCAACACTGATTGGATGTGCTGCTGCCTGCTTCTGATCACTACTCCTGACTTCGAACCTTCTGCGCCTCGCAGTTTCTGTTTCGTTCTCTTAGCCGCTTTATTCTGTTTCATGGGGTTTGTTTTTTTTTTTTTTTCTGCTTTGTCTACTTACCCCCTGCTATTCACAGAGTCCTTGTGATACCCCAGATGTGCCCTTCCAAGTTTCCAGGATGGGGTGAGGGTCCCCCCACACAGGCCCCGCTCCTGGGCCAGAATTCTGTGGCAGAGCTTATAGTCTGTTGGTTCTGTGATACATCTTCTTCAGAAATGTATTTAACCTCTTTTTTTTTTTTTTTTTAAGATTTTATTTATTTATTTGACAGAGAGAGATCACAAGTAGGCAGAGAGGCAGGCAGAGAGAGGGGGGGAAGCAGGCTTCCCGCTGAGCAGAGAGCCCGATGCGGGGCTCCATCCCAGGACCCTGAGATCAGACCTAAGCCGAAGCAGAGGCTTTAACCCACTGAGCCACCCAGGCACCCTTAACCTCTTTTTCTTCAATGCTATTTTTTTTTCTCTTTAAGTTGTAGAATCATTTTTTTTTTTAAAGCTTCCAACTGGCCCATTTTACCTCTCCTC
>CM053619.1:4622392-4642549 GCA_028646535.1 Procyon lotor
AGGAAGGCCCCGTAAGTTCTTAACTTCGCAGCTGTGTTATTAAAAATCTCTATAAAAAGTCTTATCTTTTAACCAGAAGTGGTTATGGTTTGTAATCAGTTACCCCTGATTGATACCCTTTAATGTGGCTGGGCAAAAAAAACACCGTGTCTCTCATCAGCTGACTTTTCATCTGAATTTAGCGGTAAGCAGAAGAATTACCACCTTCTTTGATATGTGTGTTGGTAAGAGCACTGTGTCAAGAGGTTCCTAGACCGCTGCCAAGCCAGGAAGCCTAAAAAACTCATTTACATTAGAAATTGCACCATTTGAAGCTTAAGCTGTTAATAGGAATGAAGAGAGAGGAGGAAATCTTAACTACAGCTATTAAGTAAAAACTACACGCTCGTTTTAAAATCAGAAAAGACTTAATTCCTGCCTCTTAAGGACACTACATCGTTTTGAACCTTGGGATCAGCTAACAAAACCGATTCCATTGCTTGGACACACACATAAGCAAAACCACGTACAGGTTCATTAACTGCCTGTCCCTATCAGCTTTGTACATGCAAGAGATTTAAGGAGAATACGTCTCAGGTTTGCGGGGTTTGCATCCCAGCATTGCACGGTATCTGCTGTCAGGGATAATGAGATATAATAGATCACAAGGATAATTTGAAATCTATAGAGAATCTCAAACTCTCATTTAGCTGAGGGTTTTAATCTTTTGACTAAATCTTTTACCAGAGTTGATAATTATCCAAATTGATTTATTGGAATTTTGTTTTTCACTTAATTCTTTAGGAGCCCATGCTTTAAAAAAAAAAAAAATAGTGAGATTTTAAAAGACAGAGATAAAATCAGTTTGTAGATGACCAGTTTTCTAATACTATCCTTATAGTTATTTTTATCTGATGATCTTGGGAAATTAAGTGCCTTCATTATGCTTATGCTCAGAGACCAGTAGTTCTCAGAGTATTGAGCCTTAAAAAAAAACTTCCTTCCTCCCTTCCTTCCTCTCTCTGTTTCTTCTTCCCTCCCTCCCTCTCTCCCTTCCTTTCTTTTTTTTTCTTTTCTTCTCTACTCTTCTCTCCTCTCCTTTCCTCTCCTCTTTTCTTTTCTTTCTTCCTATTGTGCACATACATATATTTATAATGTTTATGGTGTTGTGTATAAATGTCACACATAGCAGAAAAATGAGTTATTTCTAAATGAAATTCATGTACTCTTATACCAATGCACTGTGTTCGTTTTAAGATAAGCATAATACGTGTTTTAAAATAATTAAAGTCAACCATAGGTAAAAGCTCTCATGGTTTCTTCCCATGTCCCTGAGTTATCCACACCCTCCTTTTTTTTTTTGGAAGTGCGGTGTATCTGAGCTCTAAATACACATAAAAGCACTTTGGCTCTATAACGTGCTTCATAAATGTAAGTTTTGTTTTTTACTGTTATCATTTTTTAAAAGATATTTTATTTATTTGACAGAGATCACAAGTAGGTGGGGGGGGAAGCAGGCTCCCCGCTGAGCAGAGAGCCCGATGCGGGGCTCAATCCCAGGACCCCGAGATCATGACCTGAGCAGAAGGCAGAGGCTTTAACCCACTGAGCCACCCAGGCGCCCCTACCGTTATCATTTTTAATCCACGTTGATGAGAGGACTGCTCTTCAGTCACTCCCCTAGAGCCACAGAGAAGTAACTGGGGTCACAACATAGAGGGACACAGAGCTTGTAGGCAGCGTTTTGTTGTCTCTACAAGTTCCTCAAGGCTCTGCTTTGAAACATTAAGTCTAAGCTTAGTGGCCAGAGACGTATTTCACCTAGAATTCTAGAAACCACATTTCTAGAGTTACCAAGAACGCCGCTCACTAAGTCCTCACTTGCTGGGCATTGTGCGGAGTGCTTTTGTTACTGTGAAACACACGTGTGTCTCTTCAATGTGTCACATGGCGTGGACAAGAGTGCGGAAGTCAAGAAATGTTGGTCCCTAGAGACACTGAGCTTGGGGAGTCCATGATGGCGGGATCGTCCCATTTGGGTGATTGAAGGATTGTGCTGAGCGAGGGGTCCTTGGGTGTCGCTCGAGAAGAGAGGAAGGACAGGGAGGTATTTCAAGGAAGCGGGTGTGACCCAGTCAGGAGAGAACTATCTGACAGCCAGAGCTCTTCTGTATAGACCGGGGAGGGGTGGGGGAATAACTTCCCGTCCCCAGATTTGGAGATAGCATCCATCCGAAAGGTAGTCCTGGGGGTTCAGAGGTCAGGACCGAGATTACCCCAGTTGACCTGAAGTTCCCTTTGACCTTAATTTAAGTTTGCATTATTCTTCGAGTTAGCTCCTTGCTGTGATCACTTATGTCCTGCGCCAGAGCTTTCAAACTGCTTAACCAGACCTCTGTACCGTGTGTGTCCCTCCGAGGCCCTCACCGCCTCCCACCCAGCGCGCTGCCCTGGCCTTTCCTCGGTCCTCTGAGTAAGTTTTCCTCCAATGCAGTCTGTTCTCTGCATTGTTGATAGACTGGCCATTCCTAAAGGCCACCCCCCTTCACGGCGTGCGCCGCTTTGCTTTTCCTGCAAGACAAGTTACCACAACTTACAGGTTTAAAAGAGCACACAGTTACTACTTCCCAGCTTCTGTGGGTCGCGAGTTCGGGCCCGGCCTGGCCAGCTCCTCTGCTCGGGGTCTCACTAACCTCGAAATCAACACAGTGATCTGGCCTATGGTTCTCACCTGACGTCGTCTTGCAGGCTTGCTGTCTGGGACACGTCCCCATTCCCCTCCAGCCTTTGGCTGGACGGCGCTCTTCCTCCTGGCTCTGCTAGTTCCTTGCCACGTGACCCTCCTGGGCAGTTCCCATCAGGGACTTTCGCTTTCTTCCAGCCCAGTGGGGGCAGGCGTACTTGTGACTGTTTCAGAATAAATATATATTATACAGAATGTAAGTGAGAACTTCTCTTTGGAGAAGGCGGGCAGATAAGAGAACATACTAGTTGTCCCCTGTGCACGATGGGCTCTGGAAGAAGGAGGCCCTGGCTGGTCTTAGGACAGGCCTTCTGGTTGGGAAGAGACGGTGGGGTTGCAGCTGAGCTGAGCTGAGCTTGGGCCGGATAGTCGGGACTGCCCGTATCCTAAGCACCTTCATAGACCGCTGCCGACATCTTTGCACGAGGTGCTTGTGGTTGGTTTACTGGCGGCAATGGTGGTGGGGTGGGCGCATTCCTCCTCCTTGACTTCTTTCCAGACCATCCCAAGGCTTGCTGTTCACTGCCCTCTGCCCAGGTCCCAGGGACTCTGTGGGATGGGTCACGCTTCATTGGCAGCATTGATTTTATGTTTACATGTAAAGGGGCAGAATATGAGATTACCAAATAAAATATAATTTCAAGTGTTATTAATGAAAGAATATATTACACTCACTTTTAATGAGATCCTGGTGTTGCAGAGTGACTCCATGTAATGAATCCCAGGAAATCAATGAAAAGTTTAATTAGTTATGTGAAAATATTGCTTTGGTCAATTTTACTTGTACAGTTTATCAATCCTTTCTGCCGTCCTCTTTCTTTAAATTAATTGCCTTGATGAAGTAAGTAGAAATACATTCTTTGTTAGAGTTTGATGTTTTTTAAGAAACGTGTTACAAAATGCAGATTTCCCCCTCAATAATAATAATAATAATAATAATAATAATAATAGTAGTAGCTCCAATCAGTTTTTCACGTACATTACAATTCATGTAGTTTTAAATTAGGCAGTCTTTCCGTTTTGTAAACTGAGTCACTGTTAGGTCTTACTAAAACATAGTCCTTTCCCTTTGTCACTTTTTTTACAAACCACTTTCTGTCTCTTCTCAACTTAGGAGTTGACCATTAGTCCAAATCTGATGTGCTTTCTGTATCGTTCATCACTCAGTCAAACTGTGGGGCAAGTAAAAAGAAAAACAAGATACTTTCTCCCCTGAATTAACAGTTTTATTTTCATGTAGCTGCATACCCTATCTGGTTTTAAAGTGAATTTTCTTCCTTTTTTTATTTTTAGGATTTTATTTATTTATTTGACAGAGAGAGAGAGATCACAAGTAGGCAGAGAAGCTGGCAGAGAGGGAGGGGGGAAGCAGGCTCCGTGCTGAGCAGAGAGCCCGATGCGGGACTCGATCCCAGGACCCTGAGATCATGACCTGAGCTGAAGGCATAGGCTTTAACCCACTGAGCCACCCAGGCGCCCAAAGTGAATTTTCTTCTTGCAGCATTTTTATTTTTGACAGTTTAGTGATTATGATGCTGTCCTATCCACTACAGTGGAAATTGCTCTTTTTGTTTTTGTTTATAAAATACATTACAAAATGTTGATGTGGATATTGAGAGGTAGCTAAAGTTATTTTGGGCACTCTGGATTTTACTAATTATATGAGAAAGTTACTGTGCATTTTCTGTGCTCTTTTAACTACCATAGTTGTTTATAAATAGTCTACTTTGGGTTTAAGGTTCAAGGCTTTAACATGGAGTCAAGCATTATTTTACGGGCCCTGGGTGGCTTGGTTGGTGAAGCGTCTAACCCTTGATTTCAGCTCAAGTCATGGTCTCGGGGTCAGATCAAGCCCCACATGGGGCTCCACATTCAGCTGGGAGTCTGCTTGAGATGCTCTCTCCCACTCTGCTTTGCCCTTCCCTGCTGCACTCTCCCTCTCGCTCTCTCAAATAAATAAGTAATTCTTATTTAAAAAAAAAAAGGAATTATTTCAACCAATGGACTCCATGGGTGGAAACAATTTACTTAGTTCACTTTGAGAGGGGAAAGCCCTGCTGTCTCTTTTCCTTCCAGTTCTCCTAATGACGCCATCAACTTGTCTTTCCGCGTGGTCCAGTTGAGAAGTAGCCTGAGTTTTCACAGTTTTCTTCCTGTCACCACACATGGTGACACATGAGGAGTCGCCCGACCTCGCTGGAGAGCTCTGGAGTTGTGCAAAAAGCAAGATGACTCATTCTGGGACACCAGCCTCCACAGGAGGCTTGGTGATTGATAAGGGCTTGTATCTGCAAGGAATGGAAAAAAAAAAAGCCTCCTCCCAGAAGGGAGCTGTTAGGAGTATTCTAAAAGGAGTTCTGTTTGCTCTATTAAAATAAGCACTGGGTGTGGTGCATAATCAGTGAATCTTGGAGCACTGAAAAAATAAAATTAAATTAAAAAAAAAAAAACCAGACAACCAGGAAATTGAAAAAAAAAAAAAAATAGGCGCTTTCCAGAATCATTATGTAGATGCAGATATGGCTAGTGGGCCATGAAGTGAGGGGCTATTCTTACCCTGCTGCATGTGGGTGAAATAAATTTCCTCTTCCTTGCACCTGTGACGGCTGTGTGAGAGGCTGGGGTCCCATGGTATTTTCTTCTGGGTGTAAGGCTCTGTGTGGCTGTTCAACGGTCTGGACTCGGGGACATTGCTGCGCTCCCACTTACAGATCAGTGCTCGCCTTCCGGCCCAGCCCGGCCTCCTGTTTGCCTTTAGCTCCTACCTAATCTTCCACTTGTCTTTCTGGAACCTTTTATCCAAACCCGCGTGCTCATTCCTGTACTTTCTCTGCTACCTACTTGGCCCGGTGGCTCTGTCCTCTGTGCTGGAGGGAAATCTCCTCCCAGGAGATGTGGATGCACACCGCATTTGGGGACGATGTCGTTAAAGGAGGGACCTGTTGGCCAAGGGACACATGCAGATGACCATGTACACCCTTTACTCAAGTCACCTCTGCACGTTGCCTTTGAGCCCCGTCGAAGAAATGCGGAAATGCTGGGGCGCCTGGGTGGCTCAGTGGGTTAAAGCCTCTGTCCTCGGCTCAAGTCATGATCTCAGGGTCCTGGGATCGAGCCCCACATCGGGCTCTCTGCCCCACATCGGGCTCTCTGCTCTCTGCTCTCTCTCTGCCTGCCTCTCTGCCTACTTGTGATCTCTCTCTCTCTCTCTCTCTCTCTGTCAAATAAATAAATAAATAAAATCTTTTAAAAAAAAAAAAAAAAAGATATACGGAAATGCCAAGAAACCTGTGTCCTGTCTAGACCTTAGAGGCTTGTCCATACGGTAAAACAACAGAGAGTTTCTATATGCTGCTGATAAAACTAGAAAGAAGGGGAAAAAAAAAAAATGAAAGAAAGGCGTGCTAACCAATTCCTGATTATTAGGTGGAGCTGTCAGTTTACCAACCATTTCTTGTTGATGTCCGAGCTCGTGGCCTCTGGTCCCTCCACCATACCTCTTCCTCCTGGTTCTTGTCTCCTGATGTTCTTTGTGTCTGACGCTGTTAACTTTTGCCCCCATCTGTGAGGTTGTGACATTATTTTAAAAGACTTTATTTATTAGAGAGAGAGAGAGCGTGAGCAGGGAGAGGGCAGAAGGAAAGAAACTCAAGCAGACTCCTCCACTGAGCACAGAGCCTGACGCGGGGCTTGATCTCACGACCCTGACATGAGAACCTGAGCAGAAATCAAGAGTTGGACACTTAACCAGCCGAGCCACCCAGGCGCCCCAACGTTCTAGCATTTTTTATACACTTCTTTCCACCATGTTTCATCGATTATTCTCTCGAGAGCCTCGTGCCTCTCTCCTACCTCCCCAGTCTCTTTCCTGAGCCCCAGTTTCATCTTCCATCTACGTTCTGTACATTTTTACACGGACATGCTGTTGTTCTTCCAAAGCAGCACACTTTCCTAAGACCAGCCAGCCTGACCACCTTTCCCTGGACAGACTTCTTTCTGTTAACATTACAGTTCTCCAAGTCACCCTGGGGCGCCACACTGTACCTTGCATCCTTTTTTGTTGCTATTTTGTTTTGTCTTTCTCCTTCCCGCGATTACCAGGTGCTAATAAGTGACCCAATCAGAATATCCCTTTTATCTCTTTGAGTCCCTTTTTACTACCCATAGTCCGAGTGGATTAACAGTAGAGCCTTTCCAGTTGTTTCTCTGAAAAGCCCCCTGCCTGTTGTAGATCACAGTGTCCCCCGCTTCCTGGCTGACCTTCCAGTGACAGGTCACTTTCTTGCATTGGGCTGTCAGTGTCGACCAGACGACATGCAAACTACCCAGCTTGAGACTCTGCCCTCTGGCAGCCCACCCCTCAACCTCCCCTACCCCTTCCTCTGGACCTGGCACAGCCGTAACCCTGAAAATCTAGTGGTGAACCACATAGTCCACTCCTGCCCAAGGGAGTAAAGGCCTCCCTAAGAAATCCTATTTGAGGGGCACCTGGGTGGCCCAGTTGGTTAAGGATACGTCTCTTGATTTCGGCTCAGATCATGATCTTAGGGTCCTGAGATCAAGTCCCCCCCTTGGGCTTGGTGCTGAACGTGGAGCCTGCTTGGGATTCTCCCTCTCTCTCTGCTTCCCCGTGTCCCCACCCCTGTCTCCCTCCCTCCACCCGTCCTCCCCATCCCCAACTCATGTGCTCGCTCTCAAAAGAAAAAAGAAGTCCTATTGGAGACAAGATCTAAAGGCTATGGAAGGGGACTGGAACCCACGGGAGAGAAAGCCTGGCCTGCTTATAGAGCAGAAGGCCCTCCCAGTGGAGAGCAGTGCGTAGGCTAGAGAGATGTGCAAGACGCATCAAGCGGCAGAGTAAGGAGTTTGCCTTTTAGTCCAGGTGTAGTGTCAAGGGGCTTTGGAAACAGAGTGATATGATCGGCTTATATTGCTCAGTGAGGAGCCTGCTTCTCCCTCTGCCTCTGCCTACTGCCCCCCCTGCTTGTGCTCTCTGTCTCTCTCTCTCTCGGACAAATAAATAAATGAAATCCAAAAAAATAAAATATCATTTGGGAGAGGGGCAAGGCCTAAGCAAGGAGGCCACTTCGGGGACAAGCTCTTGCTGATGTCCAGACAAGATAATAGCTTGGACTAGATGGCGTGTTTCTCAGCCTCAGCCCTATTGACATCTTGGGCCAGAAAATGCTTTATTGCAGTGGGCCATCCTGTGCGCCATTGTCTGCCCACCTCCGGCGTGACAGCCAAATAGGTCTCCAGACATCACCGAGTGTCCCCAGGAGGCAGGGCCACCCCAGGTTGTGAGTCAGTGGGCTTGATGGTGGCAAGAGAGGTAGGTTTGAAACAAACAATACTCACAGCCGACAGGACATTGAGCAGGGCAAGAGATGAGAGGCGCAGTAGTGCTTCCTGCGTGTTTGGTCCGAAATCCTGGCAGATGGCATCAGATTACTTTAGACTCCTGACACTGGTCTCTGCTGCCCCCATGCCTGTTCCTGGAACTCTCTAGCCACCTGTCATGTCGCCCTCCCACCCCTTCTCCTTTTCTTACCTCCCCTCCTGATCCAGGAGGAGGTTGAAGCAGGTCCAGCTTCAGTGCCATCTTCTTGATGTCTTCTCCGATCAGCCCACCACTGGGAATCTTCTCCCCAGTGAATTTCTACAGCCCTGTATCGGCACCACCCCCGACACCGTCTGGGCCTGTGAGCTTCAGTAAAGCCCCAGCAAAGAAGGACCAAGGCCTCAGGGAAGGAGCAGCCTTAGCGGATGCTTAAATTAATGGCTTTGCTTCTGTCCCTCTGCTCCCTCTGGTCATCATCTGACTGTAATCCAGACCCCAGAACCACGTGAGCCTCTGCTCGGATGGTCTGAAATTGTCACAGAATTGGGACACGTATTATATGCCGCCCTGTGTTAGGGTTACTGATATATGACTGTCCTCTTCGTCAAATAAAGTACCTGGGAGCAGGAAGGAGCTGTTACATACCTTTATCCCACACGCTGCCTGACGCCCAGCGTAGTACTGATCACAGATTCGGTATTCGGTAAATGTTTGTTGAATGAATAAGTGAATGATTGGATCTAGGACATTGAAAAATTTTTTTTTAACTCTCGAGTATAATGGCGTTAAAGGAAAATTAGCATTTTTCTATCATGAACACATATAATTTTGGTAATCAGAAAAAAATGTTTAAGTTGTTCTTAATGAGAGAGGATTAGCCCGTAGTTTGTGTCATTGCTGAAATGGATTGGCTTGTAAGGAGGAGGGCTTGGTTTTGGGCATTTATAGTCTGGAGTGCACTTCAGTGAGGAGACGTCCGCTCTGTTTCTGTCTTGCAGCTCTGGTCGTCAGCACCACTTCGGCCGGATTTGCGCTGGCCCCAGGACCTTTTGACTGGCCCTGCTTCCTGCTTACTTCTCTGGGTACGGGCCTCGCGTCCTGCGCGGCCAACTCCATCAATCAGGTCAGTGGGTCACTTTTCAGCTTGATCATGGTATTACTGCCTTTTCACAGACGGTGGTATTATCACATTTTTTAAAAAAGTCTTCCCCAAACTAGGAACTTGGAACACTGTGCCTCCTGGAGAGGTCTCTGGGTGACAGAGCTGATCTGTCTCATCTCTTGAGGTGAATGGTTTTCGGGTGAGGCAGCAGTCACGTATTTGCTTCAACTGACCGAGAGTCCCTGGGTTAGAAACGTTTCGAGAGCCGTCTCACTGTCTGCTCTCATCCATTTCAGGCACATTCCCCTGAGCTTATCATTTTCTGTGTTCTTCTTTCTTTGGTTTGATTTGTTTGCCCTTGTTTACATACACAACAATGTGTTGTTTTTTTTTTAAGATTGATTTATTTCTTTTGTTGGAGGGAGCGGGGTCGGCCGGCAGAGGGAGAGAGAGAATCCCAAGCAGACTCCATGCTGAGCATGGTGCCCAATGGGGGGGCTTGATCCCCCGACCCTGAGATCATGACCTGAGCCGAAACCAAGAGTCGGATGCCCGACCAGCGGTGCCACCCAGGCGCCCCAACAATGTATTTTAAACAAGCATACCCAGTTTTTTAAAAAAAATCAAGAATTCAATATTCAGTAAATGTGGTGTATGGAATCACAGAATATAGTAAAAAATTAATTAGCATGTTATTGTTAATGCATCGTTGTCCCCCTTTTATTTTAAACATCAACATAGTTCTCTAAAAATTAGTTCTTCTCTGCCTCCGCCCCCCCTCACCCCCCACCCCCTCTCCAAGCCGGGTCGCTGTGGTGTGTGCCCTCATGTATCCTTTGTCATCGGATACCAGAGTGAGGAAGTCTTGGCTAAAACTTAGGGAAAGTCGTTTCCATCCCCAGAACACCCAAGAGGAGTTGGCCCAGTTTTAGAACAGGAATTCAGCTTACGAGCAGGAAAACAGCGTGGCCGAGTAGATAATATAATTTGCGATTCTGTAAAATATGAGAACTTTAATTTGATGGTGCCTCGGATCATTATGCTTTCACAGTGTGTTATCAGCTGTTTGGGGAGGGATCAGTCTATTTGAAATCAGGTTTATTTCTCGTTACCGTTTTTGTTACTATTTTTAATGTCCAAACAGTCTTCCAGGGAGAGCCAGCCAATCCTGCCACACTCCAGACGTACCGTCCCATCTCGTAAGCCACAGTGTGGTTCTTCCAAGCTGTTCTTCCTTCTGGTCCCCTCCCTTGTTGCTTGGCTAAGAGAAAAATCCTGGCTTCACAATGAACATGTTTTTAACGGAATTTTGAATAGAAAGCAACATAAGCAAAATGGATTTGTGTGGCTATTTAGGGTCTGTTTTTCAAAACATTTTTAAAATTATTACTTTTATTTAGTTATAAATTTAGGTCAGAAGAATAAGCCAGAAACACATTTTAGCTTTCAGACCCCTTTTTTCCGTTGAAGAGCTGTACTTATCCTTGAGATATTAACTGCTGTCTCCTGCTTAAATTAAATAGATTTAAATAAAAACTTAAAATGAAAGTATAGACATTTAGAAAAATAGCCACAACTAACTAATAAGCTTCAAATGGTTCAGAAATCCCCAAACATAAAAAATAATACAGAGTTGCCTTGAGTTTGAGCTGCCTTCCCCCTCCCATCTCCCACCCTAAAAAAAAAAAAAAAAAGGTAGTTTGAGATTTTATCATGGAAAAAAGGCCTGTCACTAGCAAGAAAATATCTATAGAGAAAAAAATGGAATGATTTACATTTAAGCAGAAATTTCCAGAAACTGAACATAAAGCTAAAGCTTTAGAAATTTTAAAAGTTTAAATGTGTTTGGCTGCTCTGTTTTATCACCGGTAGGAAGTATATTTGCTGCAGGGGTGACTTAGGGTCTGTCCATCACAAACTGCTGAGAAGAACCAGACAACGGGATGGGATTCTTTCTGGAACCAACAAATTGCGTTGTCCTCCTCTTCTGTTAGCATTTCCTCCTTAGGTCGGCTTCCTAGCCCTGTTCTGTGCTCACGCAGCTCTCTTGTTCTCCCTTTGGATGACTTCCACGTCCTCCTCCACGGTCACTCATCCCCCTCAGGCTTTTTCGGTGCTGTGCGTAACGTGGGCCCTTAATTTCTTCATCTTCTCATATTCCTCGTATTTCCTCCTTCCACTCACCCTGGGCTCCAGTTTCCTTTGGAAACATCTCAGGACTTAAGCATCTTAATGATCACCATCACTGTTGAACTCCACTGTTGTTATGGTATCGGTAAGCTTCCCAAATTACAGTATTTTCTCAATTTTGTTGGAAGGATTTTAGTTCTAGTATTATTAAGCGGTTACATAAAATTAAAATAAAGGAAGGCGAGAACATTTTCATTAGGGCCCTTTAGTTAGTGTAAGTAGAGCAAAGAGCACAAATCTTTAACTGAGTTTTGAATACTAAGTAGATAAAGAAATAATTGTTGGTGAAAAGCAAGAGCTTCTTGTTTTTTTAGGGAGCTGACATCCAACTTAAAAAATGCATATATGTGGTTGATATGGATAAAAGTTTTCAGCTTCTGAGTTCTCTGGGAGAAAGAAAATTTCTTTTCTGTCTGCATTTATAAAAGAATTCAAATAACATTTCATATTTTTAAAATACTTTTAGCTCTTAGTTCTGAGTGCTTCCTCTTTGGACCCTACTTCTGTGATCTCTGTGAAAGTAGGAAAAATAAAGCATTGGAAAAGAATTCCCACATTTGCTTTAGGGAGAGAAAATGAACTTCAGCTTCTAATTTATGAAATAACAACAGTGTGTGTATATATATGTGTGTGTGTGTGTATATATGTGATATATATATATATGAGAAACCACTAACATTAAAATGTAAGAAGGAATTACATTCATGTTTTGTGAAATATACGCATGCTTCATTTGAAACCATAGTGAGGCCTGAAAGCAGGTGTGCCTTCAAAGGATGAAAGCCATCCATAAAATTGAGCAACTGAAAGATAAAATGTGATAGATGACTTTGACTGATCGAATCTAAGAAACAAGCGACCGGAGTAAAAAAGCTGAGTAAATTCAAGTGGCATGAATTAAAAAATTGAAAAAGATAAGACTCGTCAGAAAATTATCAGCATAATTGAGTATTTGACATAGTAGATATTGTTATGATAAACTGTATTTAGGATTCTTTTACTTCCATTACGCTGTTCCTCCTGGTGGATGTGCTCCCACTTTCTCGATTTGTTGTCACAGCTTCGGGCTTCCGAAGCCGCCACACACACCTCTGAGTGTTTTCAGAGGACGAGACAGTTAGAAGTGACAGGGATGAGGTGAGGGCCCCCACCCAAAACATATATGAGACTGCTTTCACTTGGAATGTAGGGTCTTAACAAAATAACTGATAGTTGACATTCGTGTTTTAGAGTTTACGTAGCATCTTTGCAGAAATTACTATTTAAACGTTACTATCGGGGCGCCTGAGTGGCTCAGTCATTAAGCGTCTGCCTTTGGCTCAGGTCATGATCCCAGGGTCCTGGGATCGAGCCCCGCATCGGGCTCTTTGCTCGGCAGGAAGCCTGCTTCTCCCGCTACCATTCCCTCTGCTTGTGTTCCCTCTCTCGCTGTGTTTCTCTGTCAAATAAATAAAATCTTTTAAAAAAAAAAGTTACTGCCCTGTGAGGTCAGTGAGATTACTGCTTTTCTGTTTCACCTTTGAATTCTTCTTCTTCTTTTTTAAGATTTTATTTATTTGTTTGAGAGAGGGTGAGCGCGAGAACACACAGAAGGAGAGGGAGAGGCAGACTCCCTGCTGAGCGGGGAGCCCGACACGGGGTTCCATCCCGGGACCCTGAGATCATTATCTGAGCCGAAGGCAGCCACGTAACCAACTAAGACACCCAGGCGCCCCCGAATTATTCTTCTCAAAAGCCACATTTAAAGAAATGTCTTAGGCAAATAATGTTTCCGTTGCACATCAGTGAGAAAATAGAAACAAGCAAAAATAGCAATAATGTTCTTTATTTTATGTTTCCCTTGTGCCAGGCACTGCTGTGTTTCAGGGATACATCAGAGGACAAGCAGAAACCTCTGGCTTTGTGGTGCTTATATCCCCCCACCCAGACAGACTCACTCATTAACACTTTCATTTATATTATTGTAGGCTTTTTTTTTTAAACACAAACAATCTCCACATATATATTAATTTCTCACAGAAATGATTTCTTTTTTTTTTTTTAAGATTGATTTATTTATTTGACAGAGATCACAAGTAGGCAGAGAGGCAGGCAGAGAGGGGGGAAGCAGGCTCCCTGCTGAGCAGAGAGCCCGATGTGGGGCTTGATCCCAGGACCCTGAGATCACGACCTGAGCTGAAGGCAGAGGCTTTAACCCACTGAGCCACCCAGGTGCCCCGTTCTCTGTGTATAATACATATGTCTTCTATATGGCATCATAAACATTTTCCCATATCAATATTCGCTATAACATGATCGTATATGGGTATGCAGTGATTTGTTTAATCGGTCTCTCCTTATTTGACATTTCAGGGATTTCTACACTTTGGCCCACGTAAATAATGCTGAGCTGAAATTCTTGTAGCTCAATATTTGAATGTGTCCTTAACTAATAAAATCATGCGTTAAAAGATATGTGGCTTTTAAAATAAACCGTTAAGGGGCACTTGGGTGGCTCGGTCAGTTAAGCGTTCGATTGTTGATCGGCGGCTCAGGTCATGATCTCAGGGTCGTGAGACTGAGCCCCACATCGGGCTCTGAACTCGGCACAGAGTCTGCTTAAGATTCTCTCTTGCCCTCCCTCTGTCCCCACTCTCTCTTTTTCTCTCTCTCCAAAGAAATCTTTTAAAAAAATAAAAAGTTAAAGTCAAACAACATATGTATTATAAGTGCAGAGAAGTTCCTTCCCAGAAGGTCTTCTGTTTGTGCTTGGGCTTGTTTTAAATCTCTAGGGAATCTCTAGGTGGCTCGTGTGAAGGCCTCATCACCAACACTGCATGTCATGTCAGGAAGTCTGGTCCAGGTTTATAGGGAACCTTAGGTGCATCCTTTTAATTCAAGTCATTCTGATTACTTAGAAGGCAGAGTTGTTTTTTGTGGAGGAAGGCGTTTAATGTTTATTGGTCATTTGTGTTTGTCAGTACTTTCTGATGTGTGCAAATTGGATTATTAACTCTTTGTCGGGTAAGGTCTGAATATGTTCCGCAGTTTTCGTTTGAAATACAGACATTTCGGGACGCCTGGGTGGCTCAGTTGGTTAAGCAACTGCCTTCGGCTCAGGTCCTGATCCCAGGGTCCTGGGATCGAGTCCTGCATCGGGCTCCTTGCTCAGCAAGGGAGCCTGCTTTACCCTCTGCCTCTGCCTGCCTCTCTGCCTGCTTGTGTTCTCTCTCTCTCTGACAAACAAATAAAAAAAAAAAAAAAAAAAGAAATACAGACGTTTCGTATGTTTGTGCCGGCAGATCTTTTAATTGTTAGTATAGGGATTCTCTTGGTGTTCTTGCCAGTGTGGGTCGGCCAGCTTCGTTGTGCAGGGCCATCCCATGCTTTGGGGTGTCCCTAGTTTTTACCCACTGGCTGGTATTAGCAACACCCCTGAATTGTGACAACTGAAAACATCTTCAGACGTTGCCAAACGTTCCCTGGGGACCAAAATCGCCCCTGATTGAGAACCACTGCTTTAATGATTTCTCCTTTTGATTTCGCTCTTAGATCTTTACCCAAGATCCTGGCTCCAATTTCCGCCTCAGGCATTCTCTGGCTCACATTTCTGCGTGTGTAACTACCCACTGATAGCTGGGGCGACCATATGTCCCGGTTTATACTTGTGTTCCTGGTGTAATTATTAATAATGCCCTCCTTTTCCCCCTCTCCACTGGTCCAGTTTGGACAAGAAATTATATGGGCTCTATTTACAGCCCACCTGTGCCTTCAATCTTTCACTCGCAACGAGAGGTGCTAAAAGCACCTTTGTACCCCAAGGTCTGGCCTTGGGTTCTGGCTTTTGTCCCTTATACATGTGCGGACTGGGCAGGTAGGGGTATCCTCGCTGCAGGCCAGGCCCCCGGGCCTGTGTCTCCTTCACTGTGTCTGTTCGACCCCTGCTGGGCCAAACCGTGGAGCTGCTGGGAGCACAGGGAAGAGGGAGCTTAATGACTCTTCTCCACTGTTCCTCTTGTTAGTAAATCGTTCAGAAACGTTGACGATTTCCTTTGTGTTGGATCTCTTTGATTTTTACAGTCCCCCTGACAGGTCCTGCTTTGCGTGGTTATCACTGACGGCCGGGCAGCTGGTTCCCTAGGTGGGCAGCCCGACCCTTGGCAATGTCTTCCTCCTGTGGAGTCAGAGTCCCCTGCTTACAGCTCTAGGCTGTTGCTCCTAGTTCCCCTCTCTGGGAATGCTCAGCGTGCCTTCTTCCGTGGGGCGGTACTTTCAAGCTCTCGCTTTATAACCGCGGTTAATGAGCATATAATTCTTCATTTGTATCTCTTCCCTAGAGAACTCTCAACGTTGAGACCAGCGATCGCGACTTATTTTATCCTGTCCACCTAGCCCCTCTTCCCCACAAGCATATAGCAGGCCAGTAGGGTGAAATTGCCAAGAGGCATGTTGGGAATAAAGGAATACAGATGGAGGAAGCAGGGGAAAGTAGCAAGAAGTGCTCATCATAATGGTGATCGCAGCTAACACTTACTTTACCCTTGCTATACGCCAAGTAACATCCTAAGCATTTTACATCAGCTCATCTGCTTAAGTCTAGGTTCACAGGATTCCCACCCCCCCACGCCCCCGCCCCACAAATGGCTTTTTCGAAAGATCAAATAAATGATGAATGAATTCATCACCTAGACTTAGCTCTAAGAACCGCTGATATTCTCAGGGACTTTATTTTGGAGAAAATTACAAGAAAGGCACAAAACATAAGTAGACTTTCAGATCTGCGAGGTAGGTTATAATTAGAAAGTAAGTCAGATAAGGGTATGTTATCTCTAGGATCTAGTGTCTCTGGAAATGTTGAAGAGTTTTTGTGAAAGGAAATGAAAGAGATCAAGGGGTGTGAATGAAGCAAGGTCAAGAAGAGACGTGTTTTTTTGTCTGATACTGACAGTGCTTGAGAGACTTTTCATGGCTGAAATAAGGTAAAAAGGAAGAGCTTTGGATAAAAAGCTCTGAATTATAGGGTGGGTAGGGCCACAGAAAATTCACAGCCTTTTAAACTCTGAAAGGAGAAACAGAGAAAGATTTTTCCGTTTTGCCAGTGAATGTGAGATTAATATCTGATGCATCTTTCTCCGTCCTCCCTTTCTGTGATGTCTCTTTTGTTTTGACTATGCAGTCTGCCTTGAGCGATAGGAATTGACTTTCATCTTCCCCCATTGAACAAACGTGGCTATTAAACTTGGTGGCGAGTTCTAGGGGACTAAGACGGACGTTAGCAAACACCAGTGATGTGATTCATAGAACATCCAATGTTAAGAAAAACCAGTATGAGAAATACACTTTTTCCCTGAATGTTGTGATTTGTTTGGCTTTGATGTTTTAACCGATAGGCAATTTGCATTCATTCAGTGGCCCCTGAAGTCCGTAACTTGTGGCTTTACTCAAATGCTTCACATTAGCTACTGCATGAGATCAGATCTGCCGAGTCTTCAAATAGCATGTGGGAAAGAACCTCCAACTAAATGTGTTTTTTATATAAGGCAAATGATGAGCATTACTGAACAATATCCAAAAGAAAACACATTTTAAATGCGGAGTCTCTTTTCCTGAATTTATATAACCCCAAATAGTTCCTAAATTGCCTTTGATTCTCCTCTCCGGAATGATCCGTCTAAGTATTGAGTGAGTTTGGCACTGGTATTCATAACCAAAATAACTCTAGGTGAAGTTGTGCCAGCAGATGCAGAGATGACGATAATGTGAACATGTATTTGTAGATAGTATTTTGTCATTTACACACCACATTAGCTGGCCATTATTTAATTCATTTTATTTATTTTGCTTTTTTTTTTTTTTTTAAGATTTTATTTATTTATTTGACAAAGAGAGCAAGAACAGGAACACAAGCAGAGGAAGTGGGAGAGGGAGAAGCAGGCCTCCTGCTGAGCAGGGAGCCCGATGTGGGGCTCGATCCCAGGACACTGGGACCATGACCTGAGCCGAAGGCAGACACTTAACCACTGAGCCACCCAGGCGCCCCTTTATTTTGCTTCTTATGGCATCTCCATGAGGTGGCATTATTTGAGTGTTGCAGAAGAATAAAATGAAGCTTCGTGATGCCACCGATCACACGTCTGAAAATGGTCACATTGGGAGCAGAAGCTGTGGACCATGGTGGACTCCAGGTTCACTGTGTTTTCCTCCCAGTTGAAATGTCCTGATCGGAGTCTTCCTTCTAGCGGGCTAACTGCTGACATCTTTGCTACTAAGCGCTAAGGGTGAAGGTGTCGTAGTCGGCCTGGTAATACAGCTGCCTGTCGTCAGAGTGGAGGGTTTAAAGCACTCCGCCTTTGGAAAGCTAAGTGCTCCATTAACATTAGCTGTTCTTACTGCTATTAATATGGACCTGTGGTCTGTGTTCAGCCCAGAGCCTCCACGCTTTCAGAATCTGATTATCCGTCAGCTGTCTCCAGTGAGGGTCTCAAGGCAGAGAATGGGCAGGGAAAATGAGTTTCCTCAGCAGACAAAGAGACTTGGGCTCTACTTGCCAACTGCACTATGTGTGTGTGCGAATGAATATACGTATACACGTCTTTCGAGTGTGTGTTTTCCTATATTTGAATTCTTCACATTCGAAAGCCTGGCTACCATTCCGTAGGTGCCGTGGAATGGTGTAGTCGGTTCTGGTAACTCTATGAAGTGCTGGTAAAAATGGCTCATGAATCAAACAGCAGTTGTTGCCCTGAGACATAAGGGAAATAACACCAATTTGGATTTTGGGAGTTACAATTCTTGATTTGTGTCTCTGGGAAGCATGTTGTCATTAGACCTGGTTTGGGGATCTCCGAGACTTGCCCCCTTCCTGGATGTGTCCGTGTCATTCCAACACGAAATCAAGCTGAGTTTCTTCGCAAGTGATCTCTCTTTATTCTTTTTTCTTTTTTAAAGATTTTATTTATTTATTTGACAGAGAGAGATCACAAGTAGGCAGAGAGGCAGGCAGAGAGAGAGAGGGAAGCAGGCTCCCTGCTGAGCAAAGAGCCCGATTCGGGGCTCGATCCCAGGACCCCAGACCAGGATCGTGACCTGAGCCCAAGGCAGACACCCAACCGACTGAGTCACCCAGGCGTCCCTCTTTCTTTCTTGTTTTCTTTCATCTGTCTGTCTGTCTTCAGTTATGTTTTGCCTTTCCCAATAGTCTGTTCATCTGAACCCCAGTAGCCTGTCTTTTTCTGCTGCAAACTGCAGACTGGCCCCACCTCCCATTCTCTAGGTTAGGGGGACTCCGGGCTGACTGATGGCTGATGACACAGATTCAGAGCCGACCGTGTGGCCTGTCCCCGGGAGACTTGTACATTACCTTATCTCATACGCACTCCCTTTGCCTTCGTGACAAACTGCTTTTAAGGTTTAATACGTGACAAATTTTGATGCCTTGATACTCTACAGTTAGAGTCCTTTGATGATTCTGAGTTCCCTCCTGAGCTCCCAGACCCTTGAGAGGAGCAGGAATAGGACTTCGGGTTTCTGGGATGGACAGTGGAGCAGGTTGTTCTATCCGTGCTCTTTAACCCTGACCTTAGAGAATTCTTTGTGTTGCTATTTCCAGCCCCAAACTGCTTCAGGTGAGCAATTAGACCTTTGAAAGTGGTGTGTAAGTGGTTAAGAAAATCCTAAAAGTTCACATTTTCATGACCACCCAGTTCTGTCTTACTGATTTTCTAAAAAGTTTTAGAAAACACTGTTTGGCAAGAAGGGGAAATTACTTACCTGTGTGATTAATCTTAAGGGAAATTTCACTCTGGCATTTCCTTCAGATCCTATGCCAGATTTCTCCCGGAAGCAATGATCACGGAGGGAACAAAGAAATTCTAAAGGATCCAAATGATGGAATGTAGAGATAGGATGAAACAAAAGAGAAAATTTGGTAGTTAATAAGATTTATGCGTCCTTGTAACCTAGAGTGTCCTCATGCCTTAAAATTTACGGTGCAACCTTAAAATACTAAGATAATGTGCAGGTTTAGGTTTCATTCCAACTGAGGTTCCTTTTGGACTAGAAGACATGTACCTGCCAGCTTATCAGAAAGAAAACTAACACTGAAATAAAAATCTTGTAATGTCTCTGAGTGACGTCATCCCGGTATCGCTTTTGGCGCACGTATGGTCGATGGCCCAGAATGTGCTGCTTCCACACGGCCGTCAGTGAGGCGAACCAAGTGAGGGGGGTTAACCGGGGCTGTGTGTTATTTCCAAGGGCAGCTCTCTGAAGCACCATGCCCTGAAGTTAACCATTGACCCCCTCCTCATTGAAACTAACTGGGATTAAACCATAAAAGCACCTAAAGGGCCAGATTCTTAGTCCTTGCAAAAGTACTCGGAGATTTGAAAATCGGGATATTGGTAGAGGACAGAATGTACCAAGCCTGGATCCCCACCACGATTTTCACTTACTCTTGAGTGAAGGGCCGAGTGAATGGCTAAAGAGCTTTTTAAAGAAGCGTGTGGTTAACCTTGGACCATCAGTCCCCTGATTCACGGTCTGCCGTGTTTTCTCACAAGAAGGGCAACGGTTGATAAGTCTTTCAGCGGGTAGATATTCAGCCGTTGCAGCCATCCCTGGGGTAAGTAAAGTGAGGTTGTACTGAAAGGAAAAAAAAATTGACCCTTTTCATAAGCGCTTGCGGAACATTCAGGCTTAAAGACTTGGCCTGAATACCTTGGGAAGACAGGAAAATGTGCCTGGACGAGTTCTCACTTGTACAGAATTCTGTTTATTCTCCGTAGTTCAGGTTGAAATTATTGAGGCAGGGGAAGCTGTTGA
>CM053619.1:4643049-4662444 GCA_028646535.1 Procyon lotor
AAATTCCTGAAGGGAACGTTCATTTTCCTTTGCATCCCTGGAGTGGATTATAGAAGGCGCTGGATGCCACTGCACCAGAGCGTCGTCACACGCATCAGCGGGAGCCCACGTGTACAAAGGAAGGCTTTCCTAAAGGCCACCCGAGGTTGCTGTCTTCTGGCACTGATTTGTGAACCACAGGCTGAACTATTAGGAATCTGCCTCCCCTCCCCCCTTCCTCCCTCCTCTGGGACGCTCCTGACCCCCCAGTGCCTCCTGGGGGCGTCCCCGGGCAGGGACCTGAGAGCTCCCTAACCCGCCGTGTCATCTGCCCTGGCCAGCACTGGCCCCTACAGAGGCTGGACATCTGTAACCACGGTCCTATTTCAGGTAATGAGGATCTTTCAAGCCCCTCGTCTGTGGGAATGTTCAGAGAAGGGGGGTGGGGCGCACTACGGCTAAAACGGAACTCAGCAGGCGGGAAGGCAGTTTAAATAATTCAGAATCGTTCAGAAAACCAGGCTGGGGCTTCCAAGGTCCTGCAGGGGCCCTGTGGTGCCCACGCCGAGGAGGATCAGAGGGAAGGAGCCTTTTAATCTCTGATCTGTATTCCTCGACAGCGTGGACCGTGCAGCGACAATAGGGGCAGGCTTTGTCGTCACCCCACAGACAGAATGGTGACTTTTACTCGTATTGTTCGGGGCAGACGCGCGCCCATTCCCGAATTCAGCACGCCAGGCCGTTGGAGCATATCAAGGGGGACTCGTGTGGGCACGCACTGCGGAGGACCGGGGGCGGCTTTCGGATCCAGGGGCGGTGTCTCGGGGGTTCCGTGAGCCCGTCAATTCCTTTACGGCCTTCCACGGTTACCAAATAACCCCGACGCGATGTTCGCGTCCCTTTGGGGGCAGGGTTGCTGCCAAATCCCTCTGATCCCTTTTAACCCCGTCCATAAATAACGTGATACGCATATATTTTAGTTCATATTCACACACACCAGCACCTCCTCTTAGAAGGGATGCTGCCCCACTGCGAACAGCGGACCGGTGGCTGCCAATTCAAATGCTGATGTTACTGGGCAGAGACAGGGCCTGATGGAAGGAGAAACTCCACCGGCCGTTTATTAGGGGTCCCAGGACCTTTAAAAGGAGTTTGTTTCCATTAGGCACAAACAGACGACAGTGAGTACCCCTGGGGAATTGGAAAGGACAAAGGGGAAGGTTGGACTTCTCCTCTGTGAGCTGATGGAAAAGGAGCTCATGAAGGGACCAGGAAAGAGGGGGCGCTGCTAGATTCTCGGGGCCTTGAGGCACTCGGAGGTCTTGAGCGTGGGGTACGGGGAGCTGTTCGGGAGCGGCCTCACACCCAAAGGCTCTGAACAGATAGATGATGGGCCGCAGTGATGACAACCTGGGGGTGGGGGCGGAGGGGGTGGACAAGGCTGAAACGTGTCCCGGCAAGACACGGGACGTCAGTGAGGGCTCAGACCAGGCGAGGGCAATTGGGGAAGCTGGGGCCTGGTAGCTCCTTGTGCCGTCGTGTGCAAAGAGCTGAGAAAAAGCCAGCTTCGCCGGGAAACCAGGCTGGAAGCGGTTAAAATGATCCAGGCCCCAATGTGGGTTCTTGCTCGCCTCTCTCAAAAGCCCTCTCTTTTGTGCGCCAACTGGAGTACTCTGTTTTGCTCAATGTGCATTTTCGGTTATGCTTCTGCTTAAAATAACATAATTAAAAAAATCATTTTCATAAGAGTAGCATGCTGCTTTCTATGCGAGAGGAAATTGGGTGTGGGTTTGGCTCAGGCCACAAATGAAAGAGCTTTAGAAATCACGGCTTAGCCTTAATGGATTGTAATCAGAAAACCACCACCCCCAGACGGTTCTACTTGATGGGCCGCAAACTGCCCGGGCTCCTACAAAAGATGTAAAACAAATTGCTCTCTTCATCAAGATAAGGTGAACTGGAACAGGAAGACTTGGATTAGTCCGGGGGCTGCGGTGGAACCTACCTTCCTTGTGGGGTAAACACAGAGCACTCAGTTCACGGACTCGAAGGCCTCCGCTCGGCCTCGGCACGCCCCCCGCCCGTCCAGGGCAGTCTGCTGTCTCTGGGACTTGCTATGTGATGAGAGGTGCAGTGTGTTCTCAAGGCCCCCAGCTGGCGTCTGGCCAGGGAGGGAGACAGCACAAAACAGGAGGACAGCCTCTGAAGGTCACCTTAGCTGGAGTGCTTGTGGGCGACACAGAGGACGAAGACCCGAGTCAGCCTTAGAGAGGTCAGGGAGGGCTTCCTGCAAGAAGGGATGGGTAAACTGGGATCCGAAGATGGTGTCTGAGTCCCAATCCACTCACACACACACTGTGCCTCTACTGTTCCTTCTCACCGTGTTTTCTCATCTTCCTCCCCATCGCTGCAGAAGCGGTGCGATTATGTGGTTTAATCGTATCCGGAAGACATGCCTGCTTCCGCTCTTCTAGGCAAATATTTGTGGATCTAGGCGTACGTGAAATACCAGAAATCTAGGAGATAGGTGGCATATCTGGGGGTGTGGTTCTCCGGAGGGCAGCCACTTCCTGGGGTCACGATGCCACAATCCCAGCTCAGAGGCGACACCAGGGGATACGCGGGTGTGTCCGCGGCATTATTTCCTTTCCTCCATATACAGAAAATGGAGACCAGCCCATCTCCGATGCCGTGTGTGTGTGTGTGTGTGTGTGTGTGTGTGTGTGCGCGCGTGCGTGTGTGTGCCCCGACCTGGAGGGAAGCCGCATCCCGCGCCACCCTGCTCTGATTAGGGGGACATATTAATAGCAGGTGGGGCAAGTCTCACCAATGTCTTCCTAGTGGCCCTTTGCAAATACATGCGTTTTTAAAGCCTCTCAAAATATGTATCCGACGTTTTTACAACATACCGACCAAAGGGCCGGGTTGGGGGGGATCTCAACCACCACCACCTCTGCTCAAGTCGAGGAACACTTGTCCACAGCGTCCATCCGTCATTTTGTTGGCAAACAAAGCCAAGGCAATTGCAGCCTCATGGTTTCCCGAGAGGATGGAAACAAAAATCTTCAAGTGGGAGCGCTGAGTCCGTCCCTGTACGGGCTCTCCCCAAACAAAATTCCTTCTGGAATGGGGTTCAGTGGTCTGCTTCCTCTGCTGCCTGGTGGGCGTGCATTCAACCAACCCCTTCCCGCCTCGACCCCCAAACCCATTCATCGTCCTTCTCTGCTCACCCATGGTCTTGAAAAAGACAAAGAAACAGCTCCGGTGAACCGAGGTTCACCGACGTTCTGGGCTGGGGAGGTCTGCCCTCCCCGGTACAAGAGGCTCCCTCTAAACATGGCCCTTGGTAGCGAGTCTGTTCCCAGACTGGTTGTATTTATGGAAACTGAGGCCTGGCTGGGGGAGCAGGGCCAAAGCCAAAGCTTCACGGTCACAGATCCCAAAGCCTTCCCTTTGAGGGCCAATACAAAGGAGCCTGTGCAACAGGTCGGCTTCCACCAATAGACTTCGATGGCGCCGGGCATAAAGGGAAAAGGGTGTGGGGCCAGTTGATCAACGGTGTCCTGATGAAAGGCAAGGCTGCAGGTCCTCTGAAAACGGGGACCGGGGTGGGCAGTGACAGCTTGCCCTGGAATCCTTTGGAAGTGACTCAGGAATGGAGAAGAGGCCCGGGGAACGGGGGCCCAGGCGCTCTCCTTCGCCCCCCCAATCCTGGTCCCCACAGATAGAAGTCACCCGAGGCTTCTATCTGAAGGGAGACCGAGGTAAAGGAAGCACAGAGCTCCGACTCTGGAAAAAGTGCCCCTCCCCCCTCATTACTTATTTCCCTCTAATGAAGTTTAGCTTGGGGCACCTCTGCGGGTTCTGCAAGAAATCCCAACGCCCCGTACTCCCCCAGCTCACATCTGAGGGCATTTCCGTCTCCCTTACCTGAATACTAACACGTTCCCTACACAGTACTGACTAAACGTGCATCTGGTACCAGACACTGTGTTGTCTGGAGGCTACCCTTCCAAGGCATTATCATAACTCCCTCGGGAAGGCACTGGTCAGGCCCCCCTAAAAGCCGAGATCAACGGGTCAACTCCGGGGCGCGCTAACTCAGTCGAACCAGAGGCGGCCTCCAATTACACCGCTGTCGGTCCTGGGTCTAGCAACACGTTTCTAAGACGTTCTTTCTCAGCCTTTGGTGGGTTTTGTCTAGGAAGAGAATACGGGCTCCGGTATGGTTTGGTTTGCTAATATTCCCATGAAAATGTTCCTTGTGCACCCTGTCTTTATAAAAATATCATCCGTCTTAATTAATGCAACCCTCTGAGGCTAGTTACGGGAAGAGAAAAAAAAAAAAAAAAGATCTCACATAGAATGAACACAGACGCTCACTTTCAAGTTTCATTTCAAACTGAACCAGTGTTCTAGAGGGAATCTCTGAAGGTGCTTGGGTTCAACAGCGCGAGGTGCTTAGGAAGGCCTCGATAAATATTTGTTGAGTGAGCGAGTGAATGGAACATTCCCTGTGTTCTATTCTCTTTTCTCATCCCGGGATAAAGGAGGTAAATATAGTGAAACAGTATTTAACATTTTGTGGTTTACCAGCCGAGGCTAAAAAAACCCTCCTTCTCTTTTCTGTTACTAAAACCATCCATCTGCCAAATGTCACTTGCCGATAAGGGCCCTTGGCTGGGTCCTCATTTGTAACTGAATGTTGGCTGACATAATTAATGTTTACCACACAACAACATTTGAATTACAAACCAGACTGTCACTCTCGTCCATTGCACACGCTCCCAAGACCTGGGATGGGGTCAGATGGGGAGAAAATGACCAAATAGAAACAGAGCCTTTTTAAAGCTGGGGTGGGGGGTGGCGGGGAGGGGGGGGTGATGGGGATGGGGAGGGAAAGAGAGAGAGAGAGAGAGAGGGCTTTGGAAAGGAGGAGGGGAAGTACTTTACCCTGAGGCCTCCAAGATAAACTAAAGTCATCCCTGGAGGTAAACAGTGTTGAGAAGCCTAATGCCTTTGGCTCCAGGCCCTCTCCGAGCTGTCTGTCTACTGCCCGCACTTTATCGCAGTGACCCCATCCCTGGGGCCCCTCACAGGTCATTTCTCTCTCTGCTGTCCTGGGCCACACTGGGGGCCAGAAAGAGGCCCTCTTGGTTGGCCTTCCCAGGTTTGTTTTTTGTTTTGTTTTGTTTTTTTTGCTCGTAAGCATTTTTACTGTTTTCTGCTAATAGCGGTTCTGTTTAAAAAAAAAAAAAAAAGGCAAAATAATTAGGCAGGTGAGAGAAAAGACCTAACCCCGCCTCTCGGAGGGAAATGGACACAGGTACGTTCCCATGATGATGATTACCTTTATGGAGGTGCCGGCCACAAACGGGGCTTTCTGAGCTGGGGCCCGGGGTGTGACAACACAGCCCCGCTGGGGACAGAAACCCCACCGCGGGCTGTTTGTGCAAAGCTAGCTGTTTCCAGCTGGAAAAGCATCAGCATTAATAGAGCAGATACCAAGAACTCGCACTGGTGTAGCCTTCCCGGTTTCCATCTACCGATCTGTTTGTCTCCCCTCCCTCTCCAGGTGTTGGGGTACCTACAGGGCCGGGCAGGTGCACTTGCTTTGCACCCACGCCGCCCGGGGGTAGTAGCTAGAACAACGAGAAATGCTTTTCTCACTGTCTGATGAAGAAACAACAAAGCAGTTGTTGGGGGGGAGAGGGCATCAGAACCCCATGGGATGTCCTTATGCTTATTTTAGGTTTTCATTCTTGACTGGAGAACGGAAAGCAGCGTAATCTCTCTCTCCAGTGCTCAGACCCTCTGGAGGTCTTAATTGGCCCTTGTGGCCACCACAGAAACCACAAAAAGATCTAGATGCTGAGAAGGGGGAAAAGTACTTTAGAATACTAACATTTCCTTACTCTGCAAGCCATCTGGGGCCGTCTGGGATGCAAATCGTTTTCTAGGGCTACTTATTTTTTTTTTTTTTAAAGATTTTATTTATTTATTTGACAGAGAGATCACAAGTAGGCAGAGAGGCAGGCAGAGAGAGGGGGGGAAGCAGGCTCCCTGCTGAGCAGAGAGCCCGACGCGGGGCTTGATCCCAGGACCCTGAGATCATGACCTGAGCCGAAGGCAGAGGTTTTAACCCACTGAGCCACCCTGGCGCCCCTAGGACTACTCATTTTTTTATCTTTCTTCTCAACTAGACAGGCTCGGAAGCCTGTCGCCCATATGCCTCAAGCTCTTCCTCTCTGGTCTTGCCGACCAACTTCTGGGCCCAGGGAGGGGCCTTTGTGGAGGTTCCCACAGTCTCGGGGTGACTAAGGGACCACGATGTCCATGTTGGGTATCTGACGTCCTGGCTAAAGAGCCAGGGAAAGAGGCCATGAGGGAGTCAAAGGCATGGATGGCATTCAGTGGAGTGGGCCTCCCTTCACACACACACACACACACACACACACACACACACACACACACCCTCATCCTCTCCCACCTGGAGGTTCACAGGTGAACACAAGCTGCTCTTTCAAAGGAGGACCTGACGGATGCTTCACTAAATACTTGAGGGGTGAAGGCTAGGGAAGGCAGGAGGACGGAGGCCAGGCCCAGGACAGCTAGAGGCCCCCTACTAGAAGGGGCAGGAGGACACAGAAGACACACAGGGCTTGGGAGGACCAAGGAGGAGGGCTCAGCAAAGTACTGCTTTCCAACACCAGGGAGAGCCCACCTCTGGTACACTGTTAGATAATCCCGAACTTGGGGCCCTGCTGCTCTCCTGCTTAGACCTGCAATGGCTCCCTAGTGCCTTTCAATAAAGGCCGAACTCCTCAGTGCCCAGCACAGAGCTGGTCCTCCCTGACACGTGCGTGAGGAAGCAGGCTGATGAGCTGAGTGGGTGGTCCCCCTGCCTCTCCTGCATCCTCTCTCCCTTCCCATCAGTGCAGTTCAGGGAGCACTTCAAAGACTTTCCTATTCATACGCTCTTCGGAGGGTCAAACACAAAATGATCTGGGGAGCCCACAGCAGGGAAATATGTGGGGCCACTTTTTGTCCTAGCGGGGCACTTCAAACAAATACGTCCCCCGGAGATAAGAACCCAGACAAGAGCCCTTACCTCTGTGAGGGACACAGACGACCCCGTGAGCGCATCTCAAACAATACCATCTGCTCCAATCCTTAGGTATTTCCAAGATACCCTGACAGCTAGGGCTTTCTCTGGCTCTCTGGTCTTCTCAGGCTGGTGGTTCTTAAAGTGGCCCCTGGACCGGGGGCATTGGCTTCACCCGGCAGCTTGCTAGAAATGCAAGTTCTCAGGCCCCATGAATCGTCATGGGAACGTACCTGTGTCCATTTCCCTCTGAGAGGCGGGGTTAGGTCTTTTCTCCCACCTGCCGCCGCCTGCCAGGTGATTCCTGAGGTACGCTCCAGTTTGAGAACCACTGCTTTAAAATCTGGGGAGACCACAGGTGCAGTCTCATACGATGCCCTGGTATTTAAAGCACGAACTCCCAAGGAAGATGGAACACATAGGTTCATAAGGACATCAACGTGTCCTTCTCGGCAGAATTGACCCGTGAACTTTCCGCGAGGATGGAAACGCCCTGCCTCAGTGCCATTGAAATGGCAGCTTGTGGCCTTGAGCAGCTAAAATACGGCTCCTGGGACTGAAGAACTCAGTGTTTAAGTTTATTTAGTTTACACTGAAATTTAAATAGCCACAGGTGGTGGGTGGGTGTCCCAGTGGATGGTATAGTTCTAGAAGGTGACAAAACTATATATATAATCTTATGCAACCCAGTGTCTAAAATCCGAGCGATATCAATGTTGAAACTACATGCTCTCAGGTTCTACCTTATTTCTTTGGATCGCTTCCTCCTTTACAGGCCGAGCCACTATAGGCTGAGGTTCCGTAAATTATCCGGCAACTGACCTGGGATTAACTTAGTTTTGTAAAATGGAAGGTACTTATTGACTGATTGACTCATTCATTCAACTGTAATCAGAGATTTGCTGCTTATCTCAAGTTTGCTCTAGCAAATTAATGTCGTGAACCTTTTTTTTTTTTTTGGAAGCAGTTTAAAGCATTATGTAAAGTAACACTCTGTAAATCTGACAAGACTTCAGGTGTAGGACTGGACCCGGTGGGTGAATTAGAATTCGGGGGGTGGGGGGCAGTAAACCAAGCCGTGATTGTGTGCCCTGCCATGAGCCTCTAGGATTTGAAGAAAAAGGATGTAAATACAGCTCAACCGTCAGAGGAACTTCTCTCTGTGGGGACACCGATCGGTTTCGGACGGCTCTGCCTGATGTCAGGGTGAGTTCAGGTAGGTGATGGGGTCTCCTTTTTCAAGATAAACATGCATTTTTACCCTGCAACCTAAGTCTGTCTCAAACATCTGTCCCTCACTAAGGAATCTGTATTATAAATAATTGAATTTGGATTACGAAGAGTATACCCCAAATTAAAAAAAAAATTTATCTTAAATATGACTATTAGCAGTTTAACCAAATCCACTGTCCCCAAACACTAAGGACTCCTGCCTGAATGTGTACTCCTAAGGGGGAAGATGTTTGCAAAGTTCTTTCTTTCTCTGGCCTCTGGGGATGCAACTCTAGCCAACACACTCTGAGGCTCAAAATCCTCTCAAGGGAACGGCCTGGGAGTACAACAAACGCCTCAAACCCTCAGCAAGAATCTAGGTGACTGACAGAGGTGACCAAGTTCTGCATGGCCTTGGATCGGACTGCCCCCACCTATCCCCAGGGACCAGTTTCCGCAGGGAAACTCACCTGCGTCCAGGCTGTCATACTTGGCCCCAGCCATGACTCTTTCTGGGGGTTCCCAGAGAGAAGAGGTAGTTTGGGGGGGGCTGGCTCTCTTAGGCTGGGTTTGAGGAGCCTGCATAAGGTTCCAACACTCCTGGCAAGGTGTGGGGCTGTGTCCATCAGATAGGCAGGTGACCTGGGGCATCACATCACTACAAATGGGGGTCCCTTTCAGGGGCCCCACTTCGGACGTTTGGGCAATCACTAGAGATTTCTGGAGAGGTACAGGGGGGAGAGCTAGGTTTTACTGGGGCCAGGGGAGGCAGACATTTGGGTCCAGACTTGGGCTCCAGGCAGAACTAGGAGGAGGAATCCCACCCAGGAATTTGGTGGTAGGCAGGCGTGCTCTTTAACTATAAATTCCAAATGACGGGGGAAATTCATCTAGTCTAGGGATATCAAACGCATGCTTCCCACCTTTCCCACCCTTGCCCAAGACAGCCATCACTGAGGATCCAGCGGTCTTTCCCACAAAGCCCAGTAATGATTACAAATTGCTCAGGGTCTGCAAATCACCAAAATCTCATGACCTTTCTCGATCTGTACGAATCCATCTACGAAGAATACTTAATAATAACTCACTTAATCCTCATGGCAACCCCATGAGAAGGGACCGCGTGCGAGAGGAGGAGACTGTAGCATAAAGAAGTCTAGAAGGTTCCAAAGGGCGCACGGCTAATGAGAGGGGGAGCAGGGCTTGGAACCGGGGCACCCCTGCTCCAGAGACCACTGGCTCATCACCACCCTGCGGCCTTGGCCCCCACATGGACGAGATTCTGGCTTGGGGTTTTTTCACAGAGCAAACGAGTGTGTCGGTTCTAGAATATTCTCTTTGTAGATTCGTGAAACTCCCAACATCTACAGGATATTAAAATCGTTCTAAGGGACGATCGTGCTAAAGGTGTAAGCGTCTTTGTAAGCTTGCCAAGTCAGAGCGTAAGGGCTTTTATGAAGAGCTTCAGAAATGTGGCTTACGGGGCAATGGTTTATGGTCAACTACCTTTTGATCTCTCATGTGAAAAATATGTACTTACATATATTGCAGGAAACCTCACCACTTCCTTCCTAAGGGTTGGTCAAAAACACTAATTACCTGGCTAATTAGACTGTGAGGCTTCCCTTACCCAGGGTAAAAATGAGCTATTTTCACCCCACAAATTTCGTGGTGACCTACCACCAAAAAGTAGATGTGTTTCAATGGTTTTATTGTAGACACCATGAACAATTTAAGCAAATCCTATAAAAATAAATTAGAAACTAATGAAAATAGGTCTGCTCCTTCACCAGAGGGTGGGCGGGAATAACCTGGCTATGTGGCAGTGAACAGCCCAGGCAGGGGGCTGCTCGCCAGGGAGCATCCGCTTGCAGAGCAGAGCTGGGGGCCGGGTCCCACACCCCGTCCCCACGATGCGGGACACCCCAAAGGGCTCATCAGCCAGCCCAGCCTGATTCGTGATTTTTAGGTACTTGCTTTTCATTCCACCTGTGAATTCACTGCTTTTCCTGTAGTCTTTCCCCCAGAGATTCCCCGCCGCGGAAATCGGACAAGATCTCCCCTCCCTCCGGCTCTGCATTCCCAGTATGAGACCGCCGCACCCGCCCCATTGCCGAGAGAACGAGTACTGACTGCAATGGACCCGCACGGACTCGGGCTCCGGGAAGGCGATGCCGCTGACCAGCACGTGCTCGCCGGCAGGGGACCCATCAGACGCGGGGAAACTCACCTGTGTCCAGGCTGCCGGTAGCTGCGGTCCAGCCCATGACGGGCGGCACGGCCCCGACCACGGCGCCCACCCACGTGTTGGCGATGCTGATCCTCTTCAACGGGGTGTAGCAGCAGGTGTACAGGAAAATGTTGAAGACCCCCAGGGCTCCCGTGAGGGGGTTCACCCCCCAGGTCAGGAGGGCGATTCCCGGGACGGCGCAGCAAGTGGCGAAGGTCACAGCGAGCAACGGGCTGAAAAAGAGCAGCGAACACAGAGCCACCGTTAAGCACGCGGTCAGCGCTGCGGGGGCGGCCCATCCCGCCTGTCCGGCGGCAGCTCGGGGAGGCCCCCGGCTGCCCTCCTCCCCGTGATGCGGCATGCAGCACCCGCTCTGCGACACCTAAGGTCGGGGGGATTGTGTGGGCAGGCGTTCTGGCCGCTCCTCCGGCACCTGCTGGCTGGGAAGGAAGTTAAAGAGTGGAGGTCAGAGGGCCCGGGATTCCACGCGGGCTGCGGGATGCTGGGCTGGGGTTTTTTTCCTTTTTTCTTTTTTTTAAGGTTTTATTTATTTATTTGAGAGAGAGAGTGAGCAAGAGAGCGCACAAGCCAGGGGAGGGGCAGAGGGAGAGGGAGAAGCAGGCTCCCGCTGAGCAGGGAGTCCCGAGGTGGGACTGGATCCCAGGGCCCCGTGATCAGATGCTTAACCGACTGAGCCACCCGGGTGCCAACACCGGGGTCCCGTTTTACAGTCAGTGTGGGGGAGGTGACGGCTACAGATAAACCACCTGCAACACAATACTGTAACATTTGGGCAGAAACCAGTGTCTTGATTCTGAAAGCCCCTCTGCCCCTGTATTTATACTTTATTTAAAAACATCAGGCAATTAGCAGTAATAGAAAAGGACCCTATGTCTGGGTGTATCTATCTGTAACGAATGACAGGCTCAGCAAGGGGCAGGCGCTGAGCCAACAGCGAAACACTGGGGGACTGCTCCCAGGGGACAGGGGGCTCCCAGAAGAGTTTCCTTCCATGCCACAGCTGGTTTCAGAGACAAGGGATTTCCCAGGAAGTCCTACGATGTTATACATGCACAAGACTGATTCTCATCAGAGCCCACTTTTTTTTTTTTTTGAGATTTTATTTACTTATTTGACAGAGAGCCGGAGCCAGAGCACACAAGCAGGGGGAATGGCAAAGGGAGAGGGAGAAGCAGACTCCCTGCAGAGCAAGGAGCCCGATGCAGGCCTCGATCCCAGGACCCTGGGACCCAACTGAGCCACCCAGGAGCCCCTCAGGGCTCACTTTATAAGCTGGACTTAGTGTGGAATCTTGTGAAAGACTTTTTTGAGAGTGTGGATTAATTGGATCTATAAATTCCTGCTTATTTGCATGTTCGTTTCTTTTTTGTAAGTAAGTTTCCCGACCAATGCTGTGGAACCGGACTCTGGGTTCCATCTCACAACCCTGAGATCAAGAGTCAGATGCTTAACCGACTGAGCCACCCAGGCGCCCCTATTTATTCTTTCTTAAGAAACCCAAGCAGGTCCCTCAGGGAGCCTGATGTGGGCTCCATCCCAGGACTCTGAGATCATGACCTGAGCAGAAGGCAGACCTTTAGGCGACTGAGCCACCCAGGTGCCCTGAAAGGGGGAGTTTTGATGGAGAAAAGAACATACGCTGATACATCGTTTCCAAGGTGCTTATTCACGCAGGCTCCGTAGGAATGGTGAATTTCCGCCCTGCCTCCTGGCTACCTCTTCTGGAGCCCGGGGTCCCTGGTTTCTATGGCAGTCACTTGGCCCCATCAAACTTTCATCCTGCCTTTCCTGACAACTCCCACGGGTGCCTCTGCTCCTGCCAAAGAAAGCCCACGACCACACTAACTGGCCCCAATCTCCAGATGAAAAATCAGCAAGATGGCATTGTGCTGTCACATCTCACCCATGCCCAGAAAAAGATGGCCAAAAAGCAGTGAAAAATGTTACAACTGTTGTCCGTCTTGCAATAAGGTCATTTATAGCTTATAAGAACAGAGGGGTTTTTCTGTTTGTTTGTTTGGTTATTGTTTTTTCCTATGGGACTGTAAAAAGCGAGTTTTATTTTGGGTGGCAGAAAAATGTGGCTCATAAACATTTTTATTTTTCCTGAATTGGACCTTGTGTTAAAAAAAAAGAAGAAGAAGAAGAAAAAGGTTGTTTGCTCCTTCTCCCGGGTCTGTGGAAGCCAGTTGGATTCAAAGGTATTAGTGTTATGAAAAGCCCTTTTAGAAAAGCACACATGAATTTAATTTATTGAGATAGGCAATTTCACATGGAAGTTTAGTTTCTGACCCTTGTAGGCATCCCAGAAAATCACGAGGCTTAATTTTGGTGTTTCAGTCTGTGTGCTCAGGGGCACAGATGGAAATTGGGGAGATTGACAAGCTACATATGCAAAAAAGGAGGCTATTTACTCAGATAGCCTCTACCATCCCCGGCACCTGGAGGCTCAAGGGACACATTTTTCCTCCTGGTACAAGGAGGCCTGAATCGGTGAACTTCACGGTTTTCTCACATTATGAACAAAGGTACCCCAACTGCAAACTTCCTGAAGTTTACTTTCCTGTGATGCTTTTGTTTTCCTAAAACATCTACTATAGAAGTATTATCTGTTCTTTTAAGAAAATTTGGAACTACAGAAGAGGACAAATAAATTCTAAATTACTCAGTGATACACACTGATTTATATTAACTTTTTCATCTTTTTTTCAATGATATATCTATTTAAACAGTAACAGTAAGGTAAGGTTTTGTTCCTTACTTTATTTCAATGTATTTTTTTTTTTAAGATTTTATTTATTTTGACAGAGAGAGAGAGAGAGAGATCACAAGTAGGCAGAGAGGCAGGCAGAGAGAGAGAGAGGGGAAAGCAGGCTGCTGCCGAGCAGAGAGCCCGAGGCGGGGCTCGATCCCACGACCCTGAGATCATGACCTGAGCCGAAGGCAGAGGCTTCAACCCACTGAGCTACCCAGGTGCCCCTATTTCAATATATCTGAATAATTTCCCTGCGCCACTCGGAATTCTTTTGTACCTTCAATAGCTAATAGTGGCCGACGTGATATATCTCTGGTATATACCACAATTAACTCAATCAACATACCCCTTCTGGACACTTCATATTTTTTCCTTTTTGAAATGAGAAATAATATGGGAATAAGTCTCTTATAGACAGACTATTGTTCATAGTTCTGATTAGGATAAATTCTGAGGACAAATTCCCAGACGTGAGATAGTAAGCTAGATGACAGGAACATTTTTAGGGACTGGAGTGGTACCACCAGTCTATACTGTACCCCAGAGGGTTTAGACTAGCTCACCCTCCCACCAGCAGTACATGAGAAAGCCCATTTCTAGAAACTGTATCAACTGGGTATGGTGTTAAAAATAAAACCAAAAACATAACAAAGAAAAACATGTTTATTCAGGTAAGATTATTCCCATTTCAAAACTGAGAAACCAAGACTCAGATGACCTTTTTTCAAAAAGCTTTTTAAAAGATTTTATTTACTTGACAGAGAGAGAGAGAGAGATCCCAAGCAGGCAGAGAGGCAGGCAGAGAAAGAGGAGGAAGCAGGCTCCCTGCTGAGCAGAGAGCCCAATGTGGGGCTCGATCCCAGGACCCTGAGATCATGACCTGAGCCGAAGGCAGAGGCTTTAACCCACTGAGCCACCTAGGCACCCCTCAGATGACCTTTAGACAGTGAAAGTGATGGGGTGCTGATCCCAATGTACAGTTGAAAATCTGGGGGCTCCTGGGTGGCTCAGTTGGTTTAAGTGTCTGATTTTTTATTTCGGCTCAGGTCATGATCTCAGGGTTATCAGTGAGATCGAGCCCCGAGTTGGGCTCCATGCTGGGTGTGGAGCCTGCTTGAGATTCTCTCTCCCTCTGCCCCTCACCCCACCACTTGCATACTCTCTCTCTAAGAGCAAAGTAAAATAAAAAAAGAGAAAATCCATGTGTAACTTTCGACTCCCCCCAAACTTAACGACTGATAGTAAGAACTGGGAGAAATTCCTTTGTACTATAAAATGCAATTTGCTGGAGATGAACTCATGCAGAGATGATTAGCGCCACACATGGTATTTTAAGTGGATGCTTGCGACACTTGAGCTTACCACAAGGGCAACGGGAGGCAGTTATGAAATTATTACAGCAGTTAATTTTATGTGGTTATGATTTGTTTACCTTTCTCTCTACTCAAAAGGCATCATGTACATTCTGTTTCTGTGTATAAGTTTTGATACATTTTAACTTCTTACCATAGATGTGTGTATATTTATGATAGTATAAGACAAAGTAGACTAGTATCTACATATATGCCCGTATTCATGACATACCTAACTTTTAAACTTTTTTGAAATTTCTGTGCAATGCAGTTAGTCTGTTGTTTTTTTTTTTCAAAGTGTTGCAGATCTCCAAAAAAATCTTCTAAGAGATTTACTGAAAAAAATCTGCATATATGTGGACTGGCAGAGTTCAAACTTGGGTCATTCAAGGGTCAACTACACAAGTAACTTGGAAACAGGATCTACACTCAGACTTATTTGTTGGCTTACTTATTTAAGCCAACGGATATGTGGGGGCACACTGCTGTAATACGACTTTACTGACTCTGATTTCTTGGGTCTGCTGGGGCTCTGGGTTAGCTGGAGTCTTTGGGCTATTGCTTTCCACTGGGAGCCACCTCCTATGGGCTTCAAAGCTCCTTTGGTTTACCCCGTTGTAGAAACAGCCTAATTTCCCACTGCATTTCCTGCGATGAAAACAATGGGAAGCACTATATTAAAGAAAAAACAACACAACGAACCATGGACAGAACGAGGATATAATGTGGGGAGCAAGACAGAGACGATCCTTGTCCTGGGGGCACTTACGTGAAGTGAGACAGTTAAGCGGATGAGCACTCTGGGACCACTAATGGATGGTGTGCGGGTATTGGGGGTGGGCAGGGAAGGATTCCAGCAAGAAGTGCTGGGTGGGCGGGAGAGGGTCTGGAAGGACAGAAGGCAGTGTCTCGGGCATGGGGTGCAGTGCAAGGGGCGGGAGGTGTCCAAGAGCCCCGGGAAGGCCTCGCTGAGACATCGATCTGCACATCGCCTCTGGGCGAAAAAAAGTTTTCTCTGCTTTTTCAATGGTGGGGAGAAAATGATCAGATGTGCTTTTCACAAGGAACCCTCGGGCTGCCCTTGAAGACCAGCAGAGACAGACAAGCCTCCGCTCCCCTCACAAGAGAAGTTCGGGTTAGGCATTTTTTGAGGAAAAGGATGGCGATCCAGGTGACCACTGCAGGCAGGAAGAGCGCTATCAATGGTGATGGTTCTAGGATGAAGAGACTGGGTCCCAAGTGGCCCCGCGGCTATTTTTTCGAGTCTGATTTGAAATGAAATTTTTAACCATCATGGTGATATTAGAGTGACTTAAAATTTAGTAGTTTTAATAAAGAGATCTATTTCTTTTCCTTTTTTTAAAGATTTATTTGAGAGAGAGAGAGAGAGCGCATGTGTGAGCAGGGGGAGCGGTGAGGGGGAGAGAAGCCAACTGTGCCGTGTGGAGCCTTAAGTGCCACTCGCTCCCAGAACCATGAGATCACGACCCGGGCCGAAATCAAGAGTCAGATGCTTAACCCACGGAGCTACCCAAGTGGCGCCCCAAGTTTAGCCATTTTTAAGAAACAGATCTATTTCTGATGCAGAACAGGACTAGTCATGTGTGTTCCTTTCTCATCTCGGTTAAACACAACTATGATTTTCTGCCTTAGTACACATAAAAGCCTCCGCTATGTCTCAAAGACTTGAAGGCTAATTTTGTTGAAGACTGACTTCTTGTTATTCTATTTATATATTTATTTTATTAATCAATTCATTTATTTGACAGACAGAAACAGCGAGAGAGGGAACACAAGCAGGGGGAGTGGGAGAGGGAGAAGCAGGCTTCCAGCTGAGCAGGGAGCCTGATGCGGGCTTTGATCCCAAGACCCTGGGATCATGACCTGAGCAGGAGTCAGTCGCTTAACGACTGAGGCACCCAGGCGCCCCTGACTTCTTGTTATTTTAGGTCAACAACTCAATATACTCTTCCTCCTACTCATAGTGCTCAGCCCTTGATCAAAAAAACCCATCTACCCATCTGGTCTCTCCCACTTCTGGATGGGTCTTGGAAAGTATCCCAAACCTGGAGAGAAAGACACACACACACACACACACTACCCAGTTAATTCCCTTTTTGTCATTTACTCTTTAAAGTTTAAATTTTTTTCTTAAACATTTTTTTCCCATTAGTCCCTTTGCTCCTTTTATCATCTAAATTCCTTGGCCGGTGTGGCTTCCATTGCTGCTTTGAGGCCTGATTTCTAGAAGCAAAATGAGAAGAAAAGCCAGGCAGGCGTTCTTGGGGTTCCCTGGGCTGAGCTAACTCTCCCTGCTGGGGCCCGGGGTTCTGTCGGAGTGTGGTCCCCAAACCACCCCCAGCAGCAGCGTCACCTAGGACTTGCTAGGGATCCAGATGACCTGGAGGCTTGCGGAAGTCTGAGACTCGCCCCTACACCATTACCAGTGCGCTGTCTGGTCCCATCTGGCCTACATGTGGCCAAGCCAACAGAGGCTGAGTCTACCGAAGGCCTCCCTCTCCACCCCACCTCCGGGGATGACTGCAGCTGGCCTGGGTAGGTCGCCCACGTCCCGCTGTCTTTTGATATATGTCTCCTGACAGATTCTAAGTGGAAAGAACACAGGGCAGCATTCTAGCTGTCTTCAACTCACTGAGGAGCTGCGGCTACATCGCTCTGCCTCTTGGCTCCATCCACCTTGATTGAATCCCCTCCTGCTGCTAAGTGTTTTCGCCCCCACCAGGGTGAGATGAAGCCAGCGTGTCGAAGTCTTGATAATCTTGAGGATTCTGGGTGACAAGTTTCTTGGGGTTCACTGTACTATCACTACTGTTGCGTCCCCTGGAACATTTTCATACCAAACATGTTTTTTAAGATGTGTTCATGTTCTTTTTAGTAGTAGCAAGATATTCTGATTTCCACATAGGAGCGTAACTAACTGAGCACGGTGGACAGCAATCAGGTGGTTTGAGTTCAAGTTCTGGCTTGAACTAGCTACGTAAAAGGGGGCAAATTATCTAACCTCTCCGAACCTTAGCGCCCTCAACTGTTAAATCGGGGGGCGTCTTAGGGCTCTTTCGATGGCCAGGCTGAAGCTCACATCAAAGGCTTCCACAGAAAGGCTCAGGAACAAGACCGTGCATGGGGAGGGCAGGGGCTCGGGCTTATTGAGCTCTATGATCTTGAGTCAATTATTTAACCCGTTGGTCTTAGTTTCTTCATCTGTAGAATGGGAGGTACTTCAGGGTTAAAAATTAACAGCAGGAACGTAAATAAAGCACTTAGCACAGTGCTCACCAAATGAGTGCCCTGCATTCACGCGGTCTCTTGTGCATTTGTTTCGATTTCTCTCACTGCTGGTAGGGTCAGCCGCTAGGCTAACTGTGGGTATACAGCAGTGAACAAAACAGACGGTGAAGTTTAGTCTCAAAAACAAGGTGGATGTTCAACAAACCCGAGTACGATGAATTCTCAAACTGTGACATCAGCTACAGGAAGAACCGGCAAGATGAGACAGCACTACCTAAATAGAAAGGAGGCAGAACTGAAGGTGGGGGTTGATAAACTTGCAGTAAACTGTTCCCCCAATTTAATTTCTTCAAACTTAACGAAGACATGCAGATATGCATTAGAATACAAAAAACGTATGTAGACTCAAGAATGGCATCTCTATCGTAAGTTATAAAAGTATGATGGTTGTGTAGAATTTTCTTTTTGTTTTTTAAAGATTTTATTTATTTATTTTTAAGAGAGACAAAGAGAGTGAGCATGAGTGGGGGGGGAGGTGCAGAGGGAGAAGCAGGCTCCCCGCTAAGTGGGGAGCCCAGTGTGGGATCCTGACCTGAGCCGTAGGTAGACGCTTAACCGACTGAGTCACCCAGGTGCCCTGTGAAGCATTTTCTAATAATTCGAATGGCAAAACTTTTTATTTTCAATAACTTAAAGAACTGAACGTTATTGTATCAAATTACAAAAATAAAAATAAAATAAACCAGCACTAGGAAAAACTAAACAGATTGCATGGAAAACATTTTTTTTTTTCCTCTTCAAATGTTGGTGCTCTTGCGTACTTGCAACACTAACGGCCTTTATGAAGGAGAAGAGTTTCATATTCCTGCAAATGGTTGTCACCAGAGCTAACTGACATGGGAAAGATCAGCAAAGCACATGAATGGGGTGTAATGGTATTGCAAACAATTTCTAATTCTCAATAAACTGGAATAAAGGGATGAAGAAGGAAAACAGCACTATGGGGGGAGGTAGGATGGTGGCAGAACAAAAGATCTAGTCATTGAACTAAAACGATTTTTTCATATTCATTCACAAAGGCAAATAGGTTCACGGCTCATGCCTAGAGGTGAATGATGATTTATTTCCAAACTCATATCCAAAACTGAATTACATTTCAAATTGAGATATCTTTCTACTGAGCATGAGTGCATGGGGTGGGGGGGGGGGCTTCTCCTTCTGCCTTTCCTGCCCAGGGCTACTTCCGAAAAGAAACGACAGACTAGAGGAAGGAGAATCTGTGTGTACATTTCTATGAATTATTTATTCTTCCTTTAAAATACTGTATTTCTTTGTTTACTAACCACCAATCCTTACTGGCTGTACTGAAGGGGATTTTCTGTAGAAATTGGAAACAAATGAGAAAAAAATATGCAAACTTTAATTTGATGACTATTTATTGCACTTAATAATTTTTTAAAAAAGATTTTATTTGTCAGAGAGAGAGAGAGAG
>CM053619.1:4662944-4703148 GCA_028646535.1 Procyon lotor
CCCGGGTCATCTTGCAAACAAAAGATGAAGGTTTAACAAGACTAATAATTGTGAGGCAGTCTGTCTCTAAAGGACGGGCGCTGCCAAGGCCACGGGCGCCCCTCCCCGGATGCACGGGTCGATGTGGCTTTTGTGGGTGCAGGAAAGGACCATGCTGGGCAGAGTAAGATGAGCTAGGACAGTGGCGGGCCTTTATCTGATCATCATTAGATGCCTAAGGGCCGCTTGCTGGGCTTGTCCACCATTCCCTTTGGTTCTAGGTTGATTCTCAGGGAAAGCATGATTTCCCTGCAGGAAGGTGTAAGCACCTCCCTGTGATCTGGCCAGTGGCACGGGCAGCTTCTAGCTTTTGGGATGGGTCACAGGGCTTGCGTTTGCTCTTCTAGAACAACTCCACCCAGATAAAAGCACTTTGGATACTTTAAATACAAATGCGGCAGATGGCTTTATTTATATCTCAGAAAAGGAAATCAGGTATCAGTGGCTATGAGATTTGTTATATGTTTTCATCGTTCTTCGCAATACAATGGTATTTTAAATTCACGGAAGAACTGAACGGCTCCAAACAGCTAATACTAAAAATCATTTTTACATAGACTTCTGACTGGACCCGCATTTGTTTCCTTTGGGTCTTACTGAATATGTGTGATTACTCGATCCACAAGTTACCCCAATACATTTTAAGCTCTGGGAGGGCACAGCCTATGGAAATAGGAAGAGAGGATTCACTGACTTAAAATCGTCAGTAAAACCACTTGGTTCTTTTTTTTCTTCTTGCTAGCCCCTGGATTTGAAAAAATATATACATTTTAAAATGCCAGTTCCAAGGTGTCCAGGAAGTAAAATGTTTAATTATTAACCATTAGTGATATTAAAATATTTATATGCCTTTTAGTTCTACTTAATTGAATTTGGTAGAAAGGAGAGTAATGGGGGTAGTGCTTTCCCCGGCAGAAAACAGCGTTATCAGTTTGTCTGAAAAAGTAAGGCTTCAGACAGAGCTTTCTTGGGAGACCCTATATGGATTTGGCTGAACTCATTTGTGTTAATGGAATGTCTTCATCCTCAGCCACTACAAGTGAAACAAGTCCGCGTTTCAAAATGGAATTTCATAAAGAAATCCACTGCGTGAGCTACTCCCATAAGAGACTGGCAAATACTAGATCCCTTTTAAGGGCTCTGTAGTACATTTTGGGGAGAGTTGAAAAGTACTGTGCATCCAAATCAACATGTCCCTTTGTGGGGGTGGGGGTGTTATTTTCACCTTACAACCCAAGGCAAAAAAGACTGGGACCTGATGCAGGATAAATGAGCAACAGAATGTTCTAGAAGGCGAAAGAGACTTCTAGTCCCAATTTTACCTGATCTGTCCACGAACCAGAGGTCTGTTCTTTGTCCTATTCATGTTTGAATCAAATGGCACCTCGAAAAACTGCAAAAAGATTGGAAAAAAAGGAGATGTTATAACATGAAACAATTCCTCTCTTGGGCTTCAGTTCTCTACTTTCGTCCACAGTAAATGTCATTTTAATTTTGATCATACGAACTCACACTCTTGGCACTTGGAGGAAAATTCTCGGGGAGAGATATATTTAAAAATTATATGCAAAAGGGGGGCACCTGGGTGGCTCAGTAGATTAAGCTTCTGCCTTCGGCTCAAGTCAGGATCCTGGGGTCCTGAGATCCAGCCCTCCATTGGGCTCCCTGCTCAGTGGAGAGTCTGCTTTTCCCTCTCCCTCTGCCCCTCACCCTGCTCGTGCTCGCTCGCTCTCTCTCTCTCAAATAGACAAAATCTTTTTTTTTTTTTTAAGATTTTATGTATTTGATCAAAAGAGACACAGCGAGAGAGGGAACACAAGCAGGGGGAGTCAGAGAGGGAGAAGCAGGCTTCCCGGAAGCCCGATGCAGGGCTTGATCCCAGGACCTTGGGATCATGACCTGAGCCGAAGGCAGATGCTTAACCATCTGAGCCACCCAGGCACCCCTCAAATAGATAAAATCTTTAAAAAAAATTATAAGCATTAATTATTTAGAACATGCATGGTTTCGCCTTGATCCACTCTGAAAAACCACAATTAAACATACAGTTACTTCCTTCCGAGGAAGTTAATTGTTGCGGGTGTAAAGCTTTCACGCTCTAGACAATTTCAGAACCTTGCACACATCCCCAAGCCTGTGAGTCAACGAGCGGAAATGGGCCACTGAAGTCAAGGACCAGGGCTGAGGTAATGAGGACCCCAGATGAAACCGTACACAGCCAACAAGGTGACGCTGTGACCAGGGGCACCACCTCTCTCTGCCAGGGGCACCTCCCTCTTTACACCTGTGATCCCAGCATCACTAACGGCAGCCCTCCTCACTCTCGAAGCAGCCCAATCTGCACGCTACACTGCTATGGTGACCCTAACAATGAGGTACTGGATCTGCTCTCCAGAAAGGGGTCGGCAAGCTCGCAGGCCACGTCCGGCCACCTGCACCTGCTTCTGTATGATTCACGAGACGATCATGATTTCTTGTTTTATTTTTTACACTTTTTTTTTAATGACCAAAAAAAAATAAATCCAAAGCAGAGGAATACTCTGTGACATGTGAAAATGACAGAAGAGTCAGATCTCAGTGTCCATTAGCAGAGCTGTGCTGGAACTCACCCACACTCGCCATCTATGTTTGCCATGGCTGCCCTCACACCCCAAAGGCTGGGACAGGTAGATGCAACAGAAACCTATGAAACCTAGGGGCACCTGGGTGGCTCAGTGGGTTAAAGCCTCTGCCTTTGGCTCAGGTCATGATCTAAGGTCCTGGGATCGAGCCCCGCATCCGGCTCTCTGCTCAGCAGGGAGCCTGCTTCCCCCCTCTCTCTGCCTGCCTCTCTGCCTACTTGTGATCTCTCTCTCTCTTTGTCAAATAAATAAAAAATAAAATCTTAAAAAAAAAAAAAGAAACCTATGAAACCTAATATATTTATTCTCTGGCTCTTTACTACTGAAAAAGGTCTGCCAACCTTTAATCTGACGGAAAGACCAGGATACAGATGATTACGTTAATGTGCACAGTGCAGTGAAAGAGAGATGTGCTAAAATGGGCTCTGAACCTGCCGGAGAGGCAGGGAGGGCAGGGCAAACACCCTTCAAGCACTCTTAAACAGACTTCAGGACTCAGTAGGATTCAGATGCTTTAAGGGGACTGGAGGGAAGAAAAGAGCAGTCTAGCTGAAAAGGGAAACATACAGAAAGAAAGGCACGGCGGGGGGGGGGGGGCATGAGGGGGGTGAATTTCATGATATGCTCCAGTACCTAGAAAGAGTTCAGGATAGCCCAGAGGTTAAAGGTCCATGCAGGGAGGGATGAGGGTTACATTTCGGCGTTACCAATGACTAGGGGCTATGGGACACGGTCTGAAAGCCAGTTTCCTCGTCTGTGAAATGAGGGGTAATAACATGCAACTTGCAAGGTGAATGTGAGGATCACTAAGATACGGATATACAGCGTCATGCTCGGCGTGGACCAAGTGCTTAATAACGATTCGCTTAACTATTACCATCCGTGTCGCTGGATGGCTGGAGACGATGCTCCAGAGGTAGGGGAAGAGCCAGACCATGGAGAGCTTCACACGCCATGCTAACACGTAGGAGATGCATTTTGGGGCAGGTCACTATGACTGCCACTCGGAAGATGGTGTTGGCTGAAATGGCCCGGGTGACAGATGGTGAGGGCCTGACAAGGCTGTGGCAGTGGAGATGGGAGAGAAATCAACATCCTGCTTTACCCTCCAGCCCAACAGCCTTTTAAAGTGGCCTGGCCATTTACATTCTGACTTGCAGCGCTGAAGAGCTCTACTTCCAGACACTTCTAGAACTCAGTTCTGGGTCCTCTCCGGTGGCAAGGAACCACAACCGTCCCGGGTGCTTGCCAAGGACACAAGGAATATGGAATGGCTGGCCGAAAAGGTAGTTACAAATACCAGCTGCGGTTCTGTGACCAGGAGCAGAAACAAGGAATCCGAATACTTTTATTTTCATACGATCGTATTCGTATATATAAACCTAAGTTTTTAGTCCTCTCTCCCGTTCTCCTACCACCGAATGTATGCTGACAGTGTTTCATCTCGTGTCTCGGAATTTAGACTGCACAACGTCAGGCGGACCGTGACCCAGCTTGAAGAGGAAGGAAGGAACATCACCCAAAGACGCAGAAGGGGACTGGCGAGTTTTGGATTAGTGCATGTTGGGTTGTAAGAGGGATCATTTTCATCCTGTTTGGCATAAACTCAATTTTGCCATCACCTTTCTTGGAAGCTAACGTGTGTCCGAGCGCTAAGCTGACAAGGGGCGAACCATGATGGAGGTTGGGTATGTGCTGTGTCAACTCAGTTAACCGAGAACTAGCCTGCCCCACGGTCCCGTGCCTGCACAGCTGGACGTTCAGGGGAGCCACAGAGCTGGCCCGGGGTGTGAGAGGTGAGTCTCAGCCGTGCTCACACTCCACAGCTGAGGGTCTGCTGGCCGCCCTGGCGGCCTGGAGGAGCACCACGGCTGCAGTCAGTCCCCGAGCTCGTCCACCTCTCTCATGCATGCGGGGCCAAGGCTGTGCGCTGCTGCTTGGAGAAATGCACCCGCTCTTCGGTGGGGTGCCTGCGTCATCCAAGTTGTGGGCTTGGAAGCAGCTAGAGACCGACACATGTTCTGGTTTGTTCTGAGGAGTTTCAGCTCAGCCTTGTAGATCTCAGGGGACTCCCCCACGCGTGTCTCTCTCTCTCTCTCTCTCTTTTAATTTTAATTCTTTTTATTATCATATTTGCGCTTTAATTTTTTTAATTTATTTTAAAATTTTTTCTATCATATTCAGTTAGCCGACATAGAGTACGTTGTTAGTTTTTGATGTAGCGTTCAACGATCCATTAGTTGCGTCCACCACCCACTGCTCATCCCCACACATGCCCTCCTTAATTAATGCCCATCACCCGGTTACCCCGTCTCCCCACCCCCCTCCCTTCTGTAACCCTCAGTCTGCTTCCCAGAGTCCAGAGTCTCTCATAGTTTGTCTCCCTCTCCGATTTCTTCCCATTCAGTCTTCCCTGCCTTCCCTGTGTTCTGATCAAATCGCCACACGGGCTTCTTCTCTGTTACTGTCAACGGTGCCACTGTTTACAAAGTATTTAACTTTGCAATATGCCTGTCTTATCTGGAGTTCTGAGTGACCGGCTTCTTGAGACGCACGCATTTATGATTCTTAAAGAGAGCTATGCAAATACTCACAAGTAACTTATTCAGTGAACCACCAGGGCAAATGAATATGTGCATCTGTAGATTGTATTACGTTCATTTTGCAATGATTTATAAGTGTTAAAGAATTCTTCGCCCCTGAAAGTCCATATTCTTTATTGAACTAGTTCAAGTTACATGTAATTAGAATGTTCTGTCTGTTTAAACTCCCTCCCTAACCCCGACATTCAAACACATTCTATAGGTATTTGAAATAATCTTTCCTTCATAACCTATTAATTTAATTTCACAGGAGTAATGAGGACTCCGATTACAAGCCATGTTATTCAAACGCTGGTAAGGTGTTATCTAATGGAACACAGAGACTCTTACATAAATAACTATTTGCGCAGTTCTCACGTCTTAGTTCAGGAGCCCTGTGAGTGATTTCATCTGGATGAAGGAAGGATAGTCGCTTGTCGACGTTTCTGGCACGTCTGCCATCCAAAGACGGGGTCTAGAACTAACACGAGTGTGCAATCCAACTGCAGGGTGTCAGAACTCGGCAGGAGCGTCTGACTTCCACGAGGGCTTACATTTAGCAGGATGAGCAACTTCTGGGCAGAAAGACCGTGGGAACCATCCAAACCAAGACCGATGGCTCATTTCAGTGAACGCTCAACAATCCTTCCTAGCCCCAAGGGACCAGAGCTCATTATGCCACTTTATTCCGTTTTTCATGCCTCTTCTACAGTGCCTTTCAGTTAGGTTTACTGCTTTCATTTAGATATGTAAAGCACATCTCCGAAACGTAAAGCGTAGGATAGCTGGATGAGAAATTTAAAGACTTGGGGAACCTCTGGCTGGCTTAATTTACTCACGTTTCCTTCCTGTGCTTTGTAAGCTTTTCATAAGGTTCTTATCATTTCAGCTGGCTCCAGCGACTTCTGAACAGTGAAGTAAAACTCTTGCAACTTGTGTTAAAACGAAATACAAATGCACTATTGCCAGCCCTTAGAATATACTGTTCCTATACCAACTACTTCGAATACCGGCAGAAGTAATACGCACTGTAGTGAACACAGTCTGGACAATTGCTCAGGTGACAGTGGTTCTCTCGGGGGCCAGGTTGTGCCTGACCTGCCTTTGGAAGGCTCAGATCATTGAGTCTCAAATGGTCCTATAACCCAGCATCCACACCTGGACACAGTCATTGGCTTACTGAGTGGGTATCTTATTCGAGCTGGGGCGCTAAGAATCCTTCCTCGGGTTTTATAAACTAAAGCCCAGGAAAGTATGTCCTCCCTTCTCTTATGTTGTTTGTGGCCATGGAGCAGAGTAAAGGGAAGTGGAGAAGAGACCCAATAAGGATTCCCGGGGTCCAGTTACCTCTTGGCCCTTCAGTCCCAGCAACACTGTATGGGACTAAACCTCTTGCCTCCAATGGCCCTAATACATGAAGACTGGAAAATATTTCCAACGTAGAGCAGTGTATTATGCAGAAGGAAATAATACTTTGCTTTTTCCTTCGGCAAACAGCCTATTTTCCATTTATGCTCATTTTCAAAACAAGTTTCAGTCTCCTTCCTTGCAAAAGTCTAGCAGTCTTTCGGAATTCTTTTCATCTTAAACCTTTTCCTTTGTACTCAGCTGCCCTACCTCATCATCTTCCTTCCAATCAGTCATATACCCCCGCCAGCTTCTTCCCCTCTAGAGAGCCTGTGTTCGGTTTTACTCCCTTAGGCCCCTGGAGCTGCGGAAGGTAGAAAGACAACTCAAAGTGGTACAAAGAGAAATGGAACTTTCCCTCTTACAACAGGGCGGTACCTGCTGTTAGGAATGACTACATTCTGTTCCACTGTGATTCCGTCTCTTTCCATTTCTTGAATGTACCTGGCATATTCCTGCTTGCAGGCCCTTTCCACGGAGCAGCCCGAATGGCACCGGCAGCCTCGGACTCCCACACTTCTGGCAACCCAGGCAGAAAGCTGATTTCCTGACAGCTCTAAAAGAAAAGTCCAGAACCATCCTCACAGCTAGGGGTGGAGGGGATTATCCTACGAGCAGAGGAGGGGTGTTGGTGGAGAGACACCATGATGCTCTATCTCCCTCAAGCAGCAAATGTTATCTTCTCTATAGGAAAGAAAAATTGTATTACCAGAAGAAAGTGGGAAGGTGTCAGGCAGACGGAAGCAGTGAAATTATTTATGACTCACTGTAAAACGAACAACCCCAAATCACTTCATTTCACGCGTCATCCTTACAAAGTAACATGCCTACGGCAGAAAAGGTCTTCCTTGTTTAAGTATCAGAAAGGCATTAATCAATACGAGAATAGTAATTTATGTTAATCTGTGTCTCATCATCACTTTGGGAATGAATTTGATAGTTCTATTTAATACTATAGCAAACAGATCATTGTTTTTGCCTCATGCTCACATGCTGAAGGTACAGGACACCATCCCACCATTGTATAAATATTTATTAGATGCCTAATATGAGTTATTATACCATGCTTTCACCTTAGTCATTATTATGACTCCATAGAGATGATGCTCAGATATAAAATATACCTATTCATCTTCACAGATAATGCGTACTTAACGACACTCCTGACTTTCACGAGCGAAAATGACGCAGATACCAAGAGCGGAGAGAAACATAACCTGCCCCGCGTGATGAACTTCCCTATTCTCTCTGATTAATTAAACCCTGTACAAAAAAAGAAGAAAAAAATAGCTGTGTTCTAGAGATGTCTGGAGAAGTCAGGCTCAGAAAATACTGACTTTGAGGACAAGGCGCAACTTTTTCTTTCCCTACGCCGAATCATGAGAACAACACTCTTCATGAGACTCAACAGAGAAACAAACAGGCGAGCCTGGCAGAGAGATTGTCTCTTCATCCATCTTGTCAAAGTCGTCAACAAGTGTTTGTCAATCCAATACAGCTCACAGCTTCCAGGGTCCGAGATAGTGTCTCAATCAATCTCAGACCAAGTTAAAAGGGATGCTGGAAAAAATAAATAATAAAGCACAGGGAGAGGCCCCTTATCCAGCAGGATTCCATGGGCCATTTCTTTCGGCTTACCAATCAGCTAAGACCCCCAGTGAGCCATTTCTCCTACAATGTTCTACCATACCTAGAGTAAACAAGTTAAGCAAGGCTCCTTGTTCCCATGGCTTTTTCCCCAAGAGGCCTCTGCAACAGCCAGTGTATGTGTGCCTCAGAAGTGGCTTTTCACCCCAGGTGGAGACGGAGCAGTGTGCTCCTCTAAACACGTGACTCAACCCATCTATCTCTTACGAGGCTGTATGTCGAGGCTTTGCCCTTCAAGGAAAAGAACAGAAAGGCCTAAAAGGTCACCCGGCACTTAGGCGAGACCCAAAGTGCCACATCCTGTAAGTAACAAAACTCAGAAAGTCTCATCAATTCTGACCAGCTTCAAAAACGGGGCAAGGGGTCACCCCTTCCCCTGCCTGAGAGACCTCGATTTGTAACACTGCTTTCTGAAAAAAGGTGGAAGGAACATACATCAAAATATTTACAAGATTTGTCTCTGGGTAGCGAGATATGGGGTGATTTATTATCCTTTACCCTTCTGTATTTTACAGTTGTCTATGAAGACCATGTGTTTTCTACTTCGGGAAAAAAAGATAATAAAAAATTCCTCATAAATGATACAGATTGTTTGGAGGGACCCTCTTTAGGTTAACTAATCAAGAATGAACTGATCTAGCATAAAACCCCCACTTATGGAGCCTTAGCCCATTAGAACTCCTACCCCCCACCCAGCCCCGGAAAGAATCACAGGAGGACAAAACGTTGATCCTGAGCATTTCTCAAGTACACCCCCCACCCCCCCACCCCCACCCCCACCCCCCGGCGTGGGTTCAGAGCCTCTCCCTGAATTCCGGCGCCCCACTTCTAGTCCCCCAGGTTACAACAGCCTCCTAACCACCTCCTGGTGCCAGGAGGGATCCCGGGTACTAATGTTTCACACAATGGCCAAAGCGATCTTTCCAGACACAAAGCGGGTCGCCACCAGCTAGCCCTCGGAGCCGCCTGTCCACGGGTGCAGGAACGCAGGCAGCCAGCTCCGCCCACCCCCGCATGCACCCCCTCAGGCCTACGCCGCCACCGCCCCCGCCCCTGGACTTGCTGCGCAGCGCCCCGCAGTCGGCTCTTCCCTCGAGGGGGTGCCAGGGAGTCTGGGGGGTATGCTGGAAAGCCAGCCCTCCCCACCGCAAGTTCACGAGCCCGGGTTTCACAGGGCTCTTGGGCGCCCTGGCTGGCCGGCACGCCGTCTCCCGCCACCTCAGCCTGCACCCCTCTGCAAGGAGCTCCCACATCTGGCCCCTCTCGGGCATCCGCGGCACCTCCCTTCCACCACCTCCTTTCCATGCATGGCATCTAACAGGCACCCGAGGCCTCCTCTCCAGGGCTGGTCCCTCAGGCGAGGCTGGCGATCTCGGTCCTTCCCACCTCCCAGGAAAGCTATCCATCAACCACCCCTTTTCTTTCCAGCATATTCAGCTTGCAGCTTTTGATTGGATTACCCCCATCTGTACCTAAACACGTTTAATCTCCCCCTCAGCCCCACATACCCCCTGAGGTCACTACCTGATTTGAGCACAAGATTAGCATCGGGAAGAGCGAGAGACAACGGTCCCTCTTGCGAAGAGAATATTCGCGAAGTTGGGGGCCCTCATCTGAGCCAGCGTGATCAGTAACAGGGGGTGTCCAGGGTGAGGTTAAGAGCCCTCCAAGACCTCCAAATAAGCTCAAAGGAATTTCTGCTCTAACAGCTGCTAAGGACTATAATCCCATCTTTGCAAAAAACCATTTTTAAAATAGTTTATTCTAAAGTCGGGAAGAACAACAAATAAATGCACTAAAGCCCACTAAAGGCTATTGATACGAACAGACATTTAGAATGCAAAATTAAACACACACACACACACTTTTTAAACTAGGGCTTCAGAGATGAGAAAATCTTTTCTCAACTAGAGCTAAATATTTCATCCTACTCTAATGTGGACACAAGGCTATCGTATTAATAGATCCTTGTGGATCCCTCCAGAACTGTAAAACAAAATAGGCGTGCTTACCGACAACACGAACAGTGATAAAATAATACGACAGGAGTCTGACCTCGGAAACAGCTCCCTCAAATACCACAGAGAGTTTAAATGCCCCCTTTAAAAAAAAAGAGAGAAAGAAAAAAAAAAAAAAAGAAATGAGGACATGACCATTTTTTCAAAAGGCAAGAAATAAGTAAAATCATCTTTCCTAGTACTCCGGGGCAGGAGAATGGTAGGATACTCAGAAAAGGAAAGGTTATATGGCACGCAATGAAACTGTCAGGGCCACAGCGGGTCAACTCTGGCTGTAACAATACATCTGGTCACAACGGGCCGGGGCGAGGGGCTAGAGAAATCATTAAGCAATCTGAGAACTCCCCAACAAAGAAACTGTAAAATTCTGAACTATAAAGCAAAGGAAACACACTTAATCCCTCAGGAGTTGCAGTATGTATTTCAACTGGGTTATCCTTTTCCTCCTAAGGACGCAGCAATGCACCCGAACCTGCACTGATACAATATACCCACTGTGCGCATGTGGGCACAAAGCCAGCTTGCTCTAGCAACTCCTAGCACCTGTTGGTTTAATCCTCGCATTGCTGCGCAGCAGAGAGAAAGGGAAGGGGGGGAGCAAAGGGGAGGCGGCAGTGGGAGGGGGGAGGTGCGGAGGAAGGAATGGGGAAAAAAATACATGCCCCGTTCATTCTGCCTATCGGAGAATATATACCTTTGAAAAAACAGCTAACACATTCTTTCTGTAAATTTTCAGTAACATGTTGAAAGCTTAACACGTTTCTTCTAAGATTACAGTTTATTTTTGAACTTTGGAGAGACTGTGTGCCTGAAAAGGGAAAGGATATGTTTTGCTAGGAGACACCAACTTTCTGAGCAAATGTTATCTTAGCAAAGTGACCCGAGACCTCTCCTTTTCATGACCCTCCCTGTTCCTTCCACCTCTGCCATCGTGTGATGGGCGAACACTTAAAGAGGATTTCAACTTCAGTAAAATTTCTCTGCTGCCTGCTTCCCATACGATCCTAGAATATTCTCTTCCCGATTCACTACGAGTTCAAAATAACTTACTAAAAAATCTTCATGTTTAAAGCAAGTGTAATACAAAATGTGCTTCTTTGTGAATTTCAGTTTAAAAAAAAATTGTACGGCAAATTAAAACAATGACTATTACATCAAAATAATAGTAAATAAATACGAGAAATAACAATGCTTGCATCAAAGGATAAAGACAGCACCTAAAATACACTGGGACGTTTTCATAGAGGGCTTAAGGAACTGTTATGCGGTGGTCACTAAGTGACATACTTGTGACAGATTTTACAATTGTTCCTGTTCCTATATATTCCACTGCTGTCCCTTCAACCTGATTTATGGGAAATGCTTTCATTCTGAGTCTGATACGTTCAGAATATACGTCCAAGTGGATGAAACGGCTGAAAATTCCTCTGCTAGGGCTAGACATTTGTCACACACAGTGCACAGGACATTTGGGTAACAGCCCAGAACCCTCAACAGTTTAAGTATGTGGCTTCTTTCCTGAAAAGTCAAACAAAACTCCATAATAGGCCATAAGCGCGGTCACCGTGTTCTGCGAGGTGTCTGTGCACACACATCACCTTCCAGAATGATCTGAAAATAACAAAGGGGTCAATCCACATATAAAATATTTCCAGTCCCCCTCTAGTTGGGACCAAACTGGTAAAAATGTTTACTTTCCTAAGACCTGTGGCTAAAAATTCCTACTTACGAGGAGTTGGTAAAAAAAAAAAAAAAAAAAGAAAGAAAAGGTATGGTAGGGTTCAGAGATTCGCTTTGAGCTTTTCAAGGGTGATATTCTTCAAAACTTTTAATTTAATGAATTAAAAATAGCATAAAGAGAACTTCAATATTTCTAACTTTTCTGCCAAATATCAGTTGGACCCCAGAAAGCAGGCAACATTTCAAAATGCCTATGAATTACAGTAACTGATTTGTGACTATGAACTTATTGGTAAGATTATACATCTAGGTAAGTGGCATTTGGTCATCAAATCCCAATGTTTAAAGAATTATAACAGATGTAATAATGGTGTGTGGTGAAAGACGGTAACTACAGTTAAATTGTTGAATCACTAGGTTGTACACTTGAAACTAATACAACACCCTATGTCAACTATAATAAAATTACAACGATGTAAAAAATTAAGTATTTTTTAAAAATAAAGAATTACAACAGATGTACGGCTCCGGTCTGCATCAGTTTTGTCTCAGAGTCAATTCTTAGAATATCAGGAATACACACACACACACACACACACACACACACACACACAAATTTTCTGTTCGCACTACTTGTGTAAAGTAGCAATCTAATTTTCTGACAAATATGAGTTAAAGGGAGAGTGTTAATGTCTTAAAGAAATTCTTCGAAACAAAAAAGGTTTTAGTTTTTACTGACTACGTTTCTTCCTAGTTTCTTTTTAAATTCTCCAGTGGGAGGGCAGTTTTCCTATGAGATGCCCGTCCTCCCTTTCTTACTCCTGGTTAAGGGGAGACACAGGAAGGCCTGGATGGGCCCCATACTAGCAACGATGATGGTAAAATAACAGAGGATGAAAAGCTGGCTCAGGACTAAATTTTAAACAATATTCCAAGTCATGTTTTACAGATAAAACATTTAAAAACTTAACTGAGGACATTTCTCATGAGAGATGTCACTTTAGAAATGTCACATGGTTCTCAATTTAATTCAATCTTGTATTTAAAAAAAGTCTTCCAGATCATGTACTGCTTCTCTTAATTAAGAGGAAGGCAGAGAAATTCTCAGGTCTATGTCCCAGGATGAAAGGTTAAGTAACAACCACCACGATCGCTCCCACCAAATCTATAGCAAATAAAGGTAAACAGACCCCTGATAATTAAATTTGTAATGACATAAAACAATGCTGGAGAATAAATGTCTTTATAAGAAAATAGTCTGCAATGCCAAATTGTCTAACCATTACTCTATTTAGCTTAGCCTACACAGATAGCAGTGACTTTTATTATGTAGTAAGAATAGAATAAAAGATCCAAGCTTTCTTATACAAGGTAGGCTTTATAAGTACAATACAAATTAATAAGACAAATCGCATTTTGGAGTTGGGATTTTTTTTTTTTAAGATTTTATTTATTTATTCATTCATCCATTTATTTATTTATTTTAAAAAAGATTTTATTTATTTATTTGACAGAGGGAGAGATCACAAGCAGGCAGAGAGCCCGATGTGGGGCTCGATCCCAGGACCCCGAGATCATGACCTGAGCTGAAGGCAGAGGCCTTAACGCACTGAGCCACCCAGGCACCCTTGGAGTTGGAATTTTGTTAACTGATCTTTAACAGATAGATAAATTAGTACTTATTTATTAAAATTATAATAATAATATTAAGTAAACTTATTTACTTATTTATTCAGAACTTATCAGGTTTGAAAATCCTAGATAATATCCATGTGTGTGACTTTTTTTTTTTTAAGATTTTTATTTATTTGACAGAGAGAGAGAGAGAGATCACAAGTGGGCAGAGAGGCAGGCAGAGGGAGAGGGGGAAGCAGGCTCCCCCCTGAGCAGAGAGCCCGATGTGGGGCTCAATCCCAGGACCCTGAGATCACGACCTGAGCCAAAGGCAGAGGCTTTAACCCACTGAGCCACCCAGGCGCCCCATGTGTGTGACTTTTTAAAGGAATATGTGAGGAACAGCAATAAAGCAGAATCTAGTTTAAATCGATATAAATATTTTTCAAAATGCTAAGTTAAATATATTTGAGACATCGTTTCCTTCATCACTTATCATAATGTGATGACTTAAAATGAATTCTATTAAAAGTTTTCTTTTAAAGAAAATACCACCACAAGGGAAGGCTTTGAAAGCTGTGGGACCAAGAAACCATATCTAATGCTGCAATTAAATGAAGAACAGGCCTGCTGAAGATTATTGGCCACATATATTATACATTTAATAATCTAAATTCTGTATGGTCTCGTAACAGGTCAATGAGATTACTCTTAATATAAAAGCCTTAAAATTAAAAATAAAAACATAAGCAGGAATATGAAAATGAGAATATATTATTTCAATATCACTTATAAGTGAAAATGTTCTTTACAAAGGCAATGAGAAACTCTACATTTAATGATTAATGATTCACTCTAAATTTAATTATAAATTAATGGTTTAATTTATAGTTTACTCTTTGTTTCAGAGTGGTGGGTCTATGGTTTTTTTGTTCTCTTTCCAAAGTTTTCTTTTATTACAATAAAAAAGGAGAGAAGTAAACACAAAGAATAAATTACACAAATACATGTGGCTATATTCTTTAAGAAAGGATTTGTACATGGTTTGGGACGATTTGAAAGCAAAAATGTTACATTACACTTCCCAAACCACAGTAAATCTTTTAGGTTTTCCAAAAACACATTAGAAATGTAAAATGCTCACCACAAATGCTTTGGAAGATGAGTCAGAAGGTGGAAGGTCCTTACAAAGATCACAGGTCAAAGAGACTTCCAGAAGAAGCCCCTTTTATAAAAGTTTTTTTCACTTTGGGGAACACTTTTCCAAAATGATATTTTCCAGAGCTTGATTTGTTTATGTGTAGCTGCAGCTTGCTAAGTCCACGTTTCTCAGACTATTTGTTTTATGTTTATTATTACTGTAGCATGCTCTAGTTGGTTCAAGAATTTACAGACATTTAGACCAGCAGTCCAGGCCCTGATCAAGTAAATGTTACAGGCTGAAACCATTTTTGATACTAAGTACTAAAGGCAACAAAGGGATGGTTCCTCCTTGGTTTAATAAGGCTTCAAATGTGCACATCTGTAGCTTTTCCACTTTGAGTCGGGATGGTGATGAAGGAAACATTTAAGACTGCAATCAATACACAACTTTATTTTATTGCCAAGAAATCCCATTGGTTCATTTGGGCATAAAAAATGCAACTGGGCTGTTTCATTTGAAACTTTCTTATGTAATTCACTGCATTTCTGGTAGGTCTGAAGTACCATGATCAGCATTTGAAGGATGAGGAAAAGAAAGTAAGTAACCTAGGTCGAAAGGTTTGGGTTCGAATCCAGACAGCCAGATTCCAGAGTCCGTTTTTAACCCCTACCCCACAGACCATTGAGCATTTCATGTTTGAGCTCAGGAAATATGATACTTTAATATGAAATAATAAGAGGCAGTATGATAGGATTCACAGAAATGCACATTAATATCTGCCAGTAATGAGTCTGGCGGAAGGACAGATTATAATTCTCAAATTATAGTACATTTGGTACTATATGTACTGGTACATTCAAAATCTGGCCCACCAGGCACAGGGGTACAAAGCAGTTGAGAACTTGGGGCAAAAGTCTATGTTTACTTATGTGGCTGGCACCCAAGACCTGTAGGGATGACCTTCACAAATAATTCAAAGAAGAGCAGTCTTGCCACCAATACAGCGTTCAGCCTGAGGAGGACCACGGTGAGAACACATTTTTAATGACTTTATTCTTTTTCGAAAGAACAACTGGTATGTGTACGGGTCATACAACCCCTTATAAATTATTAGACAGAATTCCAATATCCAACAACACGGACTTAGTCAATGTAAATTTTGCATGGTCCATGTAACGGCACAATCGATAAGAGTTTTAAAAACTTTTTCAAAGCAAATAGTTTTAGTGACCTGGGAAGTTCATGACTCGGTGTGGAAAGAAGAAGTCAGATTATGGCACGTCCTATACAAGTATGTCAATTTGCGGGTGTGTACTGAAAAAAATTAGACAAGAATTATAAAGCAACATGGTATTATTGAGTGATGTCACTTCCTCTGTGAGGAAACTATTCCTTTGTCTCCTTTAAGGATCATCTCTTTTAAGAAATAGTTGAAAGAATCACAATCAGAGTATTGAGATTGAGTTTATTTTAATGTAGAAGATCGCTAGGTTGTTAGAAATATGTTGAAATACATTGAATTGCCTCTGTCATTCAAGAACATTCTGGAATTTTTTTTTTTTTTTTTTTTTACATTTTGGAATTAAAGAGCTTTGATAGAATTAAAAAAAAAAGCCAACAAACCAACAAACAAAACAGAAAACAGGCCATTTGCTACAGGACATGTCAGTTAGTTTAGACTTACAAATTGCATTTAAAACTGAAAATAGCAATGATTTCCCAATTTGGAAGAGATTTTTTTCCTTCCAGAATGTTCTGACACAAATCCTCCCTTCCTTTTGACACTCAATATGGTAGACTTCCCACTCCACCTTAATGCTATTTATTTTTCCTCCCTTCATTATTTACTGTTTTGCCAGTGACGTATTTTAGAACTTCTTATGGTCTCACATAAGCATCCTAACCGTGATGTTTTAATACTATCCATCCAATTTTCTGTATTAAAACATTAAATATGTAATAACTTGCACAGGGAGAATTATTTTCAATCTCGTCATCTCTGTATGGTGTTTTAAAAAGAGGTGTAAAAATTTATTTTCTTTCTTCCAATTAGGATACGTTGCTTTCCAAAAGGAGAATTGTGGGGCGCCTGGGTGGCTCAGTTGTTAAGCCTCTACCTCCGGCTCAGGTCATGATCCCAGAGTCCTGCGATCAAGCCCCACGTCGGGCTCCCTGCTCTTACAATATTAAAAAACAAATCTTAAAAAATCTTAAATCTTAAAAAAATCTTAAAAACAAAATCTTAAATCTTAAGTAGAATCTTTAAAAAAATCTTAAATCTTAAAAAATCTTAAATCTTAAAAAACAAAAGCCAAAAACCAAAGGAAAATCGTGGGGAAAAAGTTACAAATATTTTTGGATCTACCACTCAGACATATACATATACATATTACATATATACTATTAAAACCTAGTATTTTTTTTTTCATTTAATAGCCATAAACTTCGTGTGTCATTAAATAATATTTGGAAATGTGATTCTTAAGACATTGTATAGCATCCCATTATCTGGAAAAACACAGTTTACTTTAACTGAGCCAATTTTTGTATGTTGAAATTCTGTCTGGTATTTTTATAACAAAGTATGTGCACCCACTTCGATAGCTTATTGAGAAAAAAAATTCTAGAAATGTAAGTGTTGGGTTGAAGGGAATTACATTTTGGGGGGGGGGATTTACATTTTAAGCCTTTTCAACTATGCTTCCCAAATTTCCCTCCAGAAAGATGGCCCCAGTTTACACTCTGGCCGGCAAGGAGGAGGCAGGCTTTGGAACACCTTTCCAAACTGCAGGTACAGATGGCTCACGCCCTCATGTAGCCTCAGAGAGCCTTCTTACTGATTTAAAGACAGAAACTGGGATGCCCGGGTGGTTCAGTCGTCATGATCCCCGGGTCCTGGGATCAAGCCCCGCATTCGGCTCCCTGTTCAGTGGGGAGCCTGCTTCTCCCTTTCCCACTCCCCCGCTTGTGTTCCCTCTCTCGTTGTCTCTCTCTGTCAAATAAATAAATAAAATCTTTCAAAAAAAAAAAAGGAAAGAAAAGAAAAGAAAAAACCAAAGTTCTTAGGACAACTGAAGTAAACATGAAGCTCAGACGATTTAAATGAAAAATATAAAGACACATATGAAAAGATCTGAACAGGGGATGTATACTACGCCCTACAACTTCGCGTCACAGACCGTCTTTAGGTTGGTAAAATGGTGACTGTTCAAGCGCAGCCATTCAGCATGTGCAAAGACCTGTATGGACAGACCAGACGGCAACCGGCAGCTGGAAACCAGCAACTGTATACATCTCGCCATCTCCTTTCACTATATACTCACATCCCAAGGCTGTCAGTCAAATGGGAGCTCTTGTTCGGCTAATGCCATCGATAAGATAAAAAAAGACAAATAAGATAATAATAATAAATAAGATAAAAAATAATCTATAAAGTAAAATAAATAAAAATAAATATAAATAAAATAAATATAAATATATATAAATTTATATTGTATATATATATATATATATAATGTGTGTGTGTGTGTATATATACACGGAGCCGAGTGGAGATGGCTACCCAAACCAGAAAGGAATGAAAGCAAATGAAGACTCTTTTTGTTAATAGTAAGAAAAAAGTCTAACACGAGGTCTTTCTGATGATCTAGTTTTTCCTGAGAAACCCTTCGCTCGAACTCTACTCTTCAAAAGTCAAGGGAGCAAGTCACACCTCATTTTTCTGTCCTCTCTGGGAAGTAAAATGTCACATACAGATGAATGTTCTAGACTCACAAAGTTACTTTCTGCTTTGAGTAGCTACGTTTAGGAAATTAAAATCAGTTTTTCAGGGAAATGTTTCTAAAACTTCTCCCCGATCTGAACTTTCAAAACAATTTACTGAGAATCACTTTGCCTGGTTCCCAGCGACACGGGATGACCCCCTTTGCGTGACACCGCTCTAACTCCGAAGATTTTAAAAATAAAGCCCCTTAATGTTTTCTTTGTTTTGTTGTATGCTACTGTTTCCTTTCTCTCGACCTTCATCTCTAATCCTTACCTTATTGCTTTCAATTATTTCCATTTATTTTTTAAAAAGATTTTTATTTATTTGACACAGAGAGAGAGAGACAGAGAGCAAGCACAAGCAGGGGGAAGGGCACGCAGGGGAGAAGCAGGCTCTCCCCACTGAGCAGGGAGCCCAATGACCTGAGCCAAAGGCAGACGCTCAACCGACTGAGCCACCCAGGCATTCCTCAATTATTTCTGTCATTACTTAAAAATAAAATAGGCTTGACGGAAAAAACAAAACCGACTAGTTTACTTGATCAAATGCAATTATAGCAGGAGGTGTTTTTAGGGCGTCTCTGTCTCCATCCCTAGCTCTCCTCTTTACTGGACAGATACCTTTGTGTCTCCCAAGTTCTTGGCCATAGATCTGAAAAAAAGATTTCAGCTGGAGGGCAGAGGTGTTGCTGAACTGGAACACTGAAATCTATAAGGTCCAATAAGTAGGAAGATTAGGAAAGACAGTAATTCCATATTAGAACAAAAATCAAGAAAATGAAAATGATGTTCTTTATCCACAGGGAAAAACTGAAACATTCTCCTGCCTCTACAGTAGAATGCGAGAATATCTAAGGAAGTGTTTTTCAAAGTATATTCTGGGGCCCGAGGGGTGGGGGGTTGGGAGGCCAGCACCAAACCCTCTGTGGTACTTAATTATAAATGCAAATCCCTAGGCCTCACCGGAAACTTCTAGAAAGCAGAGTTTATCAAGATAGGAAGCCGCGCTGTATTTTCAGTGACTCAGGTGAGTCTCTCTAGACAGTAAAATCTGAGAACTAATAATCTGATATCTAAAATCAGTCATGTGCTGGCTAAATTCACCCTATTTTCAATTCCTAACAAAAATGGCTGCATTCTTTCCAAAGAAATTTTATCACTGTGATATTGGTTGACTACCCAAAATTACTGAGCTTTCTACGTAATATAGTCTGCAGACAATTCTGATTTTAAAAATCCAAACAAAATCTGTCTACAGACCAATTAACTAAACTGTACAGGAAAGCCAAGAGCCATTCCATATGAAATTTCGTTTAAGTTTTAACTATTCAGAAATGAACGGTGTTATTGTAGGAATCTTTGTGCCCTCAAAGTAATAACAGAAATCCTATTACATATTTATTAGGTTAACTTTTAAAGATAATTTTTATGTGTATAGTTATGCACTGTTGGCCTTTTTTCAGAATAAAAGAAACATAATGGTGCTGTGCTTTGGCCATGTGGAGAGAAGTAAAGAGCCCTTTTCACACATGAGGAGAGTCAATAATGTGGGCTATGTATTGTGCTAGATTTCCACAGATGTTCCCACGGGGGGAAAGTGCGGACATGCGCTCTCTCTCACTCCTTACAACTGCATGCCCATGTATGATGGGATCTCAAAATAAGAAGTCCAATTTAAGAAAACACCCAGAATGCTTAATTTACTCATGTCTAGTCCAAGAACTACTACTTTGGAAGGCAAACTTTCTGCTGGTTAAGCTGAATGTTGCTGCTGCTTTCTTAGCTTATGAATAGCTAGTTGATTTCAAAATCCTGTCCAAGTGTGTACCTCACCACACATACTCTTTGGGAACAGGTCTGATCTCTTTTTTATGGGCCCGCTACCCCCTTGGCAGAGATGAAAACATCTGTGTCCCATGTACAGAAAAAAAATTAGGCATCTTACAGAGTGATTCCATGCTGAAACACTATCTGACAAAGGCGGGTGCTTTTCATCTTCCAGTACGAACGACCATTAAGGTAGTTCTAAGACCTGGTTAATTTTTTCCCAGAAAACAAACATTTTCTAACTTAGAAGTTATTTACTGAAGCCAATGGAGAAGACAACTTTATTTTTATCTCCTTTGTAATCTTTAAGAGGACATTAACAGGCGTGTACGTATTTTCATCAATATACTCCTAAAGGTCACCAGTGTCAGGAACAACTCAGTGAAACACAAAAAACCATACTTTAGAGATCTATATGTAGTGGATTTTGGAGAATCACTGCTTTTTCTTTCAGGCATTAACATTCGTTGAACTTGAAGACATTATGGAGGCTACACCATGAAGCCTTTAACTACAAGTAATTGAAGGATTATTATTAATATTTATGGTGTCAAAAGAAATTCTTTAACACCAAAGCAAAGAAGAACTAAAAAGAAGTCAGAAACACAGACTCAAAGAAACAGACACCAGAATTCCTCTCTGTAAAAGGCAAGTCATTCAGTATCTCTCTTACTGAATGTATTTTACAAAAAGAAGAGATTTCTATGTGATAATAGATAGTCTTGTTTATGTCCACTCAGACTAACACCTCATTAATTAAGATTACTTAAACTGGAATTAATGAAAAATCTGAACCAGGCACTCTTTTTTAAAAGGATGTTTCCTTAATTTCAATTATGATAAAAATTTCATGAATTTAAACTTTACTATTTTTTTCATCAACCATATGAAAATCAGGATGAAACTCCATTTAGGAAACTCTTTCTCTCTCTAGAGTATCTTTTCATAGTTTTCACAATATTTCGTGTTGATAGTGATGGCAAGCATTTGAAATTCTTGATAATCAAATGTTTAGGTATCTTCAAGTATAGTTTATCAAGTACTTTATGTCACAAGTTGCGTATAATTACAAGTCATGTTTGTTAATTCAGTTAGTTAAACTAGCAGCTAGAATGGGGCATACAAAAATAGACACAATACCCACATTCAAAGATGACTCCTAACAGTAAGAAACTCTTCAAGGTCTTTTTTTTTAATTTAATCTGAAAAAAACAACAACACTGGGTTTCTTCAGAAATAGTCCACACTAACAGATCTAGTTAGTACAAGTTAACGTAATCTAACTGTAGCTATACTAATACGGATTAACAGATAACCAGAGGCTCCCTCAAAACTTCCTTTAGTGTATGAGTCACACAAGTATTTTATTAACAATTCCTTGTTTAGATGTAAATGCACATTTTAAAATACTGTCATTATTTTTAAAAACACGTTCAACGGTTACTACATTTTGATTTTTTGTTTTCATAAAAAGTACGAAAAGTACCTGCAGCCAAACCGAACTAAATGAATACAGAGCTTAATTACTATGATACAGACTTTTAAAACAGCATTTTTAATAAAAAACCGATTGACTAAATGGCTTATTTTTAATAAATTTGATGGAAATCCCAATGAATTTTATAAAGTCTACGTTAACCCAAGCTTTTCCTGGTTCCTTCGTAAAGAACTTGACAAACAGCATCATCTCTATAAATAAGCCACCAAAGTTACATTACAAATTTTTAACTTCGAACTTTCAACAAAACCCTCAAAACTGATTTATACTGGTTCATTTAGGAATTAAATAAACCTAAAATGAACGACACTTATGAAAATAATGGTTCACATTCTAATCACACAATTCGCTCAACGTGGTTAGATTATTAAATTTCTATAGTAACAATGCATACTTTTCCTCTAATACTACCTAAAAATCTCTTATGCTATGACTTAGCATCAGCATAAACACAGGAAAAATTCTAAATAACCAGGACTGTTTTTTGATATCAGTGTTTCTTAAGCAACAGACAGATTTCTTTTTCTCCTTCTCAAATAATTTAATGTGTTAGGAGGTTAACCTCCATATTTACCCTACTGAAAATTTAACACTTTATAAACAAATAGTCCACAGTAGGTTTGTATATTTGTCAGACTAAAAAAAAAAAAAAAAGACATAAAATGGTATTTTTTATAAGATTAGGGGAAGCTACGGATAGAAAATGTTTAAACACAAACCATTATTGCCCATACACTGTGGCCACCATTCACTAAAATGCATATAAGCTCAAAGTGATGGAAAGCAGAGAATCAAAGAAAAGACTATTTAGTAATAGAAAGTTCATACCTCCGTGTCGTATAAATTGATCCATCAGTTGTTTTACTTCCGACAAAGTTTTCTTAGTAATAGATTTGAGCATCTACACTTAACCCTCCTTCAGCATTTAAAATAACAAAATTACAGGACCTGGTTTCACATACGCATCCCGGGCACAAGTGATTGCACAGCTGTGGAGATCTACGTCTCAAATATCAAAAATTCCTGATATAATAAAAACGGTGTAAACTTAAACCACCCATTTCTAATCCAATTACTTTATCTCCTCACCTCATCTGCAATGACTTCATGATGTTTGGGTAGAGAATGATGTGGCATTTTGTTCGTGATTACATTCTAACGCGGAACGTAGGAATGGAACGGAAAATGTGACCCAAACAAAAGTACATTTAAGGACTGTGACATAGATATAAAGCATAAAAATGCGCGTGCGCAAAAGGAAAAGTCTAGTTACGAGGAAATCATAAACAACCCGCTTATTCATCATTTTATCATTTAATTCCCCCAACTTCTTGCAGCTGGAAGATCCTCTAGATGAAAAGGACTCTGTCAAAGAGACACTGGCCGTGGCTTCGGTCTCCTTCCTAGTGACTTTCCACGCCCTGTGAACATCAGTGCAGCAATGTACACACACACACCAACATTCTTCAGGACGCTGGGCTTGTCGGTTTCATGACACTCCTTGCGAGGTGCTACCCTCCTGCAGTCACAATATGGGTATTACCACTCAAGAGGAAAACTCCGCTTTGTAATAGTTCCTACTAATCCTGCTTTCTCAATGATCACCAGGAGGATATCTGAAATGGGATGTTTTGTGTGTCTTGTTGGCTCCATCCAGCACGGTTCGTGGTATAACCCGATCACCCGGTCACATCTGCTTATTTAGAACTGTTTCACTGTGCAAAGCCGGGGCCAGAATGAATCCCCTCACAGGGGACTCCCCTTCCTCACTGAAAGCAAGCTGGGAATTGGAACGGTCCCCTTCCCACCCCCTGGGCTTTTGCTACACAGAGGTAGTTTTAACCTCTCCCTAGGGTCCCAGGAGAGCAGAAAAGTCAGAGGGGCAGAAGCTCCCCGGTGTGTGCGGCTCAAGGCAGGGAACACGGGAAGCACGAGACCACGGAGGGGCATTTTGTGTTTCTGCTGTTTCATCGGCTCTGGAACATGATGATGATGCTTGCCTCTCAGGGTTGTTGTGGGAACTGTGTGGGTGAAACCGCCGTGTCTGGCATACAGTAAGTGCTCAGCGAAGACCTCCTGCTCTTATCACCAGCCTGCATTTCCTTCAACGGCCTTTTAGTCGGGACCCACCTAGTCAGTCTCATGGAACGTTTTCAATCTTTCAGCCTCCTGGCGGGCTTATGAATAAATGACCCTTAAATCGTATTTCACAGCTTATGTAATGTTTCCACGTATATTGTTTCACTTGAAGGTGCTTTTGCAGAGACGTATTTTTAGACAACCTTAGGTAACAATGAGATGGGTAGGTTCGTGGCACTTGTTTCTCTATATTGTATCCTGTTGGGTTGCTTCTAGGTTTTCCCTTGGGCTGAGGTTTAATCGCGTAAAAACTGGGGTCCTTTTTGCTAAAAAGACTGTTGGTGCAATCTTTTTAACCACAACATGTAAGTGATCCAGAGCAGGGGCAATTCAAATATTTAGCAACCAGTAGAGCACGGGCATGGGGCCAATCCAAAGGGATAGGGGCCCCCTTGCTATCACCACTCCTCTGGAGTCCAGGGGTCCCAGAGAGGGGGAAGAGAGGCAGTTGAGGGGCAGGAGCTCCTCATCAACCTTATTTGACCAACGAGTAATGGCTGAATTATCAGCCCTGCACATAGGTTTTTGTCCCTGTGTTTAAACGGGACTATTCCACTGTGTCAGACAGATGTTAGAACGGGTTCTGAGGACTCATTCTCCTCACTCCCACACAGTCTTCAACGTCTGCAGGTTCCTCCTTGTACATTATACCTTTTAGATACACCTAAAGTGGTCTTCTGAGATACAAGTTCTAACTTTTGCACATCGGCTGACAAATAATGAAGCTGAGCTTGCCACATTTGAGTTTGGGGGTATTGGCTCTTTGGTCTCCAGGAAAGTACTAGTGAAATGATTTAAATATTTTACTGAGTCTTCTCTCGTATCTGCAAAATGAGTAGAAGACGAAAAACTGAAAGCATTGGTACCAGTGAGCAGAGAAACCGAAAACGAAAACCTGGGCCAGAGCACGCAATCTTCAGTTTTTAGCTATTGGATTAAACTGGGGGACGGTGTATTGGATTGTGAAGGAAACATCCAAAGTTGGGAAGCGCTGGGAAAATCCTAGCAACAGAGCACTGCCTACTGTGTTTAATTACGGAACTGTAACTAAGACCTTAACGATAACCTTAAGTTTGATGGCAGTTTTCAGAACCCCGTCTCACAACAGGCAAAGGCCACCTGTTTATTTGTCGTTTAATATATAAAACAGTTTTCTTGGGCTTTGAGCAAGTTTCATGCTTTGTTTTCTAATTACTAAACCAGAGAAAATGGAAAAATACAGAAAAAAAATACAAGAAAAACCAGAGTAGTACTGCTACTCATATATAAAGAGTTAACAGAGTTTTATCTCCACCTCCATATGGACTGTTTTGTAATATATTCTTTCACTTAGCAATATATACTGAACATCACTGGTGTTGAACTACATATACACAGACAGGCCTACTTTATCATTGGTAATGGCTAATGAGTCATTCTTTCCATGGACACCTCTTAGTTTTCTGTAAGCTGCTTTGTAGTTATTCTAAATTATAACAACTATCGGACTTCCTCCTTAATAAACTGCCATTTTTAAGATGCTTACAAATCAATGACCACTTGGCCATTCATTTAAACGACTTGACAATATCCGAAAACATGTCAAAAGGGAAATCTCTATAGTTCATTTATTGGAGAAGAAGGTTATTAAGCATCTATTGTGTGGCGTTGGGGATACGGTGGGGAGTTAAGTTCCTGATCTTAGGGAGAAGCTACCCCAGACCGGCCACTCTGTGAGGGCTTTTCAAACACGGCCCTGAGAACTCAACGCTGGGAGAAGAGTCCTCAAGGCTCTGGGAAGGTTCCTGGAAGGTCTGATGTTCTAGGAGATGATGGGGAAGAAGAGGAACAGTGGAGGGAGAGACTGGGGGGGGGGGGCAGGACGACGAGGAGGGAAAAATCACAGCAAAGGAGGGAGGGACAACGACAAAGATGAAGACAACGAGGAAGAGGGCCACAAAGAGGGGACATGGCCAAGACAGTGGTGACCACAGAGATGATGGCCAAGAAGACAAAGACAGTGACAACGAAGATGGCAAGATGGAAGTTTTAAAAATTACAGGCCTAATTTAATTCTCAGAAACAAATTCTATAGGGCAGATGTTAGAGCCCTCAGTTTCTATATGAAATAGCTGAGGGCCAACAAGATTAAGTCGTTACTTGAACCAGGAACCTAGTAAGTAACTGGGGCTAGAATTTGAGTCCGGGCCTGTTCTGTTCCCAAATGAGTGATCGGGACCAGTAAATTATCATATAGTTTCCCATCTACTACAAATAACTTAGGTAGAAGTTCCTGAGAATGTTTAATTGCCTACAAAGCTCTACTACAGGGGCAATGACTGGGCTTCAAATCCCCCAACCATTGACAGACAGGACTCAGATTTTATCTTAAAGAGGTAAAAATCACACAATAACAATAATATATCTAGCACCCTGACTTGTAAAAATATTTTACACATGTGGGAGCAGTGTTTTCCTAGCAAGAGTGGAATTATTCTGAAGGAAGCAGAATACATTCACCCCTCGGGTACTTATTTTTCCAGCGTAATTTAATTGGGGACTAAAAACCTCCCACTTACACCCAAAGGTTTTTCCTTCCTCAACTTATGTTGAAACACCAGCTGGGCACTGGCGGACTTCAGCACATCCCCTGTGTTCTCCTGGGAGGCAGGAGCTGGGAGAGGACCCTAGGGCCCACGGGTATACACTCCTGGGATTAAGGAGTATCACCAGCTAATTTATCTGGGCTTCTTCATAGGCGACTTTAAAACTTCCTAAACAAAGCTGACGTGCAGGCTGAGAAAGGAGAAGTACACTTGCAATCTTGATTTTTCAATAAACAGAAACACAAGCGTATTTGGCCGTATTTCACCTAGTCCTTCCCGTCCTCTTCCTATTAGAGCTCCGTGAAAGGTGACTTTTCTATAGGCGTGCTTTTCAAGGTAAAGAGGTCTGTCTTCCCGGAGCACAGCTATCTTTGCCTCTTTTGCTAATGGGACATGTGGCCGGCAGTCCGTAATTACAGCGCAATGAAGAAAATCATTGCGAGGTGATTATGAGTTTTCTCAAGAGGCCTTGAAGAAACAGAGGAAAAGCAAACAAAAATACAGAGGGTTGAACGAGCTCATTTACCCACGTAAGACAAAGTAAAAATGACTCTACCCACATCAGCACTAAGAGTAAGATTCCCGGTAAAGATTACAAAGGAGGCAAACGTGACAGGAAGTTTTAAGCTGATTCAGACAGCATGTGTATAAACAGAAATCAAACAATGGAATTCAGGTAGGAGAAACGGAGGGCCTGAGTAAATAGTTCTTCATGGTAAGGGGCTCATCAGCTGAGGAAAGGTTCCATTATTTATACACGGCCGTAACAATATAAAGTATCGTTTCATCAAAGGGAAGAAATTTCATTTCTGCAAACTAAAATGTAAACCTAATGTCCCTAGCAATATCTTACATCTAAAGAAAAAGATTTATTTTTACTAATGCAAAACAGGTGTTTAAAAAAAAAACAAAAGTAGAAATACAGATTTTAGAAACGTACCTTGAGATACGCTCTTCTTAAAGTAAAATGCTTTTGTTTAGACTCTGTGCGCCTGCTGTAACTCGGCCCAGCTGTACAATCATAAATCCCCCCGTAATGTACTTAACTTCCCTCTCAAAGCACCCTGCTCCCCTCCACCAATACCCTTTTATTTAATTATCTAAATATTTGAGCTGAAAGCATTTTTACAAGAATTCATGCATGCAAAACAATTAGGGAATCCCTACAATATGCACACTCTAGTAGGAGGATTCTGTGTGTCCTAAGTCACCCAATTTCGATGGTTTATAGCGACCAAAGAATATCTAAGAGACAGTGTATTTCTGAAATATAAAATAGAAGAACAGGAAACAGGTATTATAAACAAGTCATAACTGAAAACAAAAATACGTATCTGGTATTTAGCATTTTTTATTAATGACTACAGGGATAGCTTTTTGTCAAGTAAGCACTGTTGCCTTCCAATATTCAAAGCTAACACTATTATCTCGTAAGTATATAACTGAAAACATAAATAACAGCTGAAAATGCAAATGCTCAAAACTGTGGAGTTAAAATGGATAAAATGACATAATTTCATAATCCTTCTGAGTTTTAAAGTCTATGTAGGAGCATAAGATGGCTTGCTTTCCTATCTTTGCTTTTTACTAAGCATTCCATTGAGTGAAATTTGCTTATTAAACTATCAGAGGTAACAAAGAGAGTAAAATTAAACATAAAACGTCTATACTGTTAAAAAAAAAAGATAAATCAGATTTATCTACAGCATCTGCAACAAATTTGAGGTACTGGCTAGGCCTTCAAGGTTCCATGCTATAATTTAAAAACCACACACGCGCACACACACATATACAGACAGAGTTAAAGATTCAAATTACTATTAAAAATGCAACTTTGGAAAAAATTAAAAACACTTCTAAAGGTGGCACGAACTTTGATGTGGCCATGTTCCCAGAATGTTTTGGTACTTGAGGGCAAAATAATAGCTTCTTAGTAGCACGTAATTAGTAAAAGAACATCTAAGTGTGTAAAAAAGTAAATTATTTTTAAATACAGAACGAAAGAGTAACAATATTAACATTTTAATTTCAGCATAGGGCGAAACGCACAAGTTCACACACGTACACAAAATTTCTATTTACTGGAACTCACTAGCTTACGATTCTTAGTTTTTGACCTACATGAGTTGGACGTGTAGAATACATTCATGGCATTTAAAGCTTCGTAAGTGATCTTAAAACTTCCTATAGGTAGGGAAAATTTAAACTGACTTCATCTTATTTTCACTCACAAACTTGAAGACTTTACATCAGAGCATAGCTCGCCTGTTCTTTGCCAGCACTACGTAAATATTTGAGAAAACCGAGGTACGAATAATAAATAGTGAGATACGCTTATTATGGCCGAGCTGTCGCCAACCCATCAGAATGTCTCAATGCCCTAAATTGACTTAGTGGGAGCACCAGGAAAGTGGATACAGGAAAAATACTCTTCAAAAAACAATCTATTCAAAACATTAAATTTAAAAAAAAAACACCTTTACAGTAGAGAAGTTGGTTTAGTGAAGAAAGCGAATAGCTTAAATTTACGCATTGCTCCATGATCTATGTTAAAACTAACTCTCTTAAAAAGAGCCAAAGTGAATTCAAAGGTTTCACCACAGTCTTGGTCAAATTAAGCTATTTGCTTTCAAGATTGTATTTCAGAGATTTAAATATGAAGCCTGGGACTTTTGGTCCTTTGCACCAAATCTATGGTTCTATTATTTAAGGAAACATGAATCATGGCTATTAACAACTTATTTTTCTCTACAGTTAAAAGCAGATCAGAGACCAAATCAATATGATTTAGCGTATTTCAATAATGCTCACGTTGATTAATACTTAAATATTTCCTTGTAATTTTTAAACACTAATAAAACATTTTACAGAGAAATATATATGTAATATATATGTATATATATATATAAAACCATATATATATATATAAAACCATATATATATATATATATATATATATATATATATGGTTTTAATACTGCAGGAGTGTGAGAGAATTAAATAAAACACCAATTTACCAAAGGCACGTGACCAAGTTCTCCCCCATCACATGTCCCCACCCGGCTGACAAGCCCCTCCTCCTCCCCGAACACTCTCCTATCAGTGAGTTTAGCAAAAATGATTTTCATCAAAATAATAAAAACAGAATTTTGACCACTGTCGCCATTAAACAGTTCAATAAGATGGCTTAAAAGCTGTATATATGGCAAAGTAAGAATCCCATTATTAAAATTTCAACACATCTATATAAAGTCTGAAAGCGGTGGAGAAAAGTTAGTTTTCAGTTGCTAATTAGCGGCGGCAATGGGAGGTTTCTTAAAGCTGAATTTATTTTTAAAGTGTGCATTCTACATCTTTAAAACCGAGAAGAGGATTATAGAAATCAGAAACTTCTAAAAGTGTGTTTGAATGCACTAATTCAAGAGTTTATACCGAACCTTTTATTCAATGGCTTGACTAAAAGAATTTAAATTAGTGAGACGCGAACGGCTTCAGTTTAAATGGATATTGATGGAGAAGTAAACATTTGGGTACATTTTAAAATAAAGATGAAATGGTAAAGTGCCTTCAAGCTAAACATATTTAAAATAATAAATAGCAGGTAATGAAAGACGGATCCTTATAAGGAACGAGGGGAAAAAATCCCAGCAATTAATCAACACAAGGACCCTTATTAATCGCGGTGTTTTGTTGGAAGCATTTTTCTAATTGACACTGAATTAGCATTTACTATCCCAGAGAGAGTTCTCTGTGGCAAACACTTTAATGGGGGCTGTCTGATGGCTTTGGCGCATATTAGAGGTGTACAAAACAGATTTAGTGAGCATGGTTGGCTGCCGGCCGTGCAAAGCCCCACCACCAAAGAACCCTCCTCCTTGTCCACAGAACAGGCTCTGCGTGAAGCTCTTGCCCTTGACTAATATATTAGGTCCTCTAAAACAATACATTAATTATGCATTCACCGTGAGTTCAGACACTGTGCTTAATATGATTAGTGCTGCTGTCTACCCTACTTAAGTTCTGACATGTATTTTAAAGCCTGAAAGTGAACTGGATGCCTTCTACTACCCAGCACATTGGCTGTGAAGTCTTCTCAGGGAACATACAATAAAGATGAATACCCACAGGCCTCCACCACTCATACTTGGAGGAGTCCTGGGTCAGTTCTTGAAACCAATGGGCATCGCCCTTTGTAATCTGTTCTCAAATTTATTTGCCTCTCAAAAGAGCTGCATTTCATCTGCTGGCTTGGAATACTGGCCCCCGAGTATGTTTTAAATCTTACAATGTGGTTTTCGGGATTCGAGTAAAAATATATTTTTCGACAGCTCCAATGTTTCCCTCTCGGTGGCAGGGAAGCCCCTTGATACTGCACAAGGCTAACTCCTCGAAGAGCGAATTTCACAACGCAAACGTGACAAATAGCACAACTCCCTTTCTGGGAGCTTGCAGGACTTGGTAACATTGTTATTAATAAGATGACAATGGTGGGCAAGAAGGTCATGCTGACCCTTCCCATCAGCTGCAGGACTGGACCTTTCTAATTTTTCAGTGACTCCGTGAAATGTTCCAACTGGAGGTGACAGGGTAAAAAGCATTCCTGTAGTTATTTTACCAATGTGCGTTCATCAGTGACGACCTGTGCACATTTAAAGACGAAGTTCACATTTCATTGTTCACATTTCAGGGGAGGAAAGAAAAAAAAAAAAAGCAAAACAAAACCAACCGGCATCTCATAAATCCATTTGTCACCTGCTCTTACTGGCCATTCTCTATCTCAAACCGAAGTGAAAACAGAAAATGCAAGAGGAAAAAGAAGGAGGTTTAAGTAATTTTACACAAACAGGGGCATTTCTAAAATTGCGGGGTATTTGTTTCAAGCTAAACTTATAAAAGGATGGTGACTCGCCCTCACCCTCTCCATCCCTCCTTAGGGTGGGAACCAAGACTTCACTTTGGACAGATCCGGAAACCGAAGTTCAAGGGGGGAGGCCGAGGAAGCCCCCCACTGGACCACTGAGGGCAAGAACATGACAAGTCCTTTTTTTTCCCTCTTTATGTAATTCCCACAAGCAATCACCTAACAACCGGGTGTCAGGAAATGAATACACCAGCTTAGTTATCGAGAGGCCCATTAACAAATGACATGTGCATATGAACTGTGAGAACAAATCCACGCCAACCAAGAACGGCAGGACTAGCAACGGCACACCCGAGCTCTAATATTCTGAGCCGAATAAGAAACATAACCAACTTTGAAATGTCCTGTGGAAATGTTACTTTAACCTCTTAATTCCGTGTTAATAGAAGTCAGGAAAAATCCAGAATGGAGCTTCTTGTGGACTATTCTTAGGATAGGGCTGTACTTCGTGGCAACTCTCCCCAGTTCTCTATCCTGGGAGAAATGGCAAGGAAGGGCAGTGAACTCTAAATACCAATCTCTCTGAAGCCGTACGGTTCACAAAGTTTAGATGGAGCAGCTCTTGCCAGCACCAGAAAAGAGCTGCGTGCGTCTAACAGAGTGGTCATCTTGCAACGTTTGATGCAATAGCTAACCTATTTATAGCTGGACTGAGCGGAAAGCAAGAGTAGGTACCTGATTTATTCTTTAGGGACCCACGGTCACACGGCGGGAGTGAGAAATGGGAAACTAACCACCATGCAATCAACTGCAACTTCAGTAAACATTTTATCTGCTTTTAAGTAACAAAAGACAAGCTTCGCTTCACAGCTGGGTACTGCTAATACGGGGCACCGAGGAAAGGGAAAAGTACTTGATACTGGACGCAAACGTTCTGTCTGATGTTCTGTCTGAACATCATATGGTTTGACTTAAAATGGACTGATTAAAGATACTTAAACTACTCTTGAACATAAATTGCCCGCACCTGTTGTTCTCACATTGGCAGCCTTTCCACGCCCCTGTGAGCCTGAGAACCCTTCTCCGGGAACAGAGCGCCCCGGCTCGAGGTGGCCTCACAGGGGAGGGGAGGGGATTTATTAATCAATTTCACAGTTTCTTCGGGAAACATTATTTACATTAAAATGTAATACCAAATAGACCACAGAAATAACATTTACGTTCTCTACTTAATGCCTTCCATTATAAACTGCCTTCCTAATTTTATGATTTGTGTAATTTTTTTTTTCCTTTTTAATCAGACAAATTAGTTTCATGTGTTTCCATCGTGCTCCAGGCTACTTTAGCCACGACTGCGGGGAAACCCGGAATTCTCAGAGAAAGTTTTAATTTTCACAGCTCACGCATCAACAGTATTGCCGTTGAGTCGGCTCTCGTCATAGAATCTTGGGACGATTATTGACTTAATGCTGCTGAGAAGAGATTTATGACCGGGAGATCCAGATTCCCTTACGGCGGACTGTGAATCTGCAGCTTCAAGAGAAATTCTGGGAATCACTTCCCCAGATCAGAAGTCTACTGCGTGCGCGGACAGAAGAACCAGGTTTAGTGACAGAAGAAATGGATTCGGAGTTTGAGCTTTGGTACAAGTCAGGGCATTTGAACCCTGAGCCTCGGTTTCCTACCGTGCTCACTTGGTGACTCCACCTCAAAGACCTGCCCCATGCAATGACTCTTGTGAACTGTGGAGTCCTCTAGAAATGTAAGGCATTCGAGTGCCAGTCTGACTCCTCGGCTTCTCTCCACCTCCTCTAAGGTGTCCTTTGGTTCTATGGCTGAATGGGTGTGGCTTCAGCTCTCAAGCCCTTTTTCTTTCTTCCCAAGATTTTATTTATTTATTTGAGAATGGGAGAGAGAGAAACCGAGAGAGGGAGCACAAGCCCAGGAGGAGGGGCAGAGGGAGAGGGAGAGGCAGACTCCCTGCTGAGCGGGGAGCCCCACGCAGGGCTCGATCCCAGGACCCTGAGATCATGACCTGAGCCAAAGGCAGAGGCTTAACCCACTGAGCCACACAGGCGCCCCTCTCAAGCCCTTTTTCATGGCTTCTAAGCACACTCCATGTAGAGGCAACTCCCCTGGAGGCAAGCACTGGAAATACTTCCTTGGTTTCTCTGGGCACAGGCAAACTTTAACTGGTTTCTGACAGATGCATAATCGTGAAAGGTATTAATTTAACGTGGTTTACTGAAGCAATGTTATTTTGGCCAAGGGATCAGCCCAGCACCAATGCCCAGTACTTGGGCTTTTGGACCTAGAAAGCAGTGCGGTGGCAATGAGCTCAAGGGCGTTTTTCTTCCTCAGTCTTAACACCGTCACGGCCACCCACCAAGACGTCAGTTCGCCCTGCACCTAGAAAAATCCTGGACTACTCCAAGAAGCTAGAATAGAGAAAGAGAGGCATGAATGACAGGCCTTAAAGAATCAAGCAGAAAACATCCTAGGAACAGGTGAGATCCGAAAATCTGCTGACAGCGACAAGAAGGGAAAGGTCAGAACAGACGCAGCATGAATGAAGGTTTGATCAAAAGAGGTCAGATATTGGGGGGGGTTACATCAGAGTCAGGCCACAAAGAGCTCGAGAGGCTGAGAAAACTGGAATGACTTCTAGCTCTGCCATTTGGCCAAATGACCTCAGGCAAAGCACTGGCTCCTCTGTGCATCCATTTGCTCCGCTGTCGGGTGGTGAAAATGATGCCGACGAAGATAAAATCAGATGACCTCACGTGATGCCCTCTGTTGTCATCTTCATAGGACCGGGGTCGTTTGCAGAGTGGCCAAGCCAGACGCACAGGGGGCAGTGAGGCACCCGCGGCACAAACCCGGAGGGCTTCCCTGCCGCAAGCTGAGCCAAATGGGAAGCTCAGAGCATAGCCCACTTGACTAGGAACCAGAAGATGCAAGAGACTGGGGGGAGAGGGGAGGGGACCACTGGGCCAGCGTGCAGGCATGGAGCCCTTGGGGACTCCTTGCCGCGGAGGCAGACGGCATTAATGCTGTTCCAGCAGAGGCAGGAACCGACCCAATGGAACCAACCTAGTAACCCATCAGAGGGAAGGTGGAGGCAGACTACTGGACACATACCCGGCAGAAGAGGGTCATGTGTGGAGTGGAAAAGGGAGCAGCTCTCTACTTACAACTCTGATACTCGCGAGACTTTGACTCAGGTGAGATCAGGTCTCACAGCGTGTCCACAAAGGCACAAATGAGTTTCCTCTTACAAGAGCCAGACCGCTGACCATCTCACCCCACCCTTCCTTGAGCAAACTGGACAAGTGTCAATAAAAAAACATCTGCAGAGAGGAAAACCACCCAAAGGGAAGGATCGGAAGCAAAAGGTTGGGTTGATTGTCCACTGATACGGTGGCCGCTATCATCGGACCAGCACCTAAAAAAGGTTCCTGGTCCCAAGGTTCCAGAGCCTCAAGTAAGAGTAAGACTTTCTAAGAAATGATCTTTAGCCAAGTCTGTTTCACTTGTGAAACAAACACCCAAGTTTGAAACTTTTTGCAATTTCTCGGTGGCAAAAGTTAAGGAATTCATTAATGGAATGAGCAGGAACTAAAAATTTAAATACAAAGTTTGGCATTTCTAAAAAAAAAAAAAATTCTTTTTTTTCAATTTCATGAAAAAGCACTGCTAATCCCTCTTCACGAAAGTAGGGGAGAAATCCTTTCTCTCAGCAGTCTTATTTATAACTGTATCAAACTTTTCTTGATTTTCACTCCTTAAAAAAAATTTTTTTTTAACCAAAAAGTATGATGGACTACATAAAGTCGGCTAGCATGGATGTGGGAAGACCACAGATGGCAAAATTGTATTTTGGTTTCACTGGGTGACAGGGACCTCCCTTGCCGGGGAATCATTTCTGAGTTCTCATTGCCCGCACTTGCTGGGGTTCTGGTAATCAGGCCCTCATTGGTCAATATCCTCCGGACTTTTCCTGGGTCAAAGGCTCTTTATTTCCTCCTGAATTAGATCTGAATTCCTACCAGGCAATTCTGACACTCAACAATATGCTCCTGTCTTATGGCCGATTACTTCCTTTCTGCAACCTGCCATTCTAGATCTTTCATATCACACCCGTGCATCTCTGCATATGTGCTCTCTAGCGCCCCTGTTTGGGCTCAGGTTATTTCTTCTAACTGAAGCCATAGATCATCTTCGAAATCAATGCCCCGTCTCCTCTGGAAACCTGCCCTAACTCCTTCCACCATCCAAGCCACATAGAATCTTTCTTCTACGATAGTGCAGATCGCTTCATTTCCCCTAATTACTTTGTATGCTCAACTGCACATCCCACTGGGTTGTAAGAGGAGAAATGACGTTCTATTTACTCGTCTCTGATGACAGCACGTGCTACAGGCGGATACTACTATTATTGTCTCCATTTTGCAGACGAAGAAACCAAAACACGGAAAGGTTAACGGATTTGCCCCATGTCACACACCTCGGCTCACACCTGTGTTCTTAACATGCTATATAGGTTTTCTGTCACGACGCTGCGACTGCTGGAACTCAGGATTATTTTCACTTTCATGTTGATGACTGGGCTGTTTAAAGTGGATGTGGCTAAGCTGTGACAACTATGGCAAAGGAGCAGGGTATTAAGATATGAATCCCTAACCGTTAACTTCGCTTCTGGCTTAAGTTTTGCAGCTTACTATTTTTTCCTCATCATGGTTCTTAGAAAATATCTGGGAATAAATACATAATTTTATTTTAATGGATGTTTACTTCCTCTTCATAACAGAATTCCAACCACAAAGCCCCCAAATCCAAGGTGAGGTGAAGGGCGGCTGGCTGAGGCAGGCACACTATGAAAAGAGAGCTGAAAAAAAAACAACAAATGATTTTAAAACTATCATTAGAGAATTAAAATCGGCACTTGAGATATTAAAGAACAAAATCCACAGTGAGGGATATCAGTCATGGGCAGAGCGAGTGTGACACCATGCGCAGATCCCAGAAAGACAGACGGACAGACAGACTGCTCAAGAAAGGAAATTAATGGTAGGGGAGACAATGGAAAAGGAAACACAACCAATGCCTGAGTGGGAAGAAAGAGTGTCACAGAGATCTCAATTCTCCACATCCTAACTTCTGTACTGCGGACGATCGAAGCTTCAAAGATATGAAGATGTCAGCTGCAGAGACCCAGCCTGGCCGAGCCTGGGGACGCGATTCCAGAGGGCGTGGTTCTCACACATCATTTCCCTGTGAAGTGTCCCACACTCACTGCCTCTGTGTCGCCTTCTTTATTTTTTCTGATGGTCACACATCTGCCTGTGTCGTGTGCAGCAGGTGGGACACTTCCAGCAGTGGTCGAATTAATTTACAAAAGCAGGGATTCAGGGAAGCTGCCTCGGGAGCTCATGCACAGATGCCAACCCAGAGCGGCTGGAAGAGGACCCCAAAGCCCACGAAGAGTGAGGCCGCCAATGGGCTCTGTAGATATCCTGGTGGCGGTCTCCTCATACACGTGGAAGCAGGTGGCGAAGAACATGCCAGTGGCCAAAGCACCACGGTCAGTGGGGAAGACAGCCGGCTTCACCGGGCTGGTGTACCTGCTCGTGACCTTGAGCTCCATTTGGCCGGAGGACAAGGTCATCTACCACTCCGCCATGGGGGCAACACACCAGCCCCTTCATCATCCTCTACTTCTCTTTCCAACCAGGCTTTCCGCAGTTACTGTCCTGCACTACTCCTTAGAGTACCATTCACTTTGACCCCATGTGAATGACATCTTGGAAGTCTGCCCCCCTGTGCACCCGTGGCTTCTGCACCCAACAAACCACCAAAGTAGCTCTTCCTCAAGATCGCCAGGGATCTCATCACCGTCTCCAAGAGACTTTCTTAGGCTCCAGCTCACTAACCTCCATGCATTCTACACCACGGGCCACTCCCCCCTTCTTACTGATGCTCTTCTGCCTTTGTGGGACCCCGGTTTTCTTCCTGGCTTTCTTCTCAGTGTCCTCTGCGAGGTCATCCTCTGCCACGGGCCATTAAAGATGGTGGCTCCTCAGGGCCAACCGACCTCATTCATGTCCACAGTGACAGTGACCACCTCTACGCAGACGACTCTCAAACTTCTATCAGCAGCACATTTTTCTGTTCTGACTTCCAGACCCCATATATCTACTGCCCGTCTACTTGACATTTCTTCTTGGCTACGCTGAAGGCGCCTCAAACTCAGCATTTCCAGATTGAACTCACGGTCCTTCCAGCAAACCTAGGTCCCCTGTGAGGAGTGAATGGTGGTATCATCATCCACTTGATTTTATAAGCTACACCCCAAGATTCATCCTCGATGACTTTTCTCCCTTTTTCCCCCTCCCCTGCTAATCTGTTATCAGCACTGTTCATTTTCTTTTAAATTTGACCCCTCCAGCATCACCCCGGTGTAAGCCATCACCACCTCCAGCCCAGAGTGTGGCAAAGCTCCTCGGCTCTTCTCTCTCTGTCAACTAACAAATCGGATCAGCTTATCTCTCTCCACTAATGCAAGACAATGGCTTCCAAATGCTCTTCCAAAAAAATAAAAATCTTAGCACAGCCCCTAAGATCATGCACTACATGGTCTGATAGCTGTCCTCTCACACAGCCTCATTTCCCTCCGTGTCGCTATCCCTGTTTCTGTGCATTCACGCTCTTCTCGTTATTCTAAACCACGCTCCCTTCTGCCCTGGGGCCTGTGCACGTTATTCACTCTGCCTAGAACCTTCTTCCTCTCTATCTGCCTGGTTAAACTCAAGGCATCTGTAGGACCTCAGCTCCAGCATCATTCTCGCCACTTTGACCAACTCAAATAGTACCAGCAGTATCTCTCATTTGCAACATTCACTAAAGCATCTTCTAATTTTCAAACGAAACGCCATCATTTCATTCTTGCCTGCCTCCTTACTTGCACTGGGTCCTCCGAGAGGAGAGAGTGCGTCTGTTTCTCGTTTACCACGGCGAATGCCATTGCCCAGTGACTGGTATATACAACAGGCACTCAGCTGAGGACAAAATAGTAGAAGAGAAGTTGAATACATGAGCCAACTGCCTCACTGAAGCAAACGTTACAGACTTCTACAAAATACAGGAAGTGAGACCGGGAGATAAAACATTGCAGGGCAGATGAATAGTCTCTACCATCAAGGTTGGTGGGAGAAATGTATGCACCGTGGCAAACCACGGGAGCGGGGAGGAGGGTTGGAGCCTCAGGGAAATACAGGAAGGGTGCAAAGGCCATGCCTGAATATGCCTCTCTGAGGTCAAGGCTCAATAAACAGGGGAGGAAGAGCAGTGGGACTGACAGACGCCCAACAGAAAAAGTGCACAGCAGCAGAATATAAATTTGAAAAAAAAAATCCTACTGAGAACAAACAAAAAGTAAATTTTGGAAAGCACTTGTTTTTTTACTCTCAACGCCATAAAAGAAGAACCACAGGAACATACGACGACATATGGGTATGGGAGGGGAAAAGCTGCCCGAGCGCAGGGAGATACAACAAGAAAATGGTTGAAAGATGAAACTATTTTAAATAAACTAAAAACTTAAGAGCTGACTAAGAAAACTTTGCAATGCATACTCAAAAAGAAAAAAAAAAGGTACAAGCTCTAAATTTGAGCAACTGCCTTTTACTAAAATATATGGCATGAGCCAACGGGACAGAATTAGCGTATTTGATTCTTGTATGTGCGTATGTGGTTTTCTCCCTTACATTTTAACGTTTCTGGGACTGGAACTCGTCTCCAGACTGATGAGTGGATCTAATGCTGTCCAGTGTTCTACTAGGACCTTCCTGTCCTTGAGTGTTAGCAAATCTTAAAATCTAAGAAACGCTTTTGGATAAGAACACCAAATAGCGCAAAGGTGTCTAGTGTCCTCAAATAAATTTAGGGATACGACGTTGTTGTAATTAAAATACCAATTTTTCTTTTTAAGGACTTCAAAAAACAATGATTCACCCAAAATAATAAACTGATGAGAAACACCACAGAAGTCTTGGAAAAAGAAAGGCCCTGCAGGAAGCCTCGGCCTCCCGGATATTCAAGTGTTAGAATGGAGATTCACTACTTAACAGGTGTGGTTCTGGAAACGGACATCAATCCAGGGTGTAGAGGGATGTAGCACTTTCAAGGGTGGCATTTGGGAATAATCCTAGGATAAGAAGCTGACCATTTAAAACCAAAGTGAGAAAGTCACCAGCCCACGGCCTATCTTTGAAAAGAATCCATGTGTTAAGATTTAAGGTCTTTGTAATTATTCTTCTCAAGGAAGAAGCCATTATAAAATGATGGATTTTAATATTTAAAAATGTAACGCTTGAATACACAGGCTTGAGCAGCACAGGGGGTGAGGGTGTTGACCCCCAGCACAGCCAAATATCCACCTTCATCCTGACTCTGCAGAAGCTTGGACAGCCTACGGTTGACCAGAAGCCAACTTCTCTGGACCTCAATAGTCAGTGAGCACATATTCTGTATGCAGTATGTATTATGAACAGTATGCAGTATGTATTATTCTTTCAATAAAAGAAACTAGAGGAAGAAAACATAACTGAGAAAATCAGGATGCAGAGCAAATACATTTCCAGTATTGGACTGTATTCATAGAATAAAAACCTACCTTTAAGTGGACCTCTGTTGTTCAAGGATTGGCTGTGATCCAAAACAACATCCACGTAATTAAAATGCAAGGTCAAGAACAGGCTCGGAAAAATATTTGCAAC
>CM053619.1:4703648-4720208 GCA_028646535.1 Procyon lotor
AAAAAAAAATGAAACTCTCAGATTTCTTGGCTCCATTGAATCACATAAAAATAAAATGAAAAGCAGATAATTTATGGAATTGCAGTGACGTGTCAAATTATCAACCTTGGCAAAGTAAAATAAAGTATACATTCGTTAACTTCTTTTTAAGTTACGGGGTGAAAACAAGTGTGCTAATTCACTCACGTCTCAAAGCAAGGAGTGAATAAATACATATCGTCTCTAAAATACGCAGTTTAAAAAAATGACTCCAAATGCATGCATTTTCTTAATTTCAGAGGTGCCTTTTAGGAAACCACAGGCTCGGTGATAAAGAAACATTTATTACTTCAATAATTCCTTACTTTTATTTATTTTTATTTTTTTTTAATTCTTTACTTTTAAATTGAAGTTATCAGTAGTTAGCATTTTAAAACACACACACCACACACACAAACACAAATGGATATGGATGGATCCCCATATTTTGGCAGAACATGACTATTTAATGCCCCATTAGACCTCCCCCCAAAAAAAGCAGGGTAATATATACTTGTATTTGCATAAAATATTTCACAAGGGTAGTGGCCTCTGGATAGTGTGACTCGGCATTTGGGGTCAGAGTCATGCCTGACTCTGCATTCCTTACAAATTTGATTTTTTTCAGGGTTTGTATAAATATTTCCATCATTTAAAAAAAGAAGAAACTAGCATAATAATGAAGATATAACACATGAGAAAGTGGTAACTGTGTGTGTTTGCCTTTGAAGAAGAGGAAAAAACTAGGAGTGTGTCTGGATGCTTTTTTTTTTTTTAAGATGCTATTTATTTATTTGAAAGACCGAGAGAGGGAGAGGAAAAAGCAGACTCCCCACTGAGCAGAGTCTGACGTGGGGCTCGATCCCAGGACCCTGAGATCATGACCTGAGCCAAAGGCAGCCGCCTAACCGACTGAGCCACCCAGGCGCCCGCGGATGCTGATGTGAACCATAGCACAGAAAGGGAGGGACACAGGCCGGGTTCCACGGGTTGTGTATAGGATGATTCTGAAGGACTGCTCTTGGGACCAATACCTGTGGAAGGAAGGTGCAATGTCCTTAGCCGACCCCACAGGACTGCCCTCCGGAGCTGTCTGGATTGGCTGGTACGCCCAGGTCGCTACGCCTGTGCGCATCACCAGATGGGGCTCCCCTGGGAAGAAGTGGGTCGGGCGTTCGGCTAGCTGCTCTCTACCGCAGTTGTCTGTAGTCCCAGAGGGGCCCGAGACACGCCAGCAGGTGGGGCAGCAGGTCCATCACTCACAGGGCCTGCGGGGTCCCAACGGTGTCCCGCCACAAGAGAGGCCGATGCCCGGGCGAGGGACTGGGAAAGAGACATCCTTGAGGCAGGAACGGCTGAGGTCCAGAGCAGTAGTGGGGTCACTCTGTGCTGGGTTCGGCTGCAGCTTCCTCCATTGTGACAAGAGGGAAGGTGGGGCTCGGGATGCGTGTTAGTCAGTGCGGAGGTTTGGTGGAGAGAAGGTGTAGACAGTCCCCTATTAGCAACAACGTTCTCAAAGAAGATTGGAGAAATGCTGTCTCTTGGCAAAGTGGGCCTCCCGGAGACACTCAGGAGAGTTGCAGAGCCTTTGATGCGACCCTAGGAAGTTTGCAGAGGGCAGGCTCAGCAGGTTCAGTCACCTCTGCCACAAGATTTCCTCCAGCAACTCAGCGGCTCAGGCCAGAAAGGTTGAAGGCAGGACTGGCCTTGGAGGACTTCCGTTGCTGGGAGAGTACAGTGGAGGAAGAGAGGGACCGAAGGCGTTTGCAGGAGAAGAGCACAAGGGCAGACAGTGGAACCGGGGCTCAGAAAGGTTGTGCAATTTTCTCAAAGTCACACAGCCAGTAAATGGTTGGGAACCAGATTAAGGAAAGTGGTGCACCTCTGATGTATGGTATTCTGGGGACTGGCAGGAAAGATGACACACCCCAGCTGGGTAATTTGAGGGGAGTATAATAATTTGAGGAGGAGAGAACACACAGGAACAGCACTGTGCCCGGGACCCCAGGCAGGGGACGGGGACAGCCATGCGAGGCCCCGGTGATCTCATGGTTGCGTGGAGAGGACTTCCCCGTGACGTCCAGGGAGGGAAGCAGCCAGCCTCGGATGGCCCAGCCAAGAGGGAGCCCGGGCATGAGTAGCTCTGCCTCAGTTTCCCCACCATTTCCGTGCCCCAGTGTCCCCCGGAGGACAAGGAAACCTCTAGGCTCAGAGCAAGATGCGTTGCCGCATCAGCGCTCAACCTTGACTCCTCCAGACAGAGGTCACCGAACCAGTCTGGGCATCCACCTTCCTTTAACTGTAAGATAAGAGCAATTGCCATCTATGATTCGCAGAGAGCTCTTTCTGCAGCTGGCGGTTTACTACATTGACCTGTCGCATGTCAGTCACCCCAGCGTCCGCAGGTGGGTCCCACAGAGGCTGGGCAAGTCCCACGCTTGGCGCGTGGGAGTTCAGCTCTGGGAAGGGTTTCCTCCCTCTGGCGAAGCCCTCCAGCTACTCTTACTGGGGATTTCGAACCCCACCCCCGCCTGGCCCAGCGGCTGCCACCGGGCTGGGCAAGTGCCGCCTCTGGCTGACTGCTCCCCGCGCGCAGAGCGGCGCCCCCTACCCCCGGAGGAGATGGGGGTGCCGCGGCCGACTAAACACCCGGAGGCTAGGGAGATCACGGAAGCTCCGCTGCACCAGGAGGCTGCGCAGAAGCCCAAGTGGAGGGGAGAGCCTCCTTCCCCGCGGGCAGGGGTGACCCTCGGGCCGCAGCAGCTAGCGATCTCCTCCCGCCACTCGGCGGCTGTCAGAGCGCCCCCTGGCGGGCGGGCATTGGCGGCGCGGCCGCGACAGGGCTTCGTACCTCCCGCCGCCTGGAGGAGGAGGAAGGGAGCTTGCAGCTTGGAACACCCTCCCCACCCCCGAGGCCGCCTCGCTGCGCTGCGGGGGGTGGGACGGGGGCGCAGGGAAGGGAGGAAGGTCGGGGTTCCGGTGCCGGCCCCGCAGGGAGCAGCGGTGGGGCACCGACCCGGGAGGCTGTGGGTCACGAGGCGACGCTTGCAGGGGGCTCGAGCAGCTGCGGGCGCCTCCCTTCCCGGGGCCAGGAGCAGAGAAACTTCAGGCGGAAGGTACCGCGGCGATCTGTTGGCTCAAGTCTGCTCTTTTACAGATGGGGAATTTTAGGGCCGAGAATGACCCGCTTGGGTCGCCTGGCGGGCGGTTGGCAACAGGACCTGGGGAAAGAGGACAAGGGGCTGCCCGCGCCTATCCTTCGGTCGGGTTAGAACCCTCAGAGGCCCCAGGAGAGCCCCCCATTAGGTAATCCCAAATAAACCAAAATAAAACATGAACCTTACAAGGGTGCTCAAATTGAACTCGCTCCTCTCCAGGTTTTCCGAATGCAAATATTTTGAATAATTTGACCAAGGGTAAACCTTTCTCCAGTTGTGGGCGGCGGCGCTTTGGTGCTGGCCTGGCTTGGGCGTGGGGGACCCCCGGCACCGCTAAGCAATATTCAAGGACAGCAGCTCAAACTGGGTTCAAGGTCAGCTTCGTCACCAGCTCTGAGCAGGGATGAGACTCAGGTTCCGTATGTGCAGAATGGGAGCGTGAGAAAGCCGGCGTTGGCCCAGGGCAGAGCCTGTAGGGGTTTGGGGGCGCATTCCGAGCCCAGTGGACCCTCAGTCAGGCCTGGGGGTTTGGGGGCGCATTCCGAGCCCAGTGGACCGACCCGACCGGACAAGTGGACGCAAGGGCCAAACGTCGGGTCACAGCCTAGGCGCTGCTCAGCCTGCGGATGACCCCCCGACCTCGGGCGGCTGGGAGCAACGAGAACTCCCGCTTTGTTCTAGTCCGGATTTTAAGTGCGCCGGGTGGACGCGGGCGGCCGCTCGGCTCTGGGGTGCTCAGCTCTGCGGAACACTCCGGGCAATTTCCGATGCCCACGTTTTTACTTCCACTCCCTCCCTCCTTTCACCGCCGGAAAACGAGACCTAAGTATATCCGGCGGCTTGGATTTATAATCCTCTACTTTTCTTTCACATTGGGGTTCTCCAGCCCTCAGGAAAAAAAAAAAAAAAAGAAACAAAAAAACACCCAAAAAACACCCACACACGAAACTGTGATTCCCACCCAACCAGGCCTGAAGTTTGCCACACTGGGAGCTACAATTGGGCCAAACACACAAACCATGAACCCGTCACCCTCTCCCCCAAGTCTTCAAAAATTGTCGTAGCCCCCCCAATAATATAAATTTATTAAAGACACATCCTTTGAAGACACTATTTCCTTCTTTCATTTCCAAAATAAAGGGTCGGGCTAATGCTCAGAAACGCATTCTTATGTTTTCGAAGTTTAAATAAGTTAATAATTAATGAAATTTAAAATTAAGGGCGAATAAGCCACTTCTGCAGAACAAATACAACATCTCAGCGACAGGGGTCAAGAAAAGCTGGAAAGAAATCCCCCCTGCGAACATAAAAGGGGCAGGAGAATCCTCTTCCTTGATTATTTCCCCCTCAGCAGCTTTGTAGGAAAATGTCTTGGGCGCTAGGTGGTTGCAAAGGGGTGGCGCGGGGCACAGCCCGGGCGCGTAAATCCCACGGTGGCCTCTGGGTTATCTGAACCCTCTTCGCGTCCTCGCTGCCTCTCTCCGGCACCTTTTCGAACCGGAGGTGCGCGCTAAAGGGGGAAAGCTGGCTTTTTCATTGTGCTCCGGACAGAGGGGAACTGGCCCCGTGGTAGGGCTCGGGGACTCGGGACACTTGGCGGACATTTGCTGAGGGAGCGAAGGCTAGTCTCGGACAGCAGGCTGCAGGACAAGGGCTCAGGTCGGTTCCGCCTTTGCAGGCTTGCGCCGACCGTGAAATGCAGCGTGGGCGGCGGCTCTTGATGAGTCACCCCAGGGGGCGACACTCAGCCCCGGGGGCCCGGCTGGGGTCGAAATCGGAAGGAACATTCTGTCCCGGGCGTTGGAGGCCCCCTGGCCCCGCCGGAGCGGGGTTGCTTGCAGGCACTGAAAACTTCCTGAGCGCTACCGGGATGAACTTGAGCATCCCCAGCCAGCTTCCGAACTGCAGAAGGCCGGGGCAAGAATGCGGCGGCTTGAGGCATTCCGCCGCGAGGGTTTACAAGCTCCGCGGAAGCTTGGCTCCCCCGCCCCGAAGGTCCCTTTGCAGAAGCCCGGGGAGAACTACTAACACTGGATTTTGACTTTAGTGCAACTCAGCGATCAATCTGCTCCAAGTTGACTTTGACTTAAAAAGAAAAAAATCGGTGGGAAAGAAACACCTGATCATTAGTGTAACAGGTCAGCAAACCGAACTGTCTCCTAAATGAAGGCGAATGAAATGTTGGCCTTAATATATATTCAGGGAAAGGGGAGGAGAGAACCTTGTCTTAAACCTGACGTCCCCATCAAAAAGTTCCGGACAGAACTTTTCTACACGTGACTTTCACACTCCCTTTTCGACCACGAATTTTCCTACCAAGCTGTCTCTCACACTTAATTTCTTCCTTCGCTCCCCCAAATCTTTCCCGGCGGTTTGGGAAGGTAGGTTCCCGAGGACAGTTTACACCGATCTCGGTTAACCCGCAGCCTGAAAGAGATCAATCCTTGGCAAAGAGTAAGAAGGAAAAACTTAAAGAAAAAAAAAAAAGGTTGAAATCCGCTTACAAACTTGCCCTTTAAACTTCCTAAACTGGGGCCTGTCCCGGAAGGGCCCCTCCCCTTTCGAGTACCCGGCGTGGGAGGGTCGGGTCTGGAGGCTGCAGGCATCTCCGGCCTGACTCTCGCTCCTCCAACCCCTTCCTTCACACTGCAGAACGCGCGCGCACGCGCGCGCACACACACACACACACACACACACATACACACACACACACACACACACACACATCAGAAGCCCGCCAGCAAAACATCTGGATTTGGGCTCGAGTCCCCGACACAAGGGTAACTACACGCCAAGGCTGGCTCCTGGGAAGCGAGCGCGGAAATGCGCGCAGGAGCGCGAGCGCACCACAGCACCGCTTGGCGGGGTCGGACCTCTCCCAACGCTCTGTCAATCCAGCATCCTTCCGACCATCTGCTCCTGTCACCAGCCCCTGGCTCCGCCCCCCATCGGGTCCGCCCCGTGTCCCGCAGCCAATAGCAGCCTCCGACCTCTCTCCACCGCCCCAAACCCTTTCCACACCCCCACGTTCCGGGAGCCGGTTGGCTGCTGAACGCTCAGCGGACCGCCTGTAGCTGCGGGGCGTTCCGGGCTCCCGATAGGCGGAGCGGCCCGTCACTCCAGAAGGCCGGGCCCGCCCACCCCACCCCGGTCTCTGGCTCTCTTCCTGCGCAGTTCTTCGCAGCCTCCGCGGGGAAGTGCCGGGGCTGCTCCCCAGGCTCAGTCGGCAGGCCCGCGAGAAGGCAGCCCCGGCGAGCGGCCGTGCGCACCGTCCGCAGGGAGCAGGGAGCGGGAGCGCGGCCTTCTCTTGCCCGAGCAGGAGGAGCCCCCCTCCTCGGCCAGCAGTTGCCGCCACCCCGACTTTCGTTCCAGTTGAGGCTCCTCCCGGGCAACATGTCAAAAGCCGCCACCGCTACAGCTGCCGCCGCCACCTGGGGAAGAGCAGCAGCGGCGGCGGCGGCGGCGGCAGCGACGGCTGCAGGCGCGCGGGGGCAATAAGCCGAACCCCACGGGCGTCCTGCGGGCCAGGAAACCCTCTCCGCGCTCAGAGCTCCGGCGGGCCCCGCGCCATGTGCTGAGCCATGTCCCTCGCCGCGCCCCCGGGCTGCGCATGGGGCAGCGCCTGAGCGGCGGCCGATCCTGCCTCGATGTCCCCGGCCGGCTCTTGCCGCAGCCGCCGCCGTCTCCGCCACCGGTGAGGAGGAAACTCGCGCTGCTCTTCGCCATGCTCTGCATCTGGCTCTACATGTTCCTGTACTCGTGCGCCGGCTCGTGCGCCGCCGCGCCGGGGCTGCTGCTGCTGGGCTCGGGGTCCCGCGCCGCCCACGCCCCGCCAGCCCTGGCTCCGGGTCCCGACGGGACTGCCCCCAGGCTGCCGTTCCAGGCGGCGCCGGCCACCCCGCTGGCTGCGGGCGAGGAGCCGGCCGAGGGCGCAGCGAGCCAGGAGGAGCAGAGTCCCGAGACGCCGGACTCCCCCAGCTCCATTTCCAGCTTCTTTAGTGGATCCGGGAGCAAGCAGCTGCCGCAGGCCATCATCATCGGCGTGAAGAAGGGCGGCACGCGGGCTCTGCTCGAGTTCCTGCGCGTGCACCCCGACGTGCGCGCCGTGGGCGCCGAGCCCCACTTCTTCGACCGCAGCTACGACAAGGGCCTCTCCTGGTACCGGTGAGTTTCCCTACCCGGGCCGGGGCGAAGGGCCGGGGTGGCAGCCGCGATCCGAAGCGGCAAAAGAGGGAGACATGGCATGTGCGGGGAAAGCGACAGGGGTACAGCCGCCGACCACCGGGGGCGGGGAGGGGCAGACAGAGGAATAACTCGCGGCGCCCAGCATCCCGTCCCATCGTGGTACGGGGTGCGCGGGGCTCCACTCTCTCCACAGCGCGTAGAAACTTGAGGAGCTCATGCGGCTCCGTGGCCCACGGTGCCCTTAGGATTAGTCAGAGGAGGGGGACTAGCGACTGGGATGGCGCTTAGGGAAGCGCGCAGCCCTCTCCCTGTGGCTGTTTCGCAAACGAATCGATCCAGTGTGGCTCGTATTTTGATTTTTCCTCTCGGAGCCCCGGGACGATCTGCGCCCAGCCGGTCACGGTCTCCACCCAAACCCAACTTCTGGAGCAGCTTCTGCTCCCCAGATGGGGATGGGGGTGGGAGAGACGGCGTCTGTAAACTTTTCCCCTACAGTCGCACTCCTTGCTGGAACTCGAAGAGGGTCGGACCCGCTTGGCTGGCTGGCAGCTTGGGCTCGGGAGGGTGAGCTGGGCGGGTGGCCCGGCGCCTCCGCCTGGCGGACTGGCGGACGGGCTGGCGGCGCGGAGCGTGGAGCGGTGCTGGTCCCTGTCGGGCAAAGGCGCGCACTGCAGCCGGCGGGAGCGGCGCACAGCTTGGAAGGCTTCAGGGCGCCTCAGGCTCAACTCGGTCGTTTCCTCCTCCTGGGCCTGGGTGCGAGCATGGACCTCGTCTCGGTGGGCCCTGTACGCGTCAGGGCGCCAGGGATGTAGAGGAGCTCATTGATTGAGAAGTGTGCGTTGCCGGGATATCGGAGCTTCCGGAAACTCGGTTTTCGGGTTGGGTTGTGGGTTGGGTTCCAAAGGGGCAGCGGCCCTCGGGGTCCTAATCACGACCTGTGCCCAACGCTTTCCGAGGCTCCCGGCCTTTGGGGTGGGCTTCTGGTTTGACCGAACTTCCGGTGGAAGGGGGGGCCAGACTCCGGCCTTCGGAAACTTGGTCGCCACCCAGGGGCCCCGGCCAACGGCCCCCTCCCGTTCTCTTTGGTCATCAGTCCCCAACCCTCACCAAGTATGACTCCGTCGAGTCCCCCCGGCAGGCACCTTCCAGGCCCGAGATGCTCGGGACTTCGGAAAACAAAAGGGAAAAGTCGAACCGAACCCCATTCCCTGCTCCCATCCCCCCCCGCTGGGCCCCGGGAGAGATAAAAGGGGGCTGACCCAGTGGATTAAAAATCGCTCTCTTCCCAGCCTCGCCCTCTCGCTCCCTTTTGTCCTTAATGTTTTTATTATCGTCAGGAGTTGCCCAGGTCTCGCTTGGGAAGTCACGCTTCCCACCGGTCCCGGGCCGTGGACACCGGCTGTTTAAGAATGGGGCTCCGGAGTCCCGACGTCTGGATTCGCGGCCCGGCTCTGGCGGCTCGTTGGTGGCGCCGAGCCTCAGTGCTCCCGTCAGTGCAGTGGGGATCCTGTGGTTCTCACCCGGCGGGGAGGAGTGCGCGGGTGCGCTGGGGTGCCCGGCTGGCACGTGGGGACCTCCGATTGTTCCCACCACTCCGAGTGCTCCCACCACTTCTCCCGGGAGGAGGGTCCTGGGGGCCGGGGCGGCAGGCTGGGAACCCACCAGGGGCCGGAGGCAGCCCGGGCTTTTCGTAGATCAGAAAACTGGGGGCTGGGTTGGGAGGAACTGGCAGGAGAAGCGCTGGATCCGTCAAGTCAGGCGGTCGTAGCAGCACCTGGGGCAGGCTGTGGAAATCCCCATAGGAAGATTCACGAAGGCTCTCGGGCGGCCGCGCTCCACCTGCTACGTTCCTGTTGATTGACTCAAAACTGCTGAATAAAGAACGGAGCCGCCCTGGAAAGCCTCGCCGCGCGCCTGCAGCGGGGAGCGCAGCCGGGGAGCCTCGGGCGGGACCCGGCGCCCGCGGGCCGCCTTGGGAGCGGCTGCGCCCCGCGGCTGCCCTTCGGGGAGGCAACTGGGGCCGGCGGCGCTCAGCCCCGCGGACCGGGTGGCGGGAGGGGCAAACCAGAGACCCCGCAGCTCTCCCCACGCGCCGCGATCCCGGGCTGCTCCGGCGGCGCCCGGCGGGACCGCAGGCTTAGCGGACGTTTTTCGGGGGTGGGGAGGTTGCAGGGGGGAAGTCTTCCAAAAAATGCCATCTGGTTACTTAATTTTTTAATTGATTCAGAATATCCTGGATGTCTGGGCCAACGTGTGGACTCAATTATTTTGAAGGCAGCCGTTTTAACTTTCAACAGACCCCACCGGGAGGGAAACGCCTGTCCCAGAACGCTTTTCCTAAAATCCGGTGCCCTTGGGAGCAGCGCCGGTCCTGGCTGGAGCTCTCTGGGCTCGGCGCAAGCCTAGCTGCACGCGGGGAGGTGTGCGCTCCATTGTAGCTCCCGCTGCGTCCGCACGGTCAGGCCGCAGACTGGAGCAGAGTGTAAATAATAATTAACCGGAGAGAGTTGCAGTTCGGAAACGTGGTTAAAACAAGTCCTCAGAAGCAGAGGAGAGAGGGGGGGGAGACATTTTGGAGGCATTTAGACATTCTGGAGGCATTAAGAAACTACGGGCACGGATGGTTGAATCCGATCGGCAGGCTGGCAATCTGCAGGAGAACAGGGGCTGGGCTGTGTCTGAGCAAGTCGTTAATGGGTTTAATCCGTGGATACAAGGTCCTGCTAGTGGCTTCACCCGTAAACCCAGGGCCTTGGGCATATTTGCATCAAGTCTTAGAACTGGGCCCTAGCTCTTTCCACTTGGCATCACGAGACACGATCGGCCCGAAACGACAGGGAAAGGAGAGGGATCGTGGTGAGATCGGAGCCTCCCGGGGTTGACACGGAGCTGTGTGACCTTGCGACCCTCTAGGAATCAGGCGCTTTTCGGCTGCCTTACCTGCTGCAAAAATCTAAAGTGCTAGTAGGTGTGGTTCATCTGCCCGGGACCCGAGTTTGTTTTAGTCTGGGATTAAGACGTTTGTGGGTTTTTTTGTTTGTTTTTTTTCCCCAGTTCATTATCCAGCTCGCTTTTTCTCTCTGTGATGAGGCCTCCCATACTTAACAGGTGTTTAAAGGACCCCCACGGAGTGGCTCTTCAGGACTTTTGGGGAATCTGGCCCTTCCTTACCTGTGTCAGGGTTGTGAAGGTGCTTGAGAAATAGGGCTTCAGGAGAGCGTCACATACCCCAAGCCTGGAGAAAGCCCCCACCCCCTACATTTAGGCTCTGACTATGGATTTAACCTTTGAATTTAAAAAGAAATATGTACCTTCTTTAATCAGTTTCTCTTCTTGATTTGGCTTAAGTATGGTAGATTTACGTGAATTTTAATGACCCCAGTTTGGGAATTAAGTTAGCTAAATACGGTGTGTTTTTTAATTTTTTTATTTTTTAAAGTTTTTTAATATGTATAAAGAAATATGCCTTAGACAGGACCGGGGCAGAACATCTTCCCTCACCTGGACTCTTCTTTCCCTTTTAGGCCTTACAAAATAAGCTGACACTTGAATGCTGTGGCCGCATTAAAAAAAAAAAAACACAACAGTATATTGTGTGGGTGTTTTAATAATGTTGATAGCTAACACTTACTGAGTGTTTTCCCTGTGTGCCAGGCACTGTTTCAAGTTTTACAGGATTAGCAAATTTAATCCTCATTACAGTCCTGTGAAGTAGGTACTTTTATAGGCAAAGAAACACAGGCACAGAGAAGTTAAGCAAGTGGCCCAATGTCTCACAGCCAGAAAGTGGTAAGGCTAATATATATATATATATATATATACACATATATATAGCCACCCAGGCAGTCCTGATCCAGAGGTCACCCTGTGCTGTGCTACCTTACAGTGACCCAAGTATGATGTTGGTCACATCTGAGGAGTTCAAAACTGGATTTGCTTTGAAAGTGTGCATTTTCTTTTCGTACCTCCTGTGGCCTCAGTGTAGATTGCTATTTTGTCAATTTTATTTTTTATTTATTTATTTTTTAAATTATTTATTTATTTGGCAGAGAGAGATCATAAGTAGGCAGAGAGGCAAGGCAGGCGGAGAGAGAGGGGGGAGCAGGCTCCCCGCCGAGCAGAGAGCCCGATGCGGGGCTTGATCCCAGGAACCTGAGATCATGATCATGACCCGAGCCGAAGGCAGAGGCTTTAACCCACTCAGCCAACCAGACGCCCCCTCACTTTGTCAATTTTAAGAGTATCCAGCTCTAGAAGACGCCAGCAACTCCATCCAGAGGTGGTTGATTAAACTGGAGTAAGGATAATGACATCACTATAGAAGTTTCATTTCTCTGCTGCATAGGACGGCGACAGTCAATGGAGTCATTAAAATGACAAAAATACCACTCAAATATAAAGGCCGAGAAAACATAGGGAGTGTCCCTACTGAGAGCAGATTTATTCTTTTCCATTTGCCTTTTTGAAGGCTGGGGAGCTGTGTGAAGAGGACATAGGGTTAAACAAGATGTTACAGAACTTCTTGGAATGAATTTATTCATTAAAGAAAAAAATACAGTGCCCCAAATGAACACTGAAAACTTGTACTCATTAACCAGACGACAGTTATAACTAACACTTTGAGCAGATTTCTTTAGAAGTAGATTCTAAAACCCAGTCATTTCAGAAATCTCTCTTGAAAGCCCGCAGCTGAAAGTAGCAACTTTTCCTGCATTTTCAATTTAACAAATGCTGAGGAAACTCCTTTCTCCCCCCCGTTTTCCTCGGCTAGTTCTGAAAACCTCGGGGCAAGGACTGCTTCTGTCTTCACCGAGGGAAATTTAAGATTCCATCTGATTGGAGATAATCCTTTTTGAAGTAATGTGCACTTTCTCAGTCCTGGAGTTTAAACCAAATATGCAGCTCACTTCTATCTGTTGGGTGAAAATCAAAAAATCCACATGTATATGCAACAATTTGAAATACAAACCATCATGTTACAAAGCTGTCAAGATTTATTAGCAAGACAGTGTAGCATGTGTTGAACTCTGGTTTTAATTAGGCACCTAAATTAGACCATAAAATGGTTGATTAATCTTTTACAAGTTGAGGGGAAAATATAACATAAATTAACCTAATCATAAGTGTTTTCCCAGATGCTCTGAGTTAATAAAATAGTATCTAATAGCAACCTTTTTGTTTTAGATAAATAAAATGCTTAAATGTATGAATTAAATTACCCTTAGCTTTCAAGTGATATGGCATCAATGAACACGTCTCTGAAAAATTAGCCTATGTCTTAAAAATTATTTATCGACGCAAGATACTATTAAGTAGGAATTAAATGTTGACTAAACTAGATTTTGCCTTTCTAAAGGGGCCGTGAGTATTAAAAGCTTACAATTTAACATAGACTAATACTTATAAAGACATTATCCCAGCTAAAGTTGTATTGTTTGCGATTTTTCTAAGTGCCGTTTATTAGTTTGGCGTTTTGTTTTTGTTTGAAGAAAAACTTTTTGAGCTCTAGAAAAATCAATATGTCACCCAACCTCATTTCAAATACATGTACTGGTTTACCTTTTTGTTAAAACATGTCGTAGGCTATAAGGTTTTCTGATCGCAGAAGTTGACCCTTTTAATCGCTTAAATTATTTAGAATTAAAATAAAATAGCCAGCTAGTGTTATGAATCAGGGAAGTGGCATTTATTTCAGAACTGAAATACGTAACTGAGATTGCTTGCTGACTGCTCTCTCTGTCAGTAGTTTTTCAATACTTTCTGTCCTCACTCCATGAACATGGAAATTAAGTTGATTGGCAGAAACACAAAATGTCTACTCCAAAGGCAGAACATAATGAGCATTTCTTTTGCTGTGAATAGAGTTAGTTTCCAAATAGGGTGCTACCTCTCTCATTTAACAGTGGGTGATATTCAGACAGTAAGGGAAATTTCAGTCCTAGGCTGTTGGGATATTCAGGAATCCCAGCAAAATGAATTCCCCAAGTATGTGGCATATTTTCAAGGGTAATGAACACAATATGCTGCCTACCTCAAATGAAAACATTTACCATGACCGAAGAGAAATGAGATACTGATATCTTTGAAAGCTACTTGTAAGTAGAGCATGAAGCTTTTTCAAATACTTAAAACATTACCTTGTTAAAAATCCCCTATTGCTCTCAAACGCTACCAAAATAAAACTAACACCAAATAAAACCGTTGTTAGCGTAGATGGATATTTTTTCCCCCCTGAATTTAGACTTGGGGAAAAGTCGAGAATGTGAGGAGCGATGACCAGCCTGATAACATGATGATAAATAATTTTCATTGCCGCCAAGAGGCTGTGTGTTAAGATACTGCTAATGCTAATAAAATCCCCCATTAATTTTCTTTCCGCATAGGTAAGTTACTAATTTCCTTCATATCTGTATCCTAAATTCTCTAAATCCGTATTTTTGTGACTTGAAACATACTAAAAACAGCTTAAGTTACTGAGTCATTTATAAAATTTACCTCATTGCATCAGGGGTGAAACGTGTAAATAGCAACGCTGTGGTACACAGAGTTCGCATGCCTCCCAACGAGAGCTGCTTTTAAAAACTATGACTGTGTTTCTGGTTGGAGAGGTTTTCTACTCCCATTTTAAAAGTACGTATGGAAAAAAAAAAGAAAAAATGTAGGTACATACATGTGTTCACTGGGATTTTGAGTTGCTGCATTTGTTCGGGAACAGATAAGCTCTCGGGATAAAATACTTTTCTTCTAAATATAGCAAATGTGTTAAAAGAAGACTCGGCTTCAACATCCAGTCTGTTGTATTTCAGCCCGGGCTAGACCCTGTCCTGCCAGGGGATCAGTACTTTTTAAAACACTCTGGACTAGAGTGTGAATGATTCCACGTGCGTTCATCAAGCAGCTTGGGGGCGTAGGATTCGGAATCCTCGTCCCCCCCCTGCGCCCCCAAATCTCTGTCCCACGCTACTCAGCGTGGTTACACTTGCTCAGAAGCCCGTACGATGCTGAAAGATTGTTCTGGGCAGTGTGACGCTTGGGGCAACAGAATGGGGGGGGGGATGGGGAAGACAAGTGAGAAGCAGCAGATTTCCAACGCACATTCTTGACTGAGTGGCTGAGGGGCAGGAGGAAGTGTCTGGTGGTGACAGAAGCGTCCAACATGTCCCCACACTGGCCCCCGGCGCGGCCACGTGTCCGTCCCCCTCGGGGAGCCGGAGGAGCGCTCGCCTGGACCTGGCGCCCGGGAAGGTGGCCGAGCGCGCGGCCAGTGGCAGAGAAAATGGCTCCGCGGCTGGGATCCGTCAGCACGGTCCCTGTGTCGCGTGGGATCACTACATCTGGTCCAGGAGCGCTGAGCCCCGGAGACAGATGGCGAGGCTTCCCGGGGCGGGGGCGGGGCCGGCGGCCGGGCGGGGGGCTGCCCCTCCGCCCCCGGGTCGCCGGCTGCAGCCACGTGACCAGCCCGAGCGCCGCGCTCGGGCCTCACCTGTTGGCAACCGAGCCGGACCGCCCGCGCCCGCGGGAGGCGGTGCCGAGGGGGGCCGGCCCCACGCTGATTGGTCCGAGCGGTTTCCGGGAGGCCAATGGCGTTCCGCCTGCGCGACGGCCCCGCCCAGAAGGGGCTGGCAGAGCCCTGGCGGGCAGGCTTTCCCCTCCGCCCAGCAGCGGTCGGGTTGAGTTAAGCTGGTGCTGGGCTGAGCGGTGCAGACTGATGGGTCTGCTCCCTCTGATTCTCTCCCCTCTCTGAAACCTGCACGATTTCCCCCTGCCTTCTGGAGGGGAGGGTGTGTCTCCTCGAAACGCTTGCCTCTGTCGGGTGGAGGTGGGGAGCAGAGTCGGCCTCGCCCTCCCTGAATCCCTGGCTGTTGGGGTGCGGGCGGGAATGAATGAGTTCTTGGAGTGGGGCAAGGAAGCCCGTCTTTAAGAAAGGGTGTGGAGGGAGGGCGAGATGGCTCGCTTGGAAGTGAATCACTGGAGTCCGTCTTCAGCAAGCACGTGTTTTTCTCTTTTCTTTCTATCCCCGCCCCTCACCCTTTTCTGGCTGGGGGGAGGCACTCCCTGTAATCCTGGGTTCACCCACTTCGGTGATGGCTGCCTGGAAGGCGAGTCCGCGGAATGAGCGGACACCCCAAACGATCACTACTTTGTTACTGATTTGAAACATTCAGACGGAGCAAGTGAAGGGTGACCATTTAGTTCCGTGAGAGTGGGGCCCGTGAAGTGACAGGATGAAGACAAAAAGAGGAAAAGGCTCCCGGTGGGGAGGAGAGGAGGGAAAGGCAACGACAAATCAGACAAATCACTCTCGGGCCCCCTTCTGATTACTGGACTGAGACCCCGTGGCTTGCCACCCCCACTCCCACCTCCCCCGACACTTTCCCTGCTCCCGCAGCTCCCCACGTACCCCTCGAGGGCTCACACTCCTAGGTCTCCCTCCTTCCAGTAGCACCTCCCCACCTCGAGCCCCCCCAGTCCAGCAGCTGCCCCCTACCCACAGGGGGTTGGGATGGCTCCTGTTGGGCAACCTCGAGCCCCCTTCTTCTGCTCTCCTAGCCTGCAGGTGGGCACTCAGAAGCCTGCCTTCGTGCCGTGGAAGGTGAAATGACAGCCTTAAAAAGCCACCTGTCAGGGTGAGATTTACACCGCGCACCGGGACGTCTGTTGTGGATTTGGATGAGACACCTTTTTTGGGGCGAGGGGGAGGGACGGATATTTTTTTGCAGAGGTCCAGGAGATGACCTGTATTAAAAAGGCCGGGAACTCACACAGGGCAGTGCTCTTTGCTGCAGAAAAGGTGGAAGAAAGGCAGGATTTGGGCCTTCTGTCCATTAAAGGTTTCCCCCGGGGAGAAGACACACTAAGACAATTAGAGAACAGTCTTTCGCCCCCAGACCGCTCCTGGTGCCTTCCCCCAGCTGAAAGGCCTCTCAGCTTTATTCCCCCTGCTCGCTTCTAAGGCTGGAAGCTAGTCCTAGCTCAGCTCAGCCATTCCTCTTGCTGTGCTGTTCCTGGGGTCCCTGGTGCCCTCCAGGCTGATTGTTACAGAGTCTGCAGACATTTAGCATATGCTTGTGCTGCCAGCTAACACAGATACACAAAGAAGTAAACATCCTGTTCCCAGCCCTGAATTTTTATCAAAGCCCCAAGTGGGTGCGTGGGTGTGTGGAGGAGGGGTGGGCACAGAGAGTACCTTTCCGGGAGC